>FLSR01000254.1:48695-72467 GCA_900092035.1 Leuciscus waleckii | reverse complement strand
GTAATTCGAAAATACTACAGGTTTTCTACTAATAAAAGCTTAATGCTAAATCCTGAAGTATCCCTTTAAAATAGTTGACCTGAATGAGAAAACTGAAGGTATGTTTAAATTCAACAATGTACTAAAAACTGAAAAGTTTGCCTTTTTCACGTACAGGCTGCAACCTTGTCAAAATGATCCCTGTTCACACGGATCTGCGAAAACAACTATATTATTCATGCCAGGCCAGTAGTTGGCGATGTCACTTTGTAATGAAACGCGCCTATAGACTTAATACGTAATATGCGTGCGCATGACGTCACTGTTATTAGAAATTCACATTTTTGTAGTTTACATGGAGACGATACCGGTATCATTTTCAGAAACTTGCACCTTGAAACACATTTTCAAAAGATTGACGTCTAAATGACGTCTAAATGACCACCCAAAATCTATAAAAAAAATTAAAAAGTTTTTAGTTGAAAATGGTGTCATGTAAACCGCTTAATAGTTTACACTAATGTCAACTATAGTGCCCCTTGTGGCAATACTAAGAATGCAACATGTACTTCCAGTGGATTGTAAACAGCAAATTCCGTATTTTCACATTTCATAACTCTTGCTTGTGCAACTAAAAGTGTTTTCATTCATGTACTAGCCTAGTTTTCAGGCCTATGGTCAAAATAGCTCTTTTTTTAAGTGTGCAAAAAGCCTTTCAGACAAATTTTCTGTAAATGCATGGCTCATTTTTGTTTATTTTGTGTATGGGTGTATTAAACTGTATGTGTGTTTGTTCTGATACAATCATAGTGATCGTATCATAGAGCGAGGCATTGAAAATAACCTATATTATCCTTTGATAAAGCATAATGTGAGAAGATTGGATCTCAGGCTTTTAGTGCATAATATTAACAAGACCAGAGAGCATTAGAACATAATGATCTATTCAGGAGTTCTGTGATGTTTGCCATGTTATGTTCATTCAACATACAGTCTGTAACTTTTATAATATAATGCTCCCAGTTTAAATATACAGCTAATCTGTTGCAACCTTTGTGTAGATGTTTCCCAAATGAAAGGAACAGAGACTACAGGTATGACAAATCGTGCTGAAATCTTTGAATAATTTGAGCTTTTTCAAGCATGCTCAATAGAAGAGAGGCTTTTCATGCATTTTCATACAGTTCACACATAATAGCTGATGATGTTATTAGAAAGCTCTGTGGATTTGGACTATTGGTCTGAAAAGAGCTCTAGGAAGTTAAATGTTAGTGAATACATGCTGATAAAAGTGCGAGAAAACATTGAAATATTGTTTAGATTAGGAAAATATGCCCCAAATACTGTATTTAAAACCCCATGAAATGATTTGAATGCAGTTTTGTTATTTCTTAATCATTTGATTTGATTATGTCTTTAAGACTATGTGAACTGGGATTGTTAGTAGTATAGTAATCATACAAACGCCTTAAATAATTGAAATTCAGTTTCGCCAGCTTTAGTCATTTTTAAATGTTTTTGGGTGTTCTCAGTGAAATAATCTGTTAAAAAAGCAGCTGGTGTCTCTCTCTAAAATGAAAGCCCTATTTATGATGTGCTTTTGTGTAAATCGTGTTTCCAATGACAACAGCACTGAGATCAGGTGATATTCAGCGGTCCTGGTCTCAAGAGGGTAAATGGGAGCGAGTTTAAGCCAGGGGAGACAGACAGTTGTGTAAAGTGTATTTGTCCCTTATGTTCTCCTGTCATCTGTGAAAACATAATTTTCCATCATTCTGTGGGATATTGTCAGGCTGGAATGTGCTGTTGACCTATTGCTTTACACAATATCAAACCACTGAAAGAAATTGGCATTTTGTTCTTCTCTTGCCCTTAAACGTTTGACTTTGAGGAGATGGAATGTCCTTTATGATTGTATATGATTGTAAAGTGCTTTGGATATACAGTAGTACTTAGTTAAAAGCCTCATTCATTCATTCTTTAAACCTTTTTAGGAGTAAATATCTTTTAGATTGCTTTGTCATCTCTCTAGATTATTATTTTATTAGTACTTGATCTTGTTTAGGTGTGTCTGTGTCTTCATAAATCATTTCATTAAAGGAATATTGGTATTCAGATTTGATTTTGTCTTCGAGTATTGATTGGATCGTAGGAAGTTGGGCGTTGCTAACTAAATGGAGGCAGTTCTAAATGTCAGTTTGCAGTCAGTTGTGAAGGATATTTAGTCCAACCCTCGGCCGAGGCGCACGTCATGAAGAGAACAGATATCGGTTTGAGGGGAAGGGGAGGTTAACATTTTTGATGAAAGATTACAAGTATATGATTTTTTATTTTATTTTTAAATGATGCTCACGATAAATATGTCTATTTCTGGGTTTGTGTTTTGATTGAATTGTTAGCCTGTTAGTTTTGCACTGTTCCAAGTTTACTTCATGTGTCTCACCGGTGTGTAGTTAATTAACTTGTTTTTTTCCCTAGTGATTACCATCACTCACAATATAAAAATTGCCTCCATCACACATTATACCAAAATCCACTTGAAGTTTTAATTCAGGACATGAGATAAATGTTTTACAGAATTTCTGAATTGCTAAAATGTCTCGAAACCATTACCCACTTTGTCAAAACCTTAAACACAAAACCAAATCTTCAAACTATATTCAGAGAACTGACTCTTCTGGCAAAATCAAACAATTGCCTCAAAACCATTTTATCTGTGCTCAAAATCAAACAATATATTGTAACAAAGTAAACACATTTTGTAATTATGTAAAAAAGTATAGTAATCACAGCTTACAGTAGTAGGGTGAATATATTGTAAACTGTATGTACTGCAAGTGTAGTATTGTACTGAATCTTAGTATTGAATGTCTATACAATACTACATACTACTATATTAAAGTGAATGTCTATACAATCACCTAAATATGTATACTGTATGAAGCTTTAGAGATTATGCATTTTAACATTGGTTTTAACTTGGTGGTCATGTCTCTAACTTCACGGCATATCTGTAATTAAAGAGAGATGGAAAAAGTGTAAAAGAACAAGAGAGAACCTCTATCTCCTGTAGGATTTTTCTTGGCATATTAATATTAAATGAAAGTCAGAGTACAGCAGAAGCTTGATCATATTCCAGGCTGCTGCAGTTTTCAGCAAACCTCTTCCAACTTTTACCAATAAAGAGTCTTGCATGTGCTAATCATTAGAAATTAAACTTACCTATCATCGCAATGACCCCAAAGGAACTAGTTTCTTATCAGCTGCGGAATTTTACTTTGCTCCGGTTAGTAATGCGGCAAAAAGTAAACAGAGAACAGAAGCGCACTACAGTGTACCAGCGGCAGGTAAATACACTTTCGTCATGTGTGTACCGGCTCACTCGGTTGCCTAGGTAATCAATATCACTCCGCTGCTGCTGTAGACAAGGCTATTATAACTAATGCAATGTGATGAAAGGTAAGTTTGATTTCTAACATTATTCTCTCAACGGACATTTGCATCGATAGTCTAGTGTTATAATTGATTTGCGTTTGGTGCACTGTGGAGTGGGTAAAACGGTTTTTAATGGCTGGCTAACATATACCATTGACTCGCGCTAGCCTAGCATCGGCTAACTATCCAAATATAAGGACTGGATTTTATTTATTTTTTTATGTCTCCACTGATGAATAACAACCAGGCTGACTTAAAAATGAGGTCCGATGTCAAAAATCCCGAACCACCCCTTTAAGCTCATGACTTACTTGAAGTATACACACCTCTGTGTGTATAGAGAAATTCACCAATCTGCTTCAGTGAGAGAAATTCCCCAGTCTGTTCCAGTGAGTCATCTTCCCCCATTTTTTTTACAGTGTATTTACGTAACTCTTCCAGCAAGAGTTTTGTGACTTATGTCAAAAAAATTGGATGAAATGATGTATGAATTTATTGTTATTTCAGCAATAAAACTAGACAAGTTGCATGTCGAAATATGATAGCATACAATTACATCAGAATGTTATAACAATTCAGTTTAGAGCACCTTCATAAATTGTATAAATAACGAAGCAAAAACACACCTGATGCACATTTTTTATCCTGCATTTTTTTAAAGTAAACCTTGCTGTATTTTGTGTGCAATAACCTAGAACGCTCCAGCGACTACATAGCAATGTGCTAATAGTGAGTTAAAGTTCATGCCTCCTGTCTACCATTAAACGGTCAAGCCCCAAAATCACACCACTGGTTAGCGGCGTAGCTCAACAGGCTAGTAGCTCAAACAATTCATTGTTTTGAAAGCACCACATACCTGCATGCAGCATTTACATTTTAAAGAGAAATCCACCAACGACTAGCTTATTTAGAGTTGAGATATTTTAGTACTGAAACACCGAAAAAGTTCACATACACTCTTTTTTTCAGTTTTATTTGAAGTGGTTTGTGCATGGTTACAGTACTGACCGCTTACAGTAAATTAGTCATGTCTTCATTTTTTCTACTCTTCCTCTTTCTGTCATGACTCTGTGAAGCCCCCCACCCCCCTTTACGGCCATGGGGTGCCATCTCCAAACAATATGCTTTTGTTCATTGCATCACTGATGCCTATAAGCTTGTGCCGGTGAAATGTCACTGCCCATCTGGGAACATATAGTTCTCTCCTTTCAAAAGGCCACAAAAGTGAACGCTTTTGTGCAAAACCTGTGATAAACCTGTCAGTATACAGACCAATTATGTCTGCGTGGAGGGAAATATTGACATTTTGTCAATATTGGTGTAATATACTGTTTAGGGAGCGTAATTCAGTCTGTAAAATTGAAGTCAAACCACTGACATAAAATTGATGATTAAAAGGTCCATGTTAATTCTTGAAATACAATTCTAGAGTTCTGTTTAGTGTGTACTGCACAACGTGTACTGCATACTGCCTAGTATACACATTTATATTAATTGTATTTTGGGGCTTTTGCCGTTTTTATTATGGGAATGGGGGTGGGGGTTGAAGTAGTTGAACGTTACATTGTTGTCATAGTGTCAACTAGTGGCTGAACTTGTGCAATTCAAAAAATTGTGTGTTATGTTCTATTTAGTTCAGGTCATTGACTTCTAGTTTGTTGTCATCCATCACATGTGTTTCTTTGTCTTTGTTTTCCCGCCACTGATCCGTCACCATGGACACTGACACTAATCACAGCTGTTCGTCTTTTAGTTAATCATCTCTGTGTATTTAAGTTTCTCCCTTTGTGCTGTTCATTGTCGATTGTTGTTTGTGCATTGCACATTGTCTCACATGTTGGCTTGTTATTCTGAGTTCGTAATAAATCGTTTGTTGTTTTATAATCAACTTCGTCTTCTGTGGATAAAGAATGGAATGTATTTTCTTTCTCTTTGTATTTTTATATCAATATGGTATCCTATTCATAACCTATACTATTCAAATCAATTTGGTAAACGGGTTAGGTCAAAAGTAATCTAAAAGTAGTCCGATTATATTACCTTAAATGTGTAATCTAATGGATTACGTTACTAACTACATTTTTCGTCATGTAATTTGGAATCAGTAACCGACTACAATTTGTGATTAATCTACCCAGCGTTGGTGACTTTCTTTGTATCTTCTTTTCAAAGCCTAGCGAATGAACAAAGCTTCTAGGTGACTGTACTAGAGAGAGAAAATGCTAGAATAAGCGTGAGAAAGCGAGACCTCACTCCCGTCTCTGGGCACGTCTGGAAACCTAGCAACCAGTTACCCAGGGCACTCTTGAATAACTACCCAGATGCCAAGGTGCATCTGTGTAGCAGGGTGGCTCAAGCTTAACCAAGGCCAGAGATAGGGAGGCCGACGTGGTGACTGAAAACAGGGATGCCTGAGGCTCGGTCAGACGCACATAAAATAAATATCAGCCTGTCTAATGGCACATTCATCTTATTGTTTCTTTGTTGCCAAGGTGTATATGAAAGAAAAAGGCCAACGGTCTTCGCCTGTCCTCTATTGCACTGCCTCGTGATAACACACAAGTGGTCAGTCTGCTATCTTTGAATCGATTCAGATATCGCTGACAGGGATTTTTGTTATCAATGGAGGTCACTTGTTCTCAGGCAGCCTTAGCGATTGTGGGCTTCTTTGTTGATAACTTAATCAGCTGGTGTATTTCTAGTGCGGGTGGTTATGGCATTGAAAGGTATAGAATGCTGTAATGTTACTGTAGAGTGAGTTATTTGGTCAGATAGCACAATTAGAGAGTACGACTTTTTTCTTGTTTTCTTTCTGCTAGATCCTTAGATGACAGATTATTAAATATTTTTTTACATAAAAAATATATTGCTATAAATTATGCATAAACGTTGTTATGATGTAGCATTGCCCCTGCCAATGTTTCCACAAACCTGTTTTGCCACATTCATTTTTGAAAGTAAATTGTTTTTGTATATTTCTTTTTTTAATATAAAGCCTTTCAAATTCAAATTATATCAAATTTGATTCATGTAATTCTGAATAATCATTATATTAGCAACACTTCATCATAGGTCTGCTACACTTTAATAATATTCTTATTATTATTTCTTGTTATTTTTATAATTGTATTTTATTTATCATGAAATAAAACGGTGTGGTGGTCCTGGGGACCCACAGCTCTGCACATTTTATATGTCCCTCTCCTTTATCTGACACACCCAGTTCAGCTCATAGAGCTCTTTCCTAGTGAGCTGATGATCTGAATCAGGTGTGTTAAATGAGGAGACATGTGCTGCGTCCCAATTCGCCTACTTATACTACGCCCTAAAAGTATGTACTCTTTTTGTTAACAAAAAATTTACATACTTGAGTGTGTAGCAAGAGTAAGCAAACTTTGGGACATACTACTTCGTCATCTTAACGGACAGATCTGTCGCATGCATCCTGTCATCGTAAACTGCCCTGTCAATCATCTTGTCACAGTTAAAATCCTCCATTCAATCTAATTTAATTTCCTACCGTTTCGGAGAGAAATGTAGTTGCACATTGATCTGCCAGTCGTGGGTCTTCATGTGGAGACTCTCCTCATGTGTTTGCAATTTGAATATAATAATGCATTTAAAAGTTAATGGCAAAATGTATCTTTACAAAAGTTCACAATTCTGCTGCAGATGCAATATAATGTAGACAACATTGAATAAATACATTTTCGTCAGGTTACTGATAATTAATCTCTGAAACCCCTTTATCTAAACCTCTCTACATAACCGCCGGACTCGCGCGTCCTCCATGTCTGTAGTTTTTTTTTTTACACTTTCACTATTGTTTGTAGTTCTAACCGAATCCTCGTCCAACGCGCTATGGGTTGTGGGCAATATTAGCTGTTAGAGTGCGCATCGATCTGCACTTCGGATTCTGACCGGAAATAGTAGACCATCCGGGTATCTTTGGAACACTCATTTCAACATACTACGATTTGGGATGTACTAATCCTATTTTCGAATACTATTTAGGATGGATAGTATGCGAATTGGGACGCACCGATACAAACTGTGCAGAGCTGTGGGTCCCCGGGACCAGGATTGAAAACCACTGTGCTAGAGCACAGTCAACACTAGACAATGAGAAAACTGAACTGTATATGTATATGAACTGACAATGTATATAAAGTGAACTTAATGAACAAAACAAGGATCAGGTGAGTGAAATCAATGAAACATGAGTAACCATGACAACCAATCAAAACATATTTAGTAACCGTAGCTGTGTTCGAAATCACTATTCACTATTCCCTTCATTAATCCCTCATATTGAGTGCACTCAATAACATCCACTGTGGTTTCAGACACCATTACAAATGACTGTCCCCTCAAATAGTGCCCTATTTAAGGGTATAAGGAGCAATTTGGGACACAGCCCAAGACAACTAAGGAAACACGGGAAATAATGATAAACAAACAAAGTCTATGAAAATGAAACAACAACTGAATGTGACAGTAACATTATTTGCTTTATTTCAGGTGTGTTTTTTAGAATGTCTTTAAAATGTACTGCAGCATAGCCTGATAAAACCAAACTCAGTGTTATGAAATGCTAAAAAAAAACATTCACTGTAAAGAGATCGTGTAACAGTAATTGACGTGTAAAATGACTTCCACTTAAAGAAGCTCCTGCCACACTAGTCAAGAGTGCACACTCTAATTGCTTTCAGGGGCGTTTAAGAAAAAAAGGTGTTTTTTCCGGGCTAGTGTCATTGCAGTTGAACATAATTGGGGATTCCATGATGGTAAGGATCAAAAGGAAAATAATTACCTTCTCGTAAAAAAACAACAACAACAACAACAACAACAAAAACCGTAATGCCAACATTTCACTGCTTCAGTTAATGTCTCACCCTTTGATAAATAGCTAAGCTAACTGGCCAAATGGTTTCCATGGAGATGAAGAGGAGATTTTTTGCAAATTTAAGGGTGTTAAAGTATGTTAAGAGAAAATTCAAGTGCTCATTTGCAACCCTTCTTCAAGCACGTCCTGATTTTGCTGAGTTAGAAGCGTTCCTGGGACAACATAATTTGTTGATCCTGGAACAACATTCCTATCTTAACATTTTGTTGTAAGCATATCTCTACCCCTAAACCTAACCCTACTCATAACTTATCCCTTAATTAGAGGGAAATGATGCTTAAAAGCACCTAATCCTGGTTGTAAGGCTAAACTTGACATAGATTGTAAACATGTCCTCAAATCTGATTGGTTGATTGGAATGTTGTTCCAGGATCAACAAAGATGTTGCTCCTGGAACATGTTGCACTTGATGAAATCAATTCTGCCTTCTTCAAATAGGCTATATTGGATTGGAATACTGGCGTACATACACTTTAAGGGCCCTATTTTAACGATCTAAGCGCATGGTCTAAAGTTCACTTAGGGCGTGTCCAAATCCACTTTTGCTAGTTTAACGACTGGAAAAATAGTCGGCGCGCCAGGCGCATGGTCTAAAAGGGTTGTCCCTATTCTCATAATGAGTAATGGGTGTGTTTTGGGAACCAATCAGAGTCTCATCTCCCATTCCCTTTAAAAGCAAGTTGCGCTCGCGCCATGGCAGATTCGCTATATATATGACGGTATTTGATAGTGGAAAGCCCGAACGCTTCTCCAGAGCACAAACAGAACTGCTCATGCGCGAGGTAAAAGTGCGCAAGCAGATCATCTACTAGCAAGCTGAATTCCACCATATCTTTATGTACACAATAATAATCTTTTACATTGTAATTTTTTTATTTTAAATATTTGCCATGTTTGTGTGCTGCTGTGCGTCCCTGTGTTTAATAAGCAGAATGTACTGTATGCGCGTTGTGGACCCGCCTATAGGCGCACATTACTAACGCGCTCATTAAATAACAAAAAAAATTGCATGCCTCAAAATAGCAATGCGCCAGAACACACCTCGTTTTCAGACCAGCACGCCCATGGGCGCACAAATGGGCGCAAATGCATTTGATATTTAAACAACGTGGCGCAGGACGTGAAAATGATAACTGCGTCGGACTGAAACTAGCAAAAAACATGTGCGTCGCGCTTGGCACTGCATTGCGCCGGGTGTAAAATAGGGCCCTATAACTTGTTTGTTTTGTTTTTTATTTATACTAAAATCCTTTGGGTTGTAAAACAGTCTTAAGCCGTGGCCACACTAAACTTTGAGCACACATGTAACAAATAGTAATACATTCAAAATGTAAAAATTATACAATCTACTTAACTTACTGCAAAAATATGCATTCTTTTAATTCAGACAAGAGGTCACGCCATGACGTATCGATCTTCTACCCAAGACAGCAACATAGTGTTGCCCACATCTGGTACATGTGGAATCCACACGTACCAGATGTGGGCCGGATCTGGGCCGACACTACGTTCCTGTCTGGGACTGGTCACACATCTTCACGTGATGCGATTTCATAGGTCAAATTTGAACTTTGAAACGCAGTGAAATGCAAAACTTTTCTCATGAGCTTGCGTTTCCGGTCTGATGTATTCGCATGCGTTTAAATGGATGTAAATGGGTCAAAATGTTTATTGTGACCGCCCCCTTTATTTTGTTGATGTACCTTTGCTGACATGATAACCAGTGCCTGGTTCTGCATTTGGGGTGTTAGGGGCCATTAACACAACTCTATTTTCAACTAAAACTGGAAAACTTTTTATGTGCATTTGCCATTCATTTACACGTCAACAGCGTTTTGGGGGCCTGAAAACGCAAACTTTTAAAAACGTGTTTCAAAGTGATGTCACAATACCAGATGTTTACTGACTGGTTAAAACTCTACTATACTAACAAGCTGTAGACTTGTTGAATCTAGAGACCAAAATATCACAGAGAACTGGGGGTGGACTGCATTGACTTGGCCAGTAAGAAACCACCAAAAATCTCTAGCAACTCCCATACAATCCCAAGAAAAAATGTTGGGAAAAAATATGTCTGACTGAAAGTTGAACTTTAAAACAGATAATTAAGGAAACCAAGTAGTTCTTCACATCATCTTAGACACGATGCAGATTTGTTGTATAACTTCCATGATGACTTCTGGGGCTTCCTTAGTTACCATGTTCCCTAAACCCACTGCAATTAGATTAAAAGGGCACACAGATGTTTGCCAGTTTTGTTTTGAAGTAAGGATTGCATGTCTGAGTGGATGAAGTTAGTGTCTCATTAAAAGCACTGTTCCTCTGTACAGTCCATTCCTAGTGGTTCATAAATTTGAGTTTGGAGCGGTAATCAAATAAGCACCTCTAGTCGCTGTCTCTGGAGAATATCCAGTCATCACTCGACACGAGAACCTGCAAGCTTCCTCTGACAATATCAGACTAACACAGCACAATTTCACTCCCAATAGAGGTTTATGTGTGGGAGTGGATAGAATTATAGGAATAATACACCCAAACATGAAAATTCTGTCATAATTTTCTCATCATGTCATTTCCAAACCCCTGTGGCATTATTTTTCTCTATATATACTTATGATTTTTCTGTAATAACCTCTGTGCTGCTCTTATTAAATGTTTGAAATCAATTTAATTCATGTCATTGTCTTGGAAAGAAACTAACAAATGCATGTGCTTATTTTAATGCCATGGATTAGCCTTTTTTGATATCAGCTTCCTAAAAGTAGGCAGCCATTTTAATTTCAAACATTTGAGAGATAATTATTGTGTTAAAAGTTATGTGGGTTTTTTTGGTCACACTGTGAAGAGAGAGTTTTTGTTGACTAGATTTTGTCCTCTGAATAAAAATGTCCAAACAATACACTTGAATTTCATGATTTTAAATAATGAATTATAAAATATGCAATATATAAGAAGGTTTTCTAAATGTAATACAAAATAAAAGACGTGTTTAAATGTTAGTAAATGTAATGAGTGTCAAACTACCATTTCTCAGTTTTGCTTCTTCCTGGTACAACTCATATTGCCGGTCGTTTTGTAACGTTATAAAAGGGCTTTAATTCAGCCGATAAACTGAGTACCATCCATTCCCAAATCTACAGCCATGAAACCACCATAGCTCTCAAATCTCATTAAATCAATTTAATCGCTGTCGGTGTAAATGGGGCTTTAACAGGGACAGAGGAATTTCTCATAATAGGATGTGTGAGTCATTCTTGTTGCTGATGAAGTCTACATGTTGACGTAAATATGTATTTATATTTGTGCTTCCAGAGGGCCCAGTGATCTGGCGCATGCTGACCTACCCTCCGGCTCGCGTGCTCTCATTGTGGGTTGTGGACTCCAGATGTTCCAGCAGCTTTCTGGCATCAACACGGTCATGTAAGTCTCCTTCACTCAATTCTCAGGTGTTCTTTGAATCTCAACTGAAGTACTATGTTCATTTTTTTTGGAGCATTTCACATGTAAAGCCAGTAATAATGCCATTTTAGGTTTCTTGGACCAAAGCAATAGTATGTCTACAAAGTATAATTATCAAATATATCTTGATTCAAATATGTCTCCTTT
The DNA here is from genome assembly GCA_900092035.1 of Leuciscus waleckii. Lineage (NCBI taxonomy): Eukaryota > Metazoa > Chordata > Actinopteri > Cypriniformes > Leuciscidae > Leuciscus > Leuciscus waleckii. Next base: position 60,541 of record FLSR01000254.1, on the reverse strand, counting down.
TTAAAAAATGCCACAATAGATGTTCATTCATGTAAGAGGACAGACTGTTTCCCAACTGATTCAAAATTCAGAAGTTGTTCATTCACATTCACCAATGTGACTGTGCCTTTAATTCTCATTTTAGCTTAACTTTAATGGATACCCTTCTAAAGTGTGATTTCCTCTTCGTGATCTCTTGTCTTTTTCGCTCCTTATTCACTGACTATTTTTCAAGCATTGTAAACAATCTCGGAATGTGTGCTGTTGCTAAGCAACCTCTCATGGCAAAACGAGAAGTGTTTATGGGAGGGAGGGAGAGGGGAAAATTGTGTGTGCGACTGTGTGTTTACTTATTTCTCAGCTGTCATTTTGGAAGATGACAGGTCATGACAGATGGATCCTAAAATGGCATTCTCGGTCAATCAAACACCTTCATTCTTATCCTTCTGTCGTTGTCAATCAATCTGTCCAAAGCAGGTTTAGACAGACAGTGTAGCAGTTAAAACTGACAGGTACACTCACACACATGTATGAAGTAGTGTTTAGTAGGTTTAACCTGATGTGCTATTTCATATTTACCCACAATCCCCTACTCCTCAATCGTTCCTGCATTGTCAGATGTCAATCCTTTGTACACAGGAAGTCTTGTTGTGGGATGTGTTATCTGTCAAGCTTAACCTCTGCACGAAGAATTTGTCAATACTCTCATGGAGCAAATGTCTTGGGGGACGTGTGCCAATTTGATGTCAGCTGGAAAAATCGATTTGGTTCAGAAAAGGACACATCCAAAAGACACATCCAAATCTTACACTGCTATACGATAATCAATAATATCAGAAAGGTGATCAGCACATCCTTAAGTTGGGGTCAGACAGATCGGACCACAACCTGAGAAAGTAGTCACTATGTCTGATTTCAAAGAAATTGATGGCAAAATTGTGGAAGAAACCGTACAGCACCTTAAAACATCAACCTGCGCCCTTGACACACTTCCCACATTCCACATCACATTTTTCAAAAGTGTGTTAAACTGTTTAGAAGCCCCATTGACTCCCTGTGCCAATGCATTGATGAAGAGAACTGTTGGATGTGCTAAAACTTTCTTCAGTTAAACGAAGACTAAACTGAAGTCATTGCGTTTGGAAACAAAGATGAAGTTCTCAAGGTGAACGCACACCTTCACTCTAGGGGTCAAACAACCAAAAATCAAGTCAGGAAACTTGGTGTGACACTAGAGTCAGACCTTAGTTTCAGTAGTCATGTCAAAGCAATAACTAAATCAGCATACTGAAAAATATTGCAAGAATTAGATCCTTTGTTTCCAGACAAGACTTAGAGAAACTTGTGCATGCTTTCATCACCAGCAGGGTGGATTATTGTAATGGACTCCTCACTGGCCTTCCCCTCTAAGCATGGTGAGTCTGCTTTTAGCTATTATGCCAGCCGCAGCTGGAACCAGCTTCCAGAGGAGATCAGATGTGCTCCTACAGTGGTCACATTCAAATCCAGACTCAAAACACTTCTGTTTAGCTGTACATTTACTGAATGAGCACTGTGCCACTGTTCGTCCGACTGTTTGTACTGTATTTTCTTTTCTTTTTTATTCTAAACTGTTTTAATTATTCTTATTTCTTTTGATTATTTTAATTTCTTCTATCTAAAGCACTTTGAATTACCATTGTGTATGAAATGTGCTATATAAATAAACTTGCCTTGCATATATCTTACTAATGGTTGCCCTTACACTGTAATTACAGCATCTACCACAGAATTTCATGAGGTTTTACCGACAGCTCGAGGATCCAATGGCGTTACGAGGTTTAGTCGCAAGCTCTTTTTAATTCTTTTCATTGGTGAAATATTCGCAAAACCCACAGACCGACATAAGGGGTCACCAATGGTAATTATTTATGACAACAAAAATTCATAAGAAAGATTTCCATCTGACCGTGACGATGTAACTCCTCAAAAGAATTGCAATTTTTTTAACAAAGGTGGCTAATTCGTACGACCTCACTCGTACGAATTCATAAGATTTTTGCTAAATGGTATATATTTTACGAGTTGCCCAATTCGTATGAATTCTTAGTAATGACCTACCCCTGACCCCACCCCTAAAACCTACCCATCACTGGGGTTTAGACAGGGGTGAGCCACCTCGTACGAATTCGTACAAATTGGTCGTGAGATAGCGGTGATCTGAACACAAAGACGATAGAATTGCTTTATCAGTGACAAGCATCCCCTCCTGATGGACAAGACCCCTGTGTAGGCTGAAGCACTGGCCATTCTGCTGTCGTAATTAGCTTGTGCTAATGCTTCCTTCCAATCAGACATTGAACTAGTCTGCTTTCCTGCAAACAGCTTTATCTCCCCTTACTCCACTCCCAAGCCATTATTCACATGCCTTAATTGATAACTAATGTGTTATTTAGTACAGAACATTGTCGTTACATGCTAATACCAGAGTGCTAACATTTAAACAAGTCTGAGGGTTGTAGAGGAATCAATATTGCTGATGTTGGGTTGTCGATGGCATTCTGTATGTGTATATGTGTGTGGCAACTGAGCCTCATCTGTGCCGGATAAAATAATTAGATTAATCCCTGTTGCCGAAACAGGCAGAGCAATCCGGAATCTCTGCGTTTTAATAAAGACGGATGCTCATTACAGTCGCTAGTGGTCATCAGCAAAACAGATTGGTTCTAGCGATACATTTTTGGCCTGTTTTCGTTCTTGCTGGTACGCTATGACTTGTTCCTTGGGTTTGTGACAGTGCTGGCACCACTGGCCTTTGGCGCTCTGTGTTTTTGTGATTCATATGGAGTTGTGCATGATTCATAATTACCAGCTGTGAACCTCTCACAGTCTGTTCACTGACCAGACAAACACAAATGCTCTGATCTTGGGTGTGTTTCCCAAAAGCATAGTTACCAAGCTATAGTTCCAAGATCCATCATTACCAACATAGTTCAATGATTCAGCGTTTCCCAACATTCACAAATATAACATAGCAGTGATTGGAACTACAGTTCTCAAATGTGCTTTATAAGTACTAATAAACAGCCAATATCCTAGTAATATTCATGCTAATAAGCAACTAGTTAATAGTGAGAATTGGAGCCTAAACTAAATTGTTACCGAAAAAATTAAGTAGTCCTCAGATGCCATGTTCTTGAAGAAATTACGTGGAGAAAGCTTCTGACTGAATAAACCGCATATACTGTATACAGGAGTAAACTGTAAATCAATTACATATTGCATGTTAACATGATTAAAATAATGAATGGCTTTGTGAACGGCAATAACTGACCTGGGATTTTGAATCGGTTAATTAGCAAGTTCTAACCTACCATCTGCATGTGACGTCAATAAATCCAATTTGTGGAATCGACGTGGTTCAAACGATGGAGGTGTGACCATGTTACTCCAATATCCGGAAACAGTTGTTACGAGTACATTTATCAAACAATGCATCATACTATGGTGGTTAAGCAGCGAGTTATGATTTTGTATTGGAAACGCACCCTTGGTTGTCTGCCAATTGTGTAATTTCAGGGAGGTAGGGGACAATGAGGAAAAAGTGTAGTGTTTACAAATTCGCAGGCTTCTAAAAATTAGGCTAGGTCTTTCAAAGAAGATCAAGATTAGTGGCATCAAATCTTTGAAGATTTTCAGGGGTGAGTTCAGTTGACAGTTTTGGTGTTAAATCCTACATTTACAGTCCAACTTAACCTATGGGCTAGTATAACATGTCTTTGTTATGTCTTGTTTTTCAGCACAAACAAGCCTCCTTTTCAGTCAAATGAGGCTCAATATAGAATGCGCAATATTAGTCATATTATCTTGAGGCACTTTTTCGATTGTTCGCACATCTGTATATTCCTTTTTGTTTTGAGAGTTTTCTGTTCGGATTTACTTGCCCTTAAAGTCAAAATTAAATGAAAATTCACCCTATCTTTTAGATCTTAATGTGAATTATTCATGCATGTCTATATTATGCTTCTGCCCTGATCATTTAATCCATGCTCCTAACTCAAAAAGTCTATCATTTATTTGTTTGATGTGTGTACTTGGGTTCAGATCAGTGTGTGTACATACCGTGTATACCATCTAAGCATGAAACAATGTTCCTTCCTTTCATTATTAAAATAGATTAGTCCCCATGGGATTGCTTCTCTCTACCTCTTTCTCTGTCTGTCTCTCTCTTAGCATCTCCCTCTGTTTTTCTCTCTAACACACACTTCTCACTGGCTTCAGTGCTGAGTACAAGTCCAACTGCTCTCAGCCTGTTCTCCATTATATCCCTTCACTCCTGTTACATCACGTTTATCATGAAGATGGATGGTGTCCGAGATTCAACCAACACAGCACAAGCAATCTGTTGCTCCGTGAGTCAGTCCGTATGCAAAAACCCTTTCAAAAGGCTCATTTATAAGAGAGAGAGAGAGAGAGAGAGAAGAGAGAGAGAGAGAGAGAGAGAGGGAGGAAATAACAGAGAGAGAGAGAACTAATGACATTTTTATTGGGAAAAAAGATTATGTAACTTCCATATTTTAGGAATACGAACATTTTAAATACGACATTCTTCTTAAGGTTTAAAAAGACAACCTATTTGTTTCTTGCCATGATATATTGTGAACCTCATTAAGAACCTAAACATTTTAATTCTGTCATCATTTACTCACCTTTGTGTCGTTCCAAACCCATAAAACTTTTGTTAATCTTGAGAACAAAAATTACAATATTTTTAAAATCCTCTATTTTTGTCCAGTCATTTTTGCTGCAATTAAATGGCCATTCAACCAAAATTGTACAGCTTTAAATAGTACATTGAGATATTGTTATATTAATCCATATGAATCAAACTGTTTAATCCAGGTTGGGGGTCCACCCAGACAACACAACTGATGGGAGCAGCTTGGTTTGCCGTTCACATGGGTCTACCTTTGTGGGCATGAGCCCTGAATATTTAAGGTGTCAGTTCAGTTATAGAACACAGTTGTTGCTCTGAAAAATGGCTGACAGCAGCTTTCTGGTGATGTGTGATTAAACCCACTGCGTAATTAATCACACACACACACATAGGCTAGTCATCGTGACATTCTGTGAAATCACAGTCCAGTGTTGGTGTTGTTGAGGTTTCAGTCATTATAATGCTGCCTCTAAGGCCTTAGTGTGTACAGGAAAGACAAATGGCTGTTGAACTCTCACTTTTCTCTCGGTGGAGTGTGGCAGCAGTAAGACCTTTGAAAAAGCCTCATAACTTAAATGTCAGTGTGTGGTGTGTGTACCTTCGCCTTGAGTGAAAGAGGCAGTCTGCTGGTCAGCGGGAGTCTCTTACGAGAGAACATAGTGTATTTGAGAGTGTCTTCTATCTAGTATCGCTACTGTATATGTAAGACATATATATGGCTAACATCTTTGTTCAACATTTACTTATAGGTTTGCTGTTCATACAACATTTACTTTATGTTTGCAGAACAGATTGTACTGGCCCCTCCCTCAATGACTGCTGCTTTTTGTAAGTTTGTAATAACGAAACAAAGTTTACGATTTACAAAACAATCACATCAAGCTGCTCCAATTAGGACTGGGTCAGGGGTGCGTATCCTGTACAACAATGTAAGTCGCTTTACGATGGATCGTTGAAGAAATCAACTAGCTAGTCACGACTGTTTCCCGAAACCATACTGTCGCAAATTTGGCGTTCAACCACGTTGGTTAATAATGTCAGTCACTGCAATTAGTGAATTAATGTAAAAATAAGTTTATTAATCAAGAATCAAACATGGATGGTTTTTGATTCACTCATAGGAGTCACTTTTAGAGTATTTTAATATGGTGTTTCATCCGCATCTGTGCTCAAATGTATTCATCTCTCTGACATCAGGAGTCAATGTTGCAACTTAGTTTCAGATCCTCAAAGAGAGGAAGTGAATAAAGATTTTTCTCAAAAGATCAAAAACTTGTGATTCTTTAGACATTTTTTTTAGCCCTTTCAAATGAGATCCAGTCTAGACATTGACCACACCAGTCTTTATCTCGTCCAAACACTCAGCAATTACCTCTTCTACCACATCAGAACCCTCCCCCCCATCCCTCGCACACCATCTGACATCTCTGTTGATTCCCTGACTCACGTCGAGTAGTCAGGGGTGAATTTGCCATGCAGGGTTATGTCCGAGAGCTCTTCAAACAGTTGCTATTTTCAGACAAGAATCCATCTTACACCTTGGCATGAGTCCATGGCTTTTGCCATTTCCTACTCAATGCCTATCTTTGAGTTCATTTGTGGGCCGAGGCTTTCGCAGGGAAGTTAGCGGTACTATAAATAAAAGAAAACCGTGACTTTGTTAGTGCTTTCATAATTCTAAAGGTCAGTCTGTCTTGTTTTTCCATTTTTCAGCTTCACTGAGAATCTTTTAACTATCGCCATTAAGGATCCAGCTTACGTAAGCTATAAAAGCCAAGAAACAGCTTTTTATTTTGGTTGAACCAGAGTGCTTCTAATTCAGCTGGTCGTGATGGACTGATGTTGTAGAAATTATCATACATATTTTGTCATAGATCAATGTTTGTATCTTTATGCTTTTCATAAATATTTTCAGATTTGTGGAAATGCTAAATAGGGATTTCTTCACTTTTAGGTTTGTCCACAGTGTTGCCAGGTCTGCGGTTTTCCCACGGAATCGGGCTACTTTTAGACTGTTACCGCGGGGAGTTTTTCTAGACTTCTTTCTAGTTTTTCGTATTGAACACCCTCACCCCACCTGGAACGCGATTGGGATAGTTTTGGCAGTGATTGGGCTACTTTTAATTTGCATTTGGGCCGGTTTTGTTGTGCAGACCTGGCAACCCTGTTTGTACATTTAAAAACTCTAGTGGCAAAACATCCGTCTGCCTCCCTGTATCCTCTCAACCATCAATCATTTCCAGGAAGCAGTAAGTCAATGCACCTGAATGGATGCTCACTGTGACCAGCTAGTATGGTATGCTTTCTCTATTTATATTGTCAAGAATAATGATCTGGAAAAAAAATTATAAAGAACTATAAAGTTAGACATTACTCAATTAGGGATTTTATATTTTTAACAATATTTAACAGATATTTTAAACAACAATAATAAAAAAAAGTCAATTTATTATTTAATTTAAAAAAAAACTAAATTTATAGAATTCAACAAATCTACTGTTACTAACTGATACTTACTAAGGTTTTTTTTAGAACTAGTACATAAAATAATATAATCATGTATACATAGTTTTGATCAAAATAAATACATTTGCTTGGAGGAATTAACAAAAAAAATTTGAGGGCAATATTCAATACTGTTTTACTTCTATATACTAAAAAGCCTGGTTTATTTCCTGAGAATGTATGGATATGGAATTTAGCCTTAAATAAATATAGAAAAATATTTGTGAGTTTTGTCTTTCTGTCTTGCATAGAGACCCAACAGCACATTTCCACTGTCAAAAAAATAAAATAATATTATATATATTTGTGTAAAACATTTTTTTTATAACCCAATGAGTATTTTCACACATTAATTTCACATAAATTTGTTTTATTTAAAAGCATAAAAAAAAAACCCAAAACATGGTGTAGGATTTTCAATCAGAAATTGCTAGTAAATTTAACCATTTCAAAGAAATGGCAAGGAACACTGAATAAACACGATATTTTTAAGTTGAAAGGCTGAAATAGTAATCTTTGTTTTATTCACAACTTTGAAAAATCATTTTACCCAGTATGCACATGCTATTTAGAGTCCTTCTCTTGCATTTTTCAATTTTAAAATAATTTAAGGGCTTAAGATAGTGTTAGCGCTTGAAGACCAGTAGATGGGCAGTGTAGGTCATTTAAACAAACCTACAGGGGTCGCTGACCCACTGCTAGAAGCGCTGATTTCTGAAACAAAACAAAAAAAAACTTGCCCAGATGTCCAGGGAGTAAGACATCTGGCCCTGCGTGAAAACTCATCAGTAACTTAGGAGCCATTCTTCTCATTTTCTGACTTTGACACTACTATTACCACAAACAATACCTCATCTCTCTGTCTTTGTACTACAGTGATTATCAGGGCTTTTTATCCAGCTTATTTGTGGCCAATAGAGAGACAATTAGGGAATGAGTTTTTTTCCCCAAAAAGACCCTTGCTGAGGGCAACCAAAGGTTCACATTTTAATCAACCCAATGGAATAGAGCCAGGAAGCTTTTAAGGATCAAGACAGAGCACTTTAAACACACACACAGACACACATACACACACAAGGGAATACTGTGAATAGAGAACTAGGCGAAGGTGATAAATCTCCTATGAGAGGAGAGAGTCTGCAGGCAAACAAGATGCGTGTGTGAAATATGTCTAGAAGCTCAAAGGTAGTCCAGTCTTCACGAAAGTAGGAATTAAGTCCTGTTAAATCTGGAGTAGCTGCCAAAATGACCTTTTTTAATGAGTGGTTGGTTAAATGCTCAACGTCTCACAGCTGAGACCCTTTGACGTCATGGTTTGAAGAGCTGCATTAATGGAAATAATTAGAGCGATGTAATTCCACACAATCTGGTGGATGGTGAAGGTCTGTGCACAGGTGTTTACTGGTCAGACAGAATTAACAAGCATTACATTTAAAATGTAATACTAACCAGTATCCAAGTGGGCATCAATAAAGCAAGAAGGAAATAAGCATTAGTATAAGGTTACATATTTTGAAACATGTCAAGTTTGTGTCAGTCATATTTTACATTAAAAGCAAAAAAAAAACAAAAAAACAATTAAAGCCTATTTTGGATTTAAAAAAAGAAAATAATCCTAAAAGTAACAGGAAACCATTGCGACTACTGTGATCTGACATTTTTTTAAGTCTCATTGCTGAATCTGAGCACAGACTCGGTCTGTCCTGGAACTGCCTAATTTAACAATGTTTCTACTCTTTAAAACTGACACAGTAGACCAAACAATAGATACCCCAAATGTGTGCTTTCACAGCAGCTCTTCTTATCAGCACTCTCGGAGCAGAGTATACTTTCTCAGTGGGTGACTGAAAGCATTGTTTCTTTTCTCTTTTTTTCATCACACAATCTCTGTATCTTGTTCAATTTTATATTCAGGATATTCAGATTTCCATTGAGGTTTCTGTACTGCAAAACCACAGGATTTCATTTAAATGAATCAACTGTATTCAATATATTCGGTTCTGTTATCCACTTAGCATGCATTTTTGCTCGAATTGTATAGCAATAAGGTGTCCAGATTTCTGAAATAAACCCTGGGACAATATATCAAGATTTTTTTTTCAGTTTTGTAATTTTCCAGCATTGTTATCCGAAGTATCCATTTATTTTTCCCATAGGGATTTTTTAAAAGGTGTTTTTTCAAGCGTTATAAGGCATAAACCAAGCCAAACAAAATCGGGGGAAAATTCGAAGGCAGCTATTTTCTATTTCAGTTGGGAAATACCGAAACCCAAAATAAATAACATATTTATATATGTCATATAAAAACAGTCCAATAAATGTTGTTTCTTACACTCAGGTTTCTATGGGAACCGGAGCTTCTAAGTGCCGGGATTTGGATTCAGTCGCGACAAAACAGTAATACTATCTATCAGGATGTGCTTCCAATGCTTGACTGAGGTTGATGTTAGGGTGTAGTTTGAGGTTAGAGGTTATTTAAGCACTGTGTTGCCACACTGATGCAATGACTTTACCAATTGGCAATTGGCCCTTTTATTTAGAATGTGGCACGAGCCACTATATTTCACACTGCAGTTTCTCCGATTCATATTAATAGTATAGTCTTTGGTAAAATTACGTCTTTGTCACCATTCACTTTGTACTGTATAAATTGCATGGAGCTGTGTGATAATTCTGCAAAACTAGTGTTTCACAGAAGAAAGAAAGTCATACAAGTTTGGAATGACATGAGGGTGAAACTGAATAGAATTTTTGGATTAGCTGATTGTATAATTTGGCATTCAAGACTAAGGCTGCATATAATAATGCAAATCCCTTGTGAATGCGTGTGAGAGAGAAAGAGAACAGGAAGATGGCATTTTACTTGGGTTAATACATGTTTTCCTGCTTCAATCCTTTGAGTCGAGAAGAACACGAGTTTCGCTCTCTGGCTTAACCTCACATCCATTATGCAGCGTTCAAGTCTGATGTTACAGGCGAGTGCATGTCTGTGTTTTTGAGTACATGCTTAATTACTGTACAGAATGACTAAATATTCTTGGTTTTTAATCGTAAAGGAGGATTTAAAACACATTCATGCATGACAGTTGATTTGAGTAACAGTAACTGCTAAAAATGTATTTTGTCCCCTGCTCATTGATGAAAGAGATATTTGAAGGATTTAAAGTCCTCAAAATCAAACGAGAGGCAATTAGTTGCAAGTATGCTTGAAAAAAAGGAGACTGTTTTACCTGAAAAAGATGAGATGACATCAGCCAGAAAGAGGTGGATGAGTTGATTGCAAGGCCACGATCTCATTGGCTGATGCTACATGGGTGAAGTGGAACTGATTGGCTGGCTCAGTCAGAGAGGAAGCTGAGACACTAAAGTGTCTGGCTATATGTTCAAAATTGCATATACTGTTACTATTTCTGAAGAGTAATACCCACAATGCAATGTGACTGTACTCAGAAATTCATATATATATGTTCCCTTTGCGTCCTATCTGTAGGTACTACAGTGCCACCATTCTGCATATGTCTGGAGTACGTGATGACAAGTTAGCCATCTGGCTAGTGACTGTAACAGCGTTCACAAATTTCCTATTTACTCTGCTGGGCGTTTGGTTGGTTGAAAGGGTGGGCAGACGCAGACTTACGTTGGGAAGCATCTTCGGTAAGATTTTGACATACTTCAAGAAGCAAAATATACTGTATATTCCAGTGTATTCCACACTTATTTTGGATTTTGACATTTAACATTACTGCCTTTTATATAGAGAGGGGAGGGGGGTACAATTCAACAGTTTGTGGTCAGCAAGAGTTTTTTACTGTTTTAAAAGAAGTCTCTTATGCTCACCATGGCTGCGTTTATTTATCAAAAGAAATACAGTAAAACAGTAATATGGGGCAAATTTATTAGTATTATTACAATTCAAAGTAAGAGTGAGAGTTTGTATTTATTCCTGTGATGGCAAAGCTGAATTTTTTTTAGCAGCCATTACTCCGTATATGTTCCAGAAATCATATTATAGTTATTTGGTGTGCAAGTAACATTTCTAATAATTTTACAATGTTGAAAACAGTTGTGCTGCTTATTGCTTTTGTGGAAAGCAGGATACATCATTTTCAGGATTCTATGATGAAGTTCAAAAGAACAGTATTTATTTGAAATAGAAAGGTTTTGCAACATTATAAATGTCTATACTGTCAGTTTAATACAACATTGCTGAATAAAAGTATTAATTTCTTTCAAAAAAGAAATAAAAAAAGAAATGATCTTACTGACCCCAAACTTGTGACCGGTTGTGTATTTGTATTTAAAATGTATTTTATTCTCTTTAATGACTTTCTAGCAACATTTAATTCATGAAACAGTAAGAAAACGTAAAGGTATATGCCAACGCTATCTCACGACCAATTCGTACGAATTTGTACGACATGTCTTAACCCCAGTGATGGGTAGGTTTAGGGGCGGGGTCAGGGGTAGGTCATTACGAATTCGTACGAATTAGCCACCTCGTAAAATATGTACAAATTGCTGTGCGATCAGATTGCATATGCAAACATATTAACCAACTAGTTTGGCCAACAGATATTGTAATTAAAATGTATAAAATGAAAACACATATATATATATATATATATATATATACACACACATATAGAATATTAATAAACACATCTTT
>FLSR01000254.1:35533-48482 GCA_900092035.1 Leuciscus waleckii | reverse complement strand
AGTTTAATTGTACTCTGGACTTTCAAAGATATAATTACAAAGATATAGTTGCTGTGACAACTTCCCTGTATGAAAACTTGCCCGCGTTCACCCACATTTTGCCATTTAAAATGCTATTTTGAACATTTTGAGAGAAAAAAAAGGCAAAATATAAATATTTATATATGAAAATGTATTTTTGATTCAATCTTGTGTACAGGTACGGTTTTGAGTCTTTGTGTCCTGTCTGTTGGCTTCCTCCTGTCAGCCCAACATTCCCCTCCTGTAACACTACATCTGACGGACCCCACGACACCCAACTCCAGCTGCATAACACATCTGTGAGTATGATTTAATGGGCATGGTTATCTTATAGAGCTTCTAGCTAGAGGCAATATGAATAATTCATAAGCACACTATATAGGATATAGTATAATCAGTTCCAATATAGTGACAGCTGTCTTGTTACTTGGTGTCTTGTCATTTAGCATGTAACAAAAGTGACTGAAGAGACAGTTCCCCAGAGCATGCATGAGTCAAGTTCCTAAATGTGCAAGACTTCCTTGGTCAGCCAATTGATGAAGCTTCTTGATCAGCATGGTTTTTCTGCAGAAGTTGGTTGACCAAGGAAGTTACAAAGATAATTCACTCAAAAGCTTAAATTCTGTTCAGTGTAACTTTGAAGAGTGACATGAAGGCGATTACATGATGACAGAAATTTCATTTTTGCCAATTAACACGTTTGTTGGTGGGTATAACTTGAATGGAGAGATAACAGAGATGGATTATAGCTTTCGTGGGTCCTAGTTTAGCAATCACTGCTATATAGTGATCTGGGGAATTCATACTGGAATAAAGTGAATATAAATCAATATCAAGCCTCTATGGGAGATGCATGAAAATGAGTTGCACAAGGACAGCTCAGAGATAATAGGAACACTGTACAATTGGAACAGTGGAACTGTGGGACCTTATGAATACCATCAGTATCCACATCATTTTCTCATCACCATCTGCCGGTGGATTGACCCCAGGTGGATTGCATTGGCAATGCCATCTTTGCTGCAGAATCACCCTTCGCAGGGAGTTTGACTGACAGGCAATCTGACCAATCATAATCCGCCATTCGCGAATCCACCATTTTTGTCCGACAAAGCAGTCAGGAGAGTTAGTAGATTAACGTTGGAGGATTTGAACTTGAAAGACGGTGTGTACTGACGTCTTTCCACGGTTAAACAACGTTCATTTATGTTTATTTGATGCTATAAATTATAGATCCAGATTACAACAAAAAGTGTTATTTTATTCACCCACCATCAATTTATAAAGGATACAATCAAGTCTCGGTCTACATTTTTGTCTCGTTTTATTGTTCCACTCAGAAATACGTCACATTCCCAAAGTAAAATGTATTTTTTACTGGATAGTTTTCTTTCTAAAGTTTATGTCGAGTCCAGTGGCGATCAATTGCTATACTTATGTCTCTATCAGCATTCTTATTGTGAAATTATACCATTTCTAATGGGTTTCTCTTGCTTTATTCAACAAACAGCTCTTCGGCTTTCAACCTGAGTGAAAATCAATTTTATGTTTGGCTCTGTTGGTGTGTACTTTGTGGTAATAACTGAATGTGTTAGGAGGTCCAGGCTGCTCGCTGTTCCTTAATGTCACAGTAATAGAGAGTCTGAAGTGTGTGTAACCTCATAACAGTGACAGTGAGTGTGGCCTCTCTCTCCATCCTAATTTACTCTTACACCATCCTCCAGTTCACCATACGCACACCACCAAAACAAAGCATGTTTATTTTCTGCTAATGGATGCGCAATGACTGCGCTATCATCACAGCAGCAAACCCAATTTGAGTATAGACTTTGTCTCAAATAATCCGTAATGGATTACAGTATTTAATGGATGCACTGTAACTGCAATGCAATATCCATTAACCAAAACACCAGGAGCTAATTACTTAATAAGTGTTGATATGTAAATGTGGTGGTCATATGTTAATGAGATCGTGGTTGTGATCTTATAATCATGAATATGTCTTAGTGAGCCATTTATGCAGCTTAAAATGAGAAAACGGAAATTGTGACACTTTATTGTGGCGTATTTTAGAGTGAAACGGCTTACAAAACAAGGGAACAATGTGTGACTTGATTTAATCCTTCGGTTGCTAACAATATTGCTGTTTTTACTGTATTTCTGATCAATAAATGCAGCTTTGTTGAGCATAAGAGACTTTTTTAAAGCTGTTAAAACATCTTACTGATGTCAAACTTTTGAGCAGTAGTGCGTGTATACACTTTTTGATTTTACTTCTGCAATGTTATTTGACATATTTCTGATTTTGAACAAGACATTACTTTAATGCTATCCATCGTTGATTGAAGTGGGAAAATATGACGAACAAAAAGAGTGCAAATCAAGTTATTACATTTTGAGGAAAGATTATAAATACAAGCATTGATAAGCATGCATATAAGCAATTCTGGCCATGTGTATTAAGAAAGTAAATGGGGTCCATTCTGACATCAGATAAGTAGATTTCAAGGTCAGTACCTTGTACCAGTACCAGTACCACAGCAATTGACAGGCTTGGCTTGGGTTTTAGTTTTAAAGTAATTTGTCTTGCTCTCACATTACCTTTCTAGGTCGTGCGAGCCCTGTATGTTGGACCCTAGCTGTGGTTACTGTTATCAGGAAAACAGCACTGCTGTGTTTGCCTCCTCCTGTGTGCCCGTCAATCCGGCCTCCACCGAGAGAGCAGCGTGGGGCAAGTGAGTCACTAATAAAGCAGAGATTGCGTGTGTACTTGTGCTGTTCTGTGTACATTTTTTCCATTCTAAAGTTCATTACTAAGTTACCTGATAAAATTTGCCAGATGTCAAATGTGTAATGAAATTGGTTGTCAAAGTTCTCATTGCCCTTCAAAAAAAGTGTGTTTCCCTACTTGGGGCTTTTTGGTTTTTATATAACATTTTGTCTTTTTAACAGGTTTTAGATTGTTCATTGTCACATTACTGCATGTTACATGTGGTTGAACCTGCAGTGTTGTTTAGTTATTTATATATTTTCATTTATTTATTCATTAATTTAACTATTCATTAATATACCCTATATAATTCATTATGTGTCTGTTTTAAATCTAACAGGTGCTCCAACTCCACACATATGCCAGATAGTGGTCTATGGGCTTATAACTTTTGCCCAACCTCTTATTCATGGGTTGTGCTTCTGGGACTTGTTCTATATCTCGCATTTTTTGCCCCAGGTAAGATGATCAAAGCTGTTTTTTCAGTTTTAGCTGCATAAATGATAACTAGGGTTTGGTTCAAAAATAGCAGACCGTCGGGTATCTTTGGGATATTAATTCCAGCGTACACTGATTTGGAACACACTAATTGTAGTCTTGTATACTATTTAGGGGGGATAGTATGCAAACTGGGATGCATGGCATGTGTCATGCTCTTCTATTCAGCAGAGCCACAACAAAACTACTCATTCAACTGGGTGATTTCCAAAAGAAAGCCAGTTCTTCTTACTAAATCAGGCATATAGTTCGCTACCAAAAGAGTGCAGTCAGATTACCAAATGAATGACACCTATGAGCCAGATCCTTTTAGTGAGTCAAAAACATGAAGCTTGACCAGTGTAGTCTAACTCTTGAACGAATGGTTCTTATGAGCAGTTTCTTTTTAGTGAATCATAAACATATTGCAAGACCATTGTAGAATCGGCCTAAAATTGTAATCGGTGCATCTCTATAATCTTTCTGATTGGCTGGTATCAAACATCACATAATCTGATGTTTACCTAGATGTTTTATTTATTTATTTCTACTACATTTGCCATAGTATTGTCGATGGTTTCAATAACACATCCTGCAAAAGCCTTGGCCAGAACCTAGTGGCATTTGGGGGGCCTTGTCATGGAAAAGTTGAGTTGAGTTTTAAATTAACTTACAGTTAGTTCTGCAAATGTGCCCAAGTCTAAATTGTGCATACCCAGGCAAACACATGCATACGTACACACATGAATACACACACACTCTCGACACCTGGTTTTGTTATTATGTGGATCACATTTTTTGTTTGTTTGTTTTTGTTGCCAAATTGGTTTGGAACAGTTGTTGAATAAACAATTGAACTGAACAATTATGCTTGCCTATCTGTTAATCAATAGCATTGATTTGGAATGAAGTTGGTTCAATATAAAAATGTAATAAAAAAAAAATAGCTTAGATGTAGTGAACTACTTTTGCCATGTTCCTGTAGCTTAGCTTGCTACATTTTCCAGGGTGGTAGCTTCAGTGTAGTGAAGCTTCATTTAATGTAGAGTAACTGCTAGCTTAGCTCACTACATTTTCCAAGTAGCTTGCCCAACACTGTCAAAAACATATAACACAACCACAAGTCTAGTCTGATTGACTACACTGAATGACTCTTAAGAGGCAGTTCTTTTTTTATAAACTATTTTGTTTTGTTGTTTGTTTGTTTGTTTGGTCCGACTTGATTTTTTATAATAAGGCATACAACAAGCGGTAGGTCTAAATAGGCGAACAAAAGTATGCTAAAAGAGATGCTAAAATAAATCGAGTGGTTTAATCCAAGTCTTCTGAAGAGACACGATCGCTTTATATGATGAACAGATTTAATGTAGGCTTTTATTCACATATAAACATTGATCAGCAAATGTACATAGAGCACTCAAATTTGGTAAACGGAAGCTCAAGCATGCTTGCTTGATGCGCAAGAACCGGGGTGCTTCTCTCAGCCTTCGTTTTGCATCCTTCATTCAGCTCATTTTGAAGGATGCTTCATGAACTTCAATCGCCCACAATCCTTTGCACACATTCAAATTCACGGAAAACAAGTCGGCACTGAGCTTATCTAAGTTCATTATGAAATGGAAGACAAAAATCATTTTTTTGGAGAGGCATACATGTTGTCTTTTGTTTTGGTGTAAATTAATCACGTAACACTAAACTGCCAATAATGTAAGCAACTGGGAGAACACAGACGGTTGTCAATCATTGCACTGCACTAATAAGAAGGCAGTTAATATAAATATTTTTAATACAACGTTTTTTCCCCCAACATTAATTTAATACTATTTTTTATGCTGTGGGGATGGGAACATGTATGACTTAGCATTCACACTTACTAGCGGTTAATGCTGAGAAGGACATTAGCCTACAAGCCTCTGAAGTACTGGACGAGTAAGGACACACTTCACTAGGATGCAGCCTTATGTTTGAGAAGCTCCCCAATGAGGTTCATTCTCACGTCTCACGCCAGCACGCGTGAACTTCCGCAAGAACCAATGAAATTTGATCTTGTGCATCAAGCAAGTATGGTTGAGCTTCCAAATAAACAGGCAAAGGACTGTTTATTTCTCACTATTGATATTTGCCAGTAAAAGACTATGAAAAAGTATTACAAACTATTTATATACTTATGTGCATTGACATATTATTTTTTAACTAAACTGGGGCTTGTAGCAAGTAAGGGAAAATGCTTCCCTTAGCAATACATTCTACGATAAATGCCAGAAGGCACCTGCAATCCATCACCATTGTGCCTTTCAAAAGGACATAACCACATGGTTGCTTTGGGAGATTTAGACCTGTAATATGTTGCATTACCTCTTGACAGGAATGGGGCCAATGCCATGGACAGTTAATTCTGAAATCTACCCTCTTTGGGCCAGAAGCACGGGAAATGCTTGTCAGCTGGGGTGAACTGGACCTTCAATGTGCTGGTGTCTCTAACGTTCCTCCATATGGCCCAGTACCTGACTTACTACGGTAATGCTCTAAATAGTTCAGTGACAGCAGTCATGAACTTGACCTTTTTGTCAGCATCATCACAGTATTTGATCTCTCAACATCAAGAGTATACTATGCATAAAGGCATTGTAGAACTAATTATGTTCATGACTCACTATTACTTTCATCTGGAAGTCTCTGTGCAAATTGACATTTCAAGCACACTTTCCTGGACTTATTGTGGCAATTCCTCAATGTATCTTATTGAAAAGGAAAAAGAAAGGTTGTCTTGGGAACAGTTCATCAGTTAAATAAAATGCTTGCATCTGAAACTTTTCTTTTTTTGCTGACATCATCTAGGCCATTAGATAATTATAGTATATATTTATTCTTTTTGTAAAGGGGAAAAAAGATAAAAAATACATAAAGGAAACATCACTTAATAAAAACACTAAAAATATAAAATGGTAAAAATGGGTCATACTTTTACTGTATGTAAAAATTGTGCAAGTAAAAATTGGAACTACAATGAGGAAGCTTGTTTCTGCCACAGAATACAAAATAAAAAGGTAATTGCGACTTTTTATCTGACAATTCTGACTTTTTTCTCACAATTGCTAGTTTACAACTTGCAATTCAGAATTGCGTGATTTAAAGTTGCAGTTGTGTGTTATAAAGTCAGAGTTGCGTGATATAAAGCGCAATTGCAAGAAATAAACTCGCAATTCTGACTTTTTTTCTCAGAACTGCATGTTTATATCTAGCAATTCTGACTTTATAACACGTGATTGTGTTTATTTCTTGCAATTCTGAGAACTACGAGCAGTCAACTCGCAATTGTGAGATAAAAAGCCGCAATTATCTTTTTAAATGTTTCATTTTGTGGTGTAAACAAGATCCTTAATTCTGACTGGGCCAGAAAAAAAAAAAATATCTGTATAGTTTTGGTATTTTTAGCCATTATAAAAATGATAATTTATAAATAATATCTCTCTTTTGTTTTCCAGGTGTATTCTTCCTTTATTCCAGTTTGGCTCTATCTGGTTTCTTTTTCATTTATGGCTGCCTCCCTGAGACTAAGGGACGGCGACTAGAAGAGATTGAGTCGTTGTTTTATAACCGGCTCTGCTCGTGTGGTATCTCGGATTCTGATGAGGATCGGCAGGTGGAATACATCCGGGTAAAGGGGTCAAACTACCACCTATCGGACAACGACGCATCAGATGTCGAATAACACGTGTGAAACCTCTGGTTTGGCATCGATTGAGCATCGCTCAACCCTGACGTCAGGTCCGCCCACTGTATTGGTCAGGTTGAGCCTCTCTCATCCAGACGTTCACCGCGATGGCAAGAACAGGGTTGTAGAGCACACACAAACAAACACGCAGTGCCATGTCAGCTTTTATAATATTGTCAGTATGTTTCTGGCTTGTTCCTCCACTGTCAGTTGAATATCCTCTGCTTATTTATGTAAAATGAGATGTTAGCTGTAAATGCAGTAATATATATGCAGAAGAACTTTTTTTTTTATTATTAATATCATGTATAAGTGTGAACGCAAAGCAAATTTTATACACATAAATTGGAATTAAAAAATATATATATTTGCTGCAATTTCCGTTCACCACACTGACAACTTCTAGTTCTGAGAACCCTACAAATGTGAAAAGGGTTTATTGTATTTTAGAATAATAGTAAAGTCATCAAAAATATTAACAATGAAGTGTTGGAATTATATAGAGATCAAAAATATTCAACAAATCATTATTTTCTATATATTTCAGATTGGTCAAAGTAGCCACCTATTGCCTATATGGGCATTCAAGTCTGTATGAATTTTTGACTAGTCTATAAATGAATCAAAACCAACTTCCTAAAATAATGTGACTGCCTGAATATCAACAAAATATAAGTTGCAGTGAATAAACATCATTTGTCAACAGGATAATATGCGATCCGTATTTCACCGTCTTGATTTTAAAGTACCATAGACTATTTTGTATTTGAACCATCATGTTTGTAGAATTAGAGATCATTGACACATAAAAAGTCAGATGTAGCTTTCTGCAGTTTTCCTGTGATAGTGTATTGTGGCCTTATAAAATATTTCACAATTTTTTTATATCAGTTTGTTTCATTATTGTTTAAAAAAAATTTATTTAAATGTTTACATTTAAAATGTTATTATTTGTTATTAAATATATATTTTTATTATAATTTTAATTTGTCTTCCTTATAGCCTAGTGTACAAAATCCTCGCAGTTGGTCTTGTCCATGAAACAGTGTAGAATAACCGTTTCGACAAGTACTGTAATGTCCATTGTTCTTTTGTGCTACTTCGTAAGTATACAAATAGACAAATACACATCAAAGTGTGCCAAACCGGCCTGAAAATCTCTATGTTGTGGTTGTAGCTTTATCAAAACCAAGTTGATGGCTCTCATAAAAGCAACCAATAACTTGCTCAAGTTCCTGTTTAAAGGTTTCACTTTGCTCAGTGAAACATAAATGTGCACATCAGGCCTCGTGTAATGTGTTTTGTTCAGATACTGTACATGATCATGTGTAATTTGACATTTTCCATTGGATAAAACTTAATTTGGTTGAGAGAAGCACAAATTAAATTGGCACAATGTTTGACATTATATCGATTTAGATTGTACCGGAAAAGCTCACCCACAAATGCACCCTCAATCATCAATTACTCAACCTCACATCGTTCCAAAACTTATTTTATTCTGTGAACATAAAAAGGACACATTCTGAAGAATGTTAAAGCTGCTCTTTTCCGTACACTGAAAGCATATAGTGACAAAGGCAGGCCAATCTCCAAAAAGGACAAAAGACATTTTTGGGTGAACTATTCCAAACCAATAAAAACTCTAACATAAAAACATATTGCTTCTATACGTGTCCAAGAAGAGAGATTAGAAAAGTTTCAGTCTATGTATGATGTAATTTAGAGATTTATTGAGCAGTTTCATGTGTACCAGATGTATTTGAATTTTAGATTGTACTTGGGGGTTCTCCATCAATAACCCTTTGTGTTATTACCAACGAACACATCTGTTTTAAGTGTATGGATGTATTTTTTTTTATTTTTTTTTGTGAAAAACAAAATGCAGCGTTTCTACCATTAATGGAAACTAGTCAGGACAAATGTTGTGTTGTACAGTATTTGATTACTGTTGCTGTATACTGTTGCTAGATTTATATTATATAAAACTAAATATATGAACTTTGAAAACTTGAATATGTACTTGGAGATAATAATAAAGACATAACATACAATATTGTTAGGATTCGGGTTTTCAATCCTACATGCATCCAATTGAACAATCGATTTTTCAAAATGTAATTTTGCTGTCTAATCCTTTCTGCGCTTTAACGTCAGCAGAATGTCAGCAGCTTTTTGTTTCTCTGTCTCTTCGGAGACCCAGTTCACACCTTTCTCTGCCGTGAATTTTTCTTCTCTTTCACAGATTCTCCTGCATGCTTGACATCCTTGACAGGGTTTCGCGTCACACTTTCCAAACGAGAGCTGTCACACCTCGATAATTTCACTCTAGCTTTCCCCATCTCCTCTTTTTTCTGTTCTGGAGTAAACAAAAGACATTTAAAAAAAAAAAAGTACTATTCGACCTTCAAAATCATCATATGAAATGGGAATAGTTCATTCTGGGTAAATTATATGTCCTGATATACAATACTGTTGGGGTCAGTTTCTAATGGTTGCATTTATTGACCAAAAATACTAGTAGTATTACTAGTAAAGTATTATTACCAAAAATACTAGTAGTATTTACTAGTAAAGTATTATTACTTTTTTTTTTTATTAAAACTGTAATTTTTTATTCTAAATGTTATTTTAATATTTCTATTTAGTATACTTTACAATTCCTGTGATCAAAAGCTGAATTTTCACATGATCCTTCAGAAATCATTGAGTCAATCAAAAGAACAACATTTATTGTTACATTATAAGGGCCCTATCATACACCCGGCACAATGTAGTGCCAGGCGAGACGCAAGTGTGTTCTGCTAGTTTCAGCCTGACGCAGTTATCATTTGTTTAAATAACAATGCATTTGCGGCCATGGGCGTGCGCATTGTTGGCACGTTGCTATTTTGAGGCAACTGAAATAGTTGCTTATAGTTGTCTATGCCAATGACTGAAACCTGGTCTAAAGTCAATGCCGCAGTATTTTTTATTTTTTTTTATTTAAAGGGCGCGTAAGTAATTATGCACCTATAGGCGGGTCCACAACGCACGAACACTCTGCTTATTACACACACAGGGATGCGCAGCAGCACACAAACTAGCCAAATATTAAAAATAAAAGGATTACAATGTAGGGGTGCTTTCATACTTGGTTCGATTGCCAGTTATGAACCCGAGTTCGATTGCACCCCCCTCCCCCGATGGACTGTGTTCACATTATATTATTTGTATCCAAACCGCGGTACGCTTGCGTCATCAAGCTGCAGCTGGCGCGTAATCGTGTTGCTTGGTAATCGCTATGAATGAAAAGGCGTCAAAATGGATAGAATTGCTCGCTTCACATTTTTTGTTCTTTTTTTATAACCTTTGGTTTTGTTTTCAAAGAAAAGATACAGAAACACACTTGCGTCTGTCTGCCGCAAAAGTACTAAAATCGTTCCAAAGACACAATTTTTGCGGAGGCAAGCAGAAGTCATCTCTCTGCTTGCATTGCGTCAATCCCGCTTTTCGTTAAGGTAAGAGTTCACATGAACCGTACCCCAGACCACCCTTTTTAAGCGGACTCGATTATGGTTCGCACCAGAGTTCGGAAGACCGGGTTCAATCCTCCAAAGGAACCGAACTCTGACGTCATTCGAACCCGGGTGCGCACCAAAAGTGTTAGTGTGAAAGCGCCCTAAAAGATAAATATTGTGTACATAAAGATATGGTGAAATCCGGCTTGTCCCGTAGATGGTCTGCTTGCGCGCTTTAACCTCGCACACGAGCAGATCCGTTTGCTCTCTGGAGAAGCGCTCAAGTCTTTCCACTTGTTAATTCCGTCATGTAAATAGCGAATCCGCCATGGCACGAGTGCAACTGGCTTTTAAAGGGAATGGGAATTACACTCTGATTGGTTTATTGCCCAAAACACACCCATTATTCATTAAGAGAATAGGGAAAACCCTTTTAGACCATGCGCCGGAAGCGCCGACCATTTTTCTCATCGTTAAACTAGCAAAAGTGGATTCGGACACGTCCTAAGTGCCGTGCGCTTTAGACCATGTGCTTAGATGCTTAAAATAGGGCCCTTAATATCTTTATTTTAACTTTTGATCAATGTAATGCATCCTTGCTGAATAAAAGTATTCATTACTTTCAAAAAAGATAAATATAAGTAATATATACATTTGAATCCATCATCAGAAGACTTGCAATATAATGCATGAGTCATATATTCACTAATTTTTATCAAGCTTTGTTGTCTTGTTTGTATTGAAAAGAACAGCGTGAACATTTCAGAAAAGACATGAAGGTGTGAAAATAATGACAGAACGTTAATTTTTAGGTGAACTATTCCTTTAAAATCATCCATGGTGATCAGAATCATCTGGAAACTTTCACAAAAAAAAATGTTGTGAGGTTTCACAGTGGATTAGTTATTATACCTGAGGCTTTGCAGAAAGGATGTTTCAAAATTGACGTCATATCTCCTACTGTGCTCTTCCGACTGCGAAGTTTGCGGAGGGAGAAGTCTGCTTGTGATTTCGGATGTCTCTGTGCCTGCTGGTTTGCTGCTGATTCCTCTGAGGGACTATTTCCTGTTCTTTTGTGGCCATCTTTCGGAGAACTAAGTGTAGTTGGATGAGAATCTGATTAAAATGAAAAGACTGCTGCTTTGTGGTAAGGACATTGGTTTTCTGATCAGCGGTGGGGAAAGACACAGATGTGGTGTGATGAATAAGTGAACACTGAACTGAGACATCACAGTTAGATAAAGCTTCTGTTTGTGTCCCCTTATTCAAGGTTATTGGAGGATCCCTGTCACGCCTTTGTGCTTCTGTCTGCAGATGAGAAGGAACAAACTGATTTTCATTGAGTTTTTGTCCACAGTTTACTTGTCTCTCTGCAACTCTGGATTTTCCTCACTTTGAGAATCACTGCAAAATGTTGCCTCCTGATTGCAGGATGGAGCTTGTAAATGTGTTGCTGTCAAATTGTTCACAGATAAGCAACAGTGCTTTGCTATGAGAGGATCTTCAGCATGGCGCAGGTCCATTTCTTCTTCCTGTCCATCGAGAGACAATTTAATGGTCATAAAGAAATAATTGAATGGGTGAATTTCACAGTTTCACTACAGTTTTTGTCTTACGTCATCTAGGCCGAAATAAACTCCTTTTGGAGATTCACAACCGTGCACAAAGACATTTCTACCATCAGCACCTGCTGAAACACAATTAAACGTATTGTTCTGAGCACTAAAATGATATATTCATCTATCATAACAATAACCATAAAACTTACATGTGTTGCAATCAGTACCTTCAAATTCCTGAAAAAACAAATAAAAAATGCTTTCAACCACAAGGCGGCAGTATTTACCTACTAATGCAGGACTAATAGGACACTATGCAACTGGATAGGACTAATGCAACTGTCACTATAGTTTTTCACCCTTTCCCTTTCTTTATTTCTAAAATGAACCAATCAAATCTATGTATTAATGAAGTAACCATATGCTGGAAATTATGTAAAAGATAGAAAATATTCATAAACATGTTTTCATTTCTAAACTTGTACAAGCTTGTTTATTCATACCTGTGTTGAAAAGGGCTCATCATTGGACATGTTTTGTGATCTGTCATAAGAACTAATTGAGGCAAGCACTTAAGAAATGAGAATAATAAAGAACATTATATGCAATGAATCAAAATACCAACTGACTGTACTCTGGACTTTAAAGAGTAAATGTAATATTGCATAATATTTTACAATTTGCCTTGCCACTGTCACCTTTTTCCACCTTTGTTGCCATTGGCTTGGCTTGCTTAGTTAGGGACATAAAATTTTACATTTAATTTAATATTCAACAATAATATTAATCTTCCTGCATTGACACTATTATACAAGAACTGAGCTGAGCTGGATGATGACATCACGGTTTACTCCAGAGGCTATATATATATATATATAAATGAACTAAATTAATAACTTTTTTAAAA
>FLSR01000254.1:3726-28347 GCA_900092035.1 Leuciscus waleckii | reverse complement strand
TGTTATCATGTGGCAGGTGGAGAGAGGAGCTGCAGAAGTGTTACAGTGCCCTGGCGGAGCAGATGAACCTCATCCTATCAAAACGTCTGTGGTACATCATGATCGAGCAGTTCCTCATGAAGTACGTCTGGAGTGGATGTGGTCTGGTTATGGTCGCAGTGCCCATCATCACTGCAACTGGCTTTGCTGACAACGGTAAAGTGGAAGTCCAGTTTATGCAGTTCTACAGTATATAGTATGTAATCTCATTGCAATTACAGTGATATATACAGTACATGTTGTCTATATATATATATATATATAGGGCATTACTGTAGCACATCGCATTTGCTCAAAGATGTCATTTTTCAAATCCATTTGTCTCTTGAAGAGCTGGCGGATGGTCAGACGCAAGTGTTGGTGAGTGAAAGAACAGAGGCCTTCACAACAGCACGCAATCTACTGGCCTCAGGGGCCGATGCCATTGAAAGGATCATGTCTTCTTATAAAGAGGTAAAAAATTAAACATGTTCCTTTTGTTCACTTGCATTTATTTTTACAGTCATTAATCATTATAAACAACATGGATGTTCTTGATATTAACACAAAGGACCATGTCAGAGTCACATTTCATCACAAAATCAAAAGAAAGAAATAGGAAATTATTATTTTATACATACACACACACACACACACACACACACACACACACACACTTTTTTAAATTTATTCTTTTATTGAATAGCAGTGCAACAGCAAGGGCCTCTAGGAACTGAAACCACAAAGGATGTGATGTCACGCAGCAGTGAAAGCTGGGAATCTTTGCTATAGGCTAGTGATCAGTGTTGGTATCAGCTGCCACTCTGTTGACTAAGCCTGCTGGGCAACTTAATCCACCATCTGTTGAACAGAGAGCATCAGTCAGACCCGCTTCACAGATGCTGCATGTGTCCATTACAACGATAGACACTATAAAGCACAGCATCATGCTATTTCAGACCTTTTAAATAACATGTTGTGTTCTAATTATAAGTGTCAGCTAGCCCTACATGTGATTTGTTAATATTTACTTTTCTCACGAAATGTAAATGTGAGAAGTGCTTGCTAGTGTAAAACCAGCTGTCATGTTGTCAGGTCGTACCTACAGTATGTGGTTTTTATCATGTTGCTATGCTTTTATAGCCTGGTCCTACCAGACTCTCGTACATTTCATTTGTACAGAGAGTCTGAGCACTCTCCATTGGCATTGACAAGCGTTAACTTCCTTGAAGGCGGGTACTCTGTTGAAGTTTAAAACTACTGGATCTGCCCAGAACCACTCTTGATCGGCCATAACCAATCGCTAACGTTTGGTCGTGACGTCACCCTACAACTCAGACTAGCTCACGACCTCAACGTCATCGTTCTCAGCCACTCCCTAAGGTCGCTGATTGGACCGCTAAAAAATTGGCCGGAGAAAAACCAAGAATATACCGCAAACCCAGACATAGTACGGACGGAAAATTTGAATTGAGCGGATGAACGTAGGAGGGCGGAGCCAGGCTAATGCTTTTAGGCCATTGCTATACTAGTGCTCTCACGGTCGGTGCACTAAGACAAGGAGTACAAAATAGACAGTCTTTAATAATCTTCATCTTCAGAATCTCAATAATTCTCCAATCATTTTGTCCACGTAAACCTGCCCCTTTCTTACAATTGACTTCACGTTTGCATTAAAGGACAAATCCAGTGAAAAATTAACCTAGGGGTAATTAACACATGGTTACCGAGTCGATCGTTCCCTGGGGTGCGTTTTCATGATAATCGAATGTAAAGAGTTTTATTTATAAAAACAGATTAGCTCATAACACTAGTATATGGGGCACAGAGTAAGTAAAAACAAATCGCAAGTTAATACCACTAACAAGGCTCAAAATAGCCTCACACTAACACGGTAGCATAATGAGGGTCCATACATACAAACCGAAGCATGGAGAACTTTGTAAGTGTACAGACAGTTTAATAAGAAGATACTTTATAAAGACAGTACATTACGCGTTTACATGCAGGATCCATCTTGGAAAACAGTCTCGACTAATCGAGGCACGAACGCCGTGCTACGTTAGATTTCACTATGCGTAATTCCTATCGACCAGCTCACTTAGCGAGGCGTTCGTTGCTCGACTAGTCGAGACTGTTTTCCAAAATGGATCCTGCATGTAAACGCGTAATGTACTGTCTTTATAAAGTATCTTCTTATTAAACTGTCTGTACACTTACAAAGTTCTCAATGCTTCGGTTTGCATATATGGACCCTCATTATGCTACCGTGTTAGTGTGAGACTATTTTGAGCCTTGTTAGTGGTATTAACTAGCGATTTACTTTTACTTACTCTGTGCCCCATATACTAGTGTTATGAGCTAATCTGTTTTTATAAATAAAACTCTTTACATTCGATTATCATGAAAACGCACCCCAGGGAACGATCGACTCGGTAACCATGTCTTAATTACCCCTAGGTTCATTTTTCATTCTTCAAAAAATTTTCTTTTGTGTTCCACAGAAGAAAGAAAATCATATAGGGACAGAAAAAATTACAACTTTTTAATGTGAGATTTTTATTCCTCTGAATATTCTAAACCGTTGTCTTATATTTTCTACTGTTTTTGCAGGCAAAGTGATTGATGTGGATAAAGGTATAGTCTGTGAAAATGTGCCTATAATCACTCCTAATGGAGATGTGGTCGTGTCCTGCTTGAACTTCAAGGTAAGATAAACAAGAATAAACATCTATATCAATTACTTTTAATACTACACATCTGGGAACAAATATACCATTTACTATCAACTTTACACAGTACAATGACACCGTAGATGTGTTTCTGGTTTTATCAGTGGGCAAGAAATCATAGTTTCTTATTTGCACATGCAACTCAGAAACATGAAGTGTCTTGAACAAGTCAAGACAAGGTTATGGGAATGTTTGGCGTTGTGCAAAGTGAAGTTTAGTTGATTATGGTTGCCAAGCAATGTGACGATACAGAAATTAAACTGATGTCATAAATATCCAATTTATTTATAGTATTAGTTTTGTTTTTTAATTTGAAGCTGTGTTTACATTGATGCCAACTTAATTCATTTGTTATTAATAATCATATCTTAGGGTATGTGGCCATCAAGTTCCAAATATACAAACATACAATTAATCAAATCAATGTTAAAGGGGAGGTATAATGCCCTTTACACAAGATGTAAAATAAGTATTTGAGTTTTAGTCAAAATACCCAGATATTTTTATATAGCATGTTGAAATTGTCACTTTTTGAGGGTGAGCAAAAACGCAACGTTTTGTGTCTGTTCCTTTAAATGCAAATGAGCTGCTGCTCCTGACACAGAGGGTGGAGCTTCAATAGCTTGCACTCACACAGACATGCACTGAAAATTTCACAAACTTTTAGCCTTTTATGTTCAAACCGGAGTCAGACAATGATGGAGAGACTCATGAAGAAGTGACAACACGTAGACAACATTTCTGAATGGTTAGTTGGTGAATTTATGTAGCTTATGTGTAGTTATCTTCTAGTCATTGATTGGCATATTCTGTCTCGATAATCTATAAATCGCATTCCGGGGGCGGGGTTTATGTAAATTTTAGGGTTAGTGATGTCACTAACCCGGGATGAATGTCGTGTAGTCCCTTCCAGCCGTTTGTTGAAGTTCTTAAAAAGCAATTTCTTTAAAATAAAATATCTCCCTTTGCTTTGAACTTTGAGCGTTGTAACTTTTGCAGATGTTGTTTATGCTCAAACAGCAACATTACACACTAACTAAAGTTAAAAAAGTTTAATCATAATCAATCACAGCTTTAAGTATTATATATATTGTTATATATATATATATATATGATTCACCCGACCACACTTTCTTTTTGAATTGCTTTAGTTACAATTGTACGGATTGAGTTCACACATGAGCTCAAACTAAAATTATTTATTTTGTGTCTGTCTAGCTATCTAAGTAGCTTGCTCTAAGTTATACACCTCTTACTCAACCATGTGAACTGTACTCGGTTTCCTGTGACTGGATATGTGTGCAGGTAGAGGAAGGGATGCATTTGCTCTGTGAATTCAAACTCTTTCTTACTGGATCTCCCAGCGCTGTGTAAATATGTCAATATTTCTTTATCAATTAACATTTAGAAAATCTATTTTTGACATTTGTGATTCGATTCAGAATCGTCAACATCGCGATGCATCTAAGAATTGATTTTTTCCCCACCCCTATCGAGCATGTTGAAAATTCTTCTTCAATCAAGTTCTCTTACATTTACAAAGTAAATTAAATGGCTACTGTTTCACACTGAGGGAACTGATGCTTACTGTCTGTGCTGTAAACCACAAATCAAGTAAGTAAACATTAAACAAATAAACAACTTCTTTTCAATAGATATATTTCTAAGGTCTGTGAGGCAAGTAGGCTACCTTATACGCTGAGTTTCGGTTCATTTATGAGACGAGCTCCAGTTCACCACCGGCGCCTCCTGTCCTGATTTCTATTGTCTGCTATATTTATTATTTATTAAATCCAGGCAATTGGTGGATGAAACATTGATTAAAATTAAGATACAATTAATACAAAACAAAATTCACTTTAAAGAAAGGCTTTGTGCTTTCTGTTTGAGGTCTCTGTGAAAGTTTTATAAAGCAGTCTTTTAGTGCCGCTTTGAGCGGTCACGTCCGTAACGGTGAACTGTCACGTCCGTAACAAGGCCTCATAAATGCGAACACGAAAATTAAAATAAAATGTATATTTTATGTTCTGTGGAGAGCCAACCCTTCTTCATCCGGTTGGGAGTATTACTTTTTGTTTGCGCAGTGTAATTCACAGAATTGCCACCTAAAAGTTAAAGATTTTTTGTGTCACGTCCGTAACACGTGTATTTCCCTCATATTAAATATAAAACGCATGTGTAGATTGATATTTTTCTAATGTCTGGACTCCTTTATTAAAGGAGTATGGATATATAAACAGACTTTTCAATATATTGGTATTAAATATTAAAAAAAAATATATACATTTTTTCTGAGAATTTAGATTTCAAGTTTTGACTGCAAATGTCACGTCCATAACGCTGGAATTGCCCAATTTTAAAGAATTTATCCTCAACTAGTTTTGTGGTGTAGGTGTACGTATTTTATAATGTTAACTTCAAATAATACTAATAGTAATTTAAAGATGAGGTAGCATTGGATCTGGACGGGGAGTTGGAAGGGGTGTGTCGCTATTCTGCCTTCTCACACCACGACACGGGTTTGTGGATCTGATCGGTTTCATGGTTTCATATCGCATATCGTTACAGCCCTACACCCCTCACATTGTTGTAAATGGCACCGCATGGCAAAGAACTCTCTGAGGAGCTGAAAAAAAGAATTGTTGCTCTACATAAAGATGGCCTAGGCTATAAGAAGATTGCCAACACCCTGAAACTGAGCTGCAGCATGTTGGCCAAGACCGTACAGCGGTTTAACAGGACAGGTTCCACTCAGAACAGGCGCACGTGCTAGCATCAGATCAGAGGTTGGCTTTGCAAAATAGACATATGAGTGCTGCCAGCATTTCTGCAGAGGTTGAAGGGGTGGGGAGTTAGCCTGTCAGTGCTCAGAGCATACGCCGCACACTGCATCAAATTGTTCTGCATGGCCGTCGTCCCAGAAGGAAGCCTCTGCTAAAAATGATGTACAAGAAAGCACGCAAACAGTTTGCTGAAGACAAGCAGACTAAGGACATGGAATACTGGAACCATGTCCTGTGGTCTAATGAGACCAAGATAAACTTTTTTGGTTCAGATAGTGTCAAGCGTGTGTGGCGGCAACCAGGTGAGAAGTACAAAGACAAGTGTGTCTTACCTACAGTCGAGCACGGTGGTGGTAGCATCATGGTCTGGGGCTGCATGAGTGCTGCCAGCACTGGGGTGCTACAGATCATTGAGGGAAACATGAATGCCAACATGTACCGTGACATACTGAAGCAGAGCATGATCCCCCTCCCTTCGGAAAGTGGGCCGCAGGACAGGATTCCAACATGATAACAACCCCAAACATACCTCCAACCACTGCCTTGCTAAAGAAGCTGAGGGTGAAGGTGATGGAGTGGCCAAGCATGTCTCCAGACCTGAACCCTATTGAGCACCTGTGCGGCGTCCTCAAATGGAAGGTGGAGGAGCGCATGTCCATCTGTCTGTCTGTCTATCTATCTATCTAGTTATCTATCTATTTATATATGTAAATATTGTAAATATTCAATCAATCAGTCTGCCACACATGTAATACCACACAACCTTAAAAACTTCAGTCTACCTGACATAATATCACTAAACATGTTTTATCCATCTCTCCAGACCATACATGTCTGTTGGGACATTACTAGACCAGGTCATCTACCCCGACTCTCTGGATGACATGCATGACAAGGGTTACAGAGACAAGGACCTGGAAGTCATTCTGGACATTGTCAATTTAAACCACATAGTTACCCGCGAAGGAGGTTTGTACATGTAATTCCCACCTTGCATTACTCCAGTGTTTCGCCATTACAATCTCCTTATTATCCATGAAAGAATTATTGTGAGCTGTATAATAAGCTTTCCACCAGTAAAAAAAAAGAAAAAAAAGAAGACATTTCATCATAGTTATTTTGAAAGGCCAACAAAAATCTGTTCTAGTCTAATAGAAAGTATGTTTTGGAGGTAGTTTACTCTTGTGTCTGGTTGCAGGATGGGATGCAGAGATGGACTGGAAAGATGTTCTTTCTGGAGGCGAGAAGCAGCGTATGGGAATGGCACGCATGTTTTACCATAAGTAAGATGTCATTGCACACATTATTTTCATACACATATACACATATTTTTGTAATTTTGTTGATTTGTTTTCTTCAATATAATTAATACCTGTTTTTCAGGCCCAAGTATGCTCTACTGGATGAATGCACCAGTGCTGTCAGCATTGATGTAGAGGGTAAAATATTTCAGGCTGCAAAGGATGCTGGTATTTCCTTGCTGTCCATCACTCACAGACCCTCTCTATGGTAAGAAACATAAAACTTTAAAAGCTCTTCACACAGCAGCAGAATACGACTGTCACTCCTGTTTGTTGTCCTTAATATGGTTATGTTTACACACAGTTCAGTTATTAATGGGAGTGACACCACATTCTATAACCGAACTCACGCCAGTACATTTTCAGTTTGAAATGGACATTTCGAGACTCACACCTGAAAGCAAATGGCTGTCAATCCAAAAAATGGAGAGTGTGAACATAGCCAAAATGTCTTTAGGAGTCAGTATAATTCAATATGATTTTGAATGTACTTAATGAATGCAAAGTGACATCTTTATCTGAAAGTACAGTAGTATTTATTTATTTGAATGCAAGTATTTATTGAAGAAACATTAATTAGCAGGGAATTTGTTTGCAATCGTTGTCCTCGAGGGAATATTTTACTAGTTACTAGCAAAAAGTGCATGGGATGCATTGTACATACATAAACTATATATTGGATTTCTTCAAATGTCCATCCACAGGAAATACCACACACACCTGCTGCAGTTTGACGGGGAGGGTGGCTGGCGGTTCGAACATTAGATACAGCCACCGGCTCTCGCTGACGGAGGAAAAACAGCGCTTAGAGTCTCAGCTCGCAGGTATACCGAAGATGCAGCTCAGACTGAATGAACTGTGTAAGATCTTGGGCGAAGATTCGGTCCTAAAGACGGCGGAAAACAAGAATGAGGAGTAAAAGAAACGTGGAGATGCTTGACGTTCGTTTTGGTATTTTTAAAGTTTTTTGGGATGATTTTAACATTTTATGTGTACACATGACAATTCGATACTGAAATGGAAGTTTAATAGGAATTGTAGAAACTGTTCCCTTTTGTTTTTGTTTTTTGTTTTGTTTTTTTCTTTTCTTAATTATTTTGGTTATACCTTTTCAGCACTTTATTGAACCAATTACCCAATAATTCAGCTGTATAAATTATGTTGGTAAACAGAAAGTCTCAAAAGATGTATGTTTTCTTTCCTTTCTTTCTTTTCTTTCTTTCAGCTTATTTAGGTAATGCTATATTGTTTCTTTTTTTATTGATATTTTAACCTAAACAACTTCCCTCCATATACGAAAACAAAAACGTGTCCTGTGATAACAGGATAAATAGGTAAATAGTGGTCAAACTTTTTTTATTGTAGTTAAAGTTGAAGTTAGTTTAAGTTAAAAACTATATATTTAGTTAAATGTAAAATCATGTAGGTAATTTACAAAACCAGCTTTTACGCAATCAACCATTGAAGGAGCTCGAAAGAGAAAATGAAGCATGACTATCTATAGGTCATTGTCTGAGTCAGCTCGGGAGCTCTGGGTTTAAGAAAGCAGGTTTCTGGTTTTCTGAACAAATACAATATGCTGGATACACACACTGAGGACACACGACTCAGGATGTGGTTATGTTAGCTGACAAACAGCTAGAGAATGTGTGATCCTGGTTGACCAGACTAAACCAGATATATGCTCAACATCATGTTCAATATTTGTTTCTCAGTTCCACTGTCAAGTAGTATAATTTAGTTGTTATGAAATGTTTTGCACATATGTCTCTCTTCATTTAGCTGATATACTGTGAATTTGTCTTAACAGCTGTGATGTTTATCTTTGTGTTTATTTTAATATCAAATACAACATAGACATTTTAAAACTTTTTTTATTCAAATACTAAAAAACTGCTTCTTTTTTTTAAACCCTAGTTGGTTGGAAATGTTTATTGAATATAAGGTACATTTTCTTTGCTTCACTAATCTCAAACAACTTTGTTGTGCACAACCACCATTGCGTTTTTAAAGAACATGAATATGAACAGGCTGTCAACCTTAAATTTGCACTAGGGTGTGCTTATATTTGTACACAATTATCATTCAAAGTTTTGATTTTACCATCCCAAAAATGTAATACTTTTTTGATATTCCATTATCGCCTATGACATTATTACCTATGCTGACCTAGGCTGAAGAACAGGATTGTGGGGGGATAAAATCACTAGGTTAGGAAAAACACAAAGAGGCCTCTGGATATACTTGTAATGAGGTGCAGATACAAAATTACTGCATTTTATGAAACTACTGGAGAACAAAAACAATGAACTTTTACTTGTTTGTATATCTCCTTGCCTGTATGCTATGTAATGTTTTTACACATATGGGAGGTTTTTGTTTTTTTGTAAACATACAGTTGAATTATACAGTATGTGAATGAGACTTGACTCTGTCAAGTATGTCAACAATCAACAAACAAAACATCTACCTGTGAATAAAATAAATACTAGCAAAAATGTAGACATTATGTTCTATCTATCTATCTATCATCATCTATCTATCTATCTATCTATCTATCTATCTAACTATGTCTGTCTGTCTGAATATCCATCTATCTGTCTGTGTCTGAATGTCTGTCTATTGATCAAAATTTCTGTAGGCCTGTCAAACAATATTTTAACAATGACTTTAACATTAGATGTGCATGACAATTTGATACTGAAATTAAATTTAAAAATGAATTTTCCTTTTGTTTCTTTTTTTTATTACAGTTTTTCTCAGTCGTTTTAGTGCATTTCTCAAATCATCCTTAATATTTGCGAAGGATGTGCATTCTCAAAACAATTCGTACAAACAGCACCACACACTGGATTACCTGCAAAAGCCTGTAACTTACTCAAAATCTTTAGAAAAGTAGCCTAAGTATTTATGTCAATGAACATGTCAGTGCCATCAGATTGAAAAGTCCTTGTGTCATTGTTCACAAACAAGTCATGTTGTCAATAAAAAACTCTGCACTCTGTTAGTATTACCTGATGTAAACTATGGCAACAGTTTGGATGACAGTTACTGTATTGAAATGTACAAAGCTGCGCTTCTTCTGTATGACATATATACATTTCAAAAGTACAAATTTACACACTACTGTACGTAAGTTATTGATTGAAAGAGACTAGATAGGATTCATAGTTACACTTTTACTAGGGTCTGACAAAAAAACATTATACTATTATTGTGATATAGAAAAGAAATAGGGGCACAAAGGTGAAAATACAACATCAGCAAGGCAAACACAGGAAAGACCCCTTAGGCAAAACTTTGCTTTTGCATTCAGCACTGTATATTTGCTTGCCAATTGAAGGTTCATGAGATGCAACTTTGAGCTATTTCAGAGAACTGGTTTCTCATTGGTTGATCTATTCTCTTCATTAGTTAAAGTCAAGATTCACCTCACCTGCACAATTCATCAATTCAAAGCGACTGAGAAAAACTGTTGTTTTGTTTTACTTTTTTTGTTTTGATGTTCACTTTTGTGTTTGTTTTTTCTTTCTTTTTTTTTCTTTGCTTGTTGTAGTCTTTTTTTAAGTTTTATTATTTTGTTTTCTTTTGTTGTTGTTGTTTTAACTTTTCTTAGTTGTTTTTTGGTCGTTTTGTTTTGCTTTTTGTAGTGTTTTTGCTTTTTGGTTGTTGCCGTTTTTATTCTTAAATATTTTGGTTACTTTATTTTAACCAATGAATAG
This sequence comes from Leuciscus waleckii, assembly GCA_900092035.1. Classification (NCBI taxonomy): domain Eukaryota; kingdom Metazoa; phylum Chordata; class Actinopteri; order Cypriniformes; family Leuciscidae; genus Leuciscus; species Leuciscus waleckii. The sequence continues at coordinate 17,791 of FLSR01000254.1, read as the reverse complement.
TATAAATGATTGGCAAACAAAACAGTAGGCTATGTCTCGCATCTGGCTAATGGAAATCTATCATTGCTTAGTGCAGTATTGCATGTGTCCAAAAGGAGGCGCTGTAAGATTTATCCGTTCTGTCTTTGTAGCCAACCACCATTTACAAAGAATTCGAGAGCCTTTTGTTTTGATCCTTAAATTAATTCAATCAAAAGTAAATGAATAAATAATTTAATAAACAAATGACTATAAATGGAGCAAAACTTGTATATAGATATTTTCACTACTGGAAATCTTGCATATATATTGCAAATTTTAGTGGATATTTTCCATGTCCCACGTAACCTGTCATTTTGGTGTAGAGAGGAGGGCGTGGTCTTACGTGCACGATGAAGGCGTGGCCTGGTGATGTCATTCTCCAGGAGAGAGTCGCTCTTCAGGACAGATGATTGTGTGTGTGCGCGCAGTCGCTCACTCACCGTTCAGCTCATTAAACATGTAACGTGCTGCGCCGAACACGAGATGTTTTACTTCATATTTACATTATTTCCCCGTCAAAAGAGCGACCGTTTGGATCATTTCAGCTTTATAATGGCAGAATAGACGCCGGGAGGGACGCTCTGTGTGTGTGTGTCTGCTGCATAAGCCGATAAAGAAAAGGAAAATCAGCTATATTTATCCTCTGTGTCCTGACCGGGAACATGTCTTCGGGACAGGATGAGAGCTCAGTGCGCGTGGCAGTCAGGTACAATTCTATACATTCATATATTATATTATAGTCTTCAGAAGAGCCTTTAAAGTCTCACTGATGCTCCATATGGGCCCGCCTCTTATGTACCTGCTACAATGACACACCATCAGGGCTTTATGTTCGGCACGAGCTCATTGTGTTTACGTCAACGCCTAATGTTTAATAAACATACGATTATATGCTTGCATTAGACATTTTTATTTATTTATTTTGCCCTGTTTTTTTTAATTCTGAGGTCAGACTCTGACCTTATTGTGTTGCTAAACAAGGATCCTTGATGTAGAATAGAAAGTGTTAATCAAGGTAATGCTACTGTTTTACAGTAATATAAGATTATATGATTACATTAACATTTTTATATATAGATTTTATTTTATTTTACCGTATGTTCTTTTCTGTTGATAAAGAAGTGGCTGGAAACTACTACTGTATGGTATGTTACAGTGTGGCTGTAAGGCCTCATGGCATTTTCTTACTCTATTGATTGTTATTGAACAGGATCAGATCATTATAGACATCATTTATTATAGGTTTTATTTTGTATTTTAAATATACACACAGACGCTCAAATGCTTTATTGTTATCCAATATATTTGTTTGTTTCTTGTGCACCATTTGAACATGTTGTGTAAGATGACATGCATGACAGATGACTCCTAATCTTTTAGATATGTACATTTAAAATAATGTGCAGGCTTATCTTCTGTAACTTTTTTTCTGTGTGTTCATTTCGAAGTTTCTGTTGACGAAAGCCACAAATGTGGGTCCGGATTACTGTATCTTATGTTACAGTAAAGTTGTAAGGCCTTATTGTGGTTATATTGAACTTTTAATGTTATATAGATATGCAAATCTAATATTTTGTCTACATACATTATTCTACTGAGGTCTGTTGAGGTTCTACTAGATGACAGGATAACATATAGTCAAGCTTTAGGTTGCATTTTACTTTTTTAAAGCCATTCAAACTTCTTATTTCTTTTGGCAGTCACTGAATGTATTTGAAATTTGATTGTGTTTTAAAGTCACGATATTTATGTTTGTTTATATTGCAGTATTTATTCTAAATGATTTATCCGGCAACCTGTCACTCAAATGAGATCACAGCAATTACAAATGACAACAATCCAATGATCCAATCAATTCCTGATGGACAAAATCAAGTCCCGCCCTACATTTCTTCTTGTTCGAGAAGCAGTTTCACTCAGATATACTGTACATCACAAATTAGGGAAGAGAAAGAAAGTCTTCTTTCTGGAAAACTAAAGAGTGGCATGGGACACACAAATCAGATCTGAACAGTTGTGATACACAGTGTAGACAGTCAATAATTTAGATCAGATTCCAGTCGGATACACAAATAATCGATTTGGGCTGACAGTCTGAAAACATAAATGATGACAGAATGGGTGAACTATCCCTTTAAGTAGCCTAAGTTACGCAGTTAAAGTCTATGTGTGATAATATCTTGGAAATGATATAATCTTCGCTAAACACATCCTTTTGTGACCAAATTGAAAGGACACATAGAATACTTCTTTTTGTGTTTTGAAAAGGCTCTGTTGAAAAACAAAGGCCATCTATAGACTCAGGTTACATTGTACATGCCTCAGGAGCTCTGGTTACTGGAGCTGACAGACTTTGACCTGCAGCTCGGTTTGCTCAACATTTGGACTTAGGCCTAATGTCATTCACTCCACCATTTTTTACTCCTCTGTCACATTTCTTTGAAGACATCGTTTTGCCTATGAAAGCCTGTCAGACTGAGAAAGTTAAATGTGCTAAAACAGGTGCTGGATGCATTGTGACCACATGGAAATGGGTTTATTTAGCACCTGGACAATCTGAGAATTGATGAAAAATGAAGAATATGTGTGCATATAGTTTACAAGAAATGTACATGTACTATGCTATCGCTTGGTAGGCATTTGAGCGATCCAATCCAGTTCACATGAGTATGTTAATCTGTCAGATTTAGTTTAAGCAAGCAGGTCACATGATGACATGGTTTTTTGGACATGTACCATGGTCATGTACCTTGGCTGATGTATTGCAAGCATGTCATCTTGTATTTTTGTTTAGTCACAAAGGCTTTCCTTCAGTTAACTTCAGATATCAGAGATAAACATGTTAACATTTAGCTACCTTTTTCTTGGTAACTTGCTCTGCAATATTGTTTTAAAAACTAATCCACATTTGCATTTTTTTGCAAGACTTTATGTGTGTCCAAAACTTCTACACACTTGCAAGTGTGGGTATTTTGGACAAGGCAAAGGTCTATAGTTTAGCTAACGTTTACGCCTTTAGCTAACTTAGCTAATTTAATAGATGTGTTGCTGATGTTATAGTTTAGCTCATTAAGCTAATTTAGTATAGGTTTAAGAAATGTGTAGTTCAGATAATGTTTAGGTTTTAACTAATTTAGCTAATCTAGTAGCAGTTTTGTTAATGCAATAGTTTAGCTCATGTTTAGTAGTGTATTTGAAACGGTTTAGCTAATGATTAGTAGGCTAGTGAAGATAATTTAGCAAATTTAGTAGAAACCGTTATTTAATGTTATAGTTTATTGTGCAGTAGTTTAGTCGTGTCATTTAGCTAATTTAGTTTAGCTAATTCTATAGATTAACGAATTAGCACCCCTTGTGGTAATGCTGAGAATGCAACACATACATGTTGTGTTATAAATTACCTGGCACATTTTAAATCGCAATGATGTGTGGAAACATTTAGAAGCGTTCATTTGAGTATGTTTCAGGCCTTAAGAAGTTGCTTGTGTTGACATAAAAACTCAATGCAAAAGCCCAAAGGTTCAGTTCGAGATATCACAATGTTTGTTCAAGCTTGCGCTTTGTGGAATGACTTTAGACTGTGTATCAGAAGATTTTCTCTCCACAGGGAATGACATAAGTGTTTTGGTGCCTGGCTCAGCATCATAAAGACAGTAGCAGTCTTTATGTCCTTTTAAAATGAAGTAACAGTCAAGGCTCTGAGATTTAGACCTTCAATCTGCAACATTAATGAAGGACAATCCATCATTCTTCTTTGTTTGTGAGGCTAAAGTCATAGCAACTGTTTAATAGCATTAAGTCGCTGACAGTATCTGTTGTTTGTAAAACCACGTCTGATGAGGCCCAAATGCGTGTGTTTTTACTGGCTTGAAAGAGACGAGATTCAGTAACATTTCTGTATTTTTTAGTTTATCCAGCCTGCGGTTAGTTGTTGGTACAGTACCAGTCTCTACCTGTTACACTGTTGCCTTCTAAAGCGCTTCATTCATCTTGTGTTCAAAGACTCTTGGATTCATTCATCTGTTGTTCTCCTAATTTGACTTTAAATAGATTTGCGATGCTCGGATGCTGCTCTTCGGGAACATCTTTAATCAGACATAGTTGGTGTATGTTGAATTTTCGTTGAGGCAATTCAAACTAGAAATAATGGCCCAAGCATGGCCATTGGAAAAACTCAGATAGCTGTTTGTGTACTTGTCAGGTCAGTGCACTTTCCATTTACTTACTAAATGGCACATCAGTCTTTTTCAGAGTTTTGCGAATGACGTGTGGAACAGGAAGCATGTTCAGAAAGCCTAAAAACTAAGAATAAAGTTATAACATTACGACATTTAAAGTTGTATTATTACAAGAATGAAGCCAGAAAATATGGGGACTTTTTATAGTGTTAATAAAGTACTTAAAAAAACATCCTAATATTATGAGAAAATTGACATGATGATTTACACTATAGGAATAGGATTGGATCCTACAATGACATCATGTTCAAAAACCTTTACAACTTTATTCTTGTGATGTTATGACTTCATTCTTTAACATAGCACTAAAACGTAGTCGTACAGCTCACAGAGTGAAAGCATTTGACAGCATGTTTCTAATGACTTTACATGTGTAGTTTCTGAGCAGTTCTCTTATAGCCTGCAAGAATCCACCACTGGTATATTCAATACCACCGGTCACAGCATTAATATTTGAAGCCGCCGGTCTTCACAATAGCATGCTTTATCAAATTACTCTCTGAGTCTGTCGCATTGGTCTGAGGTTTATGTTGCAGATTAATGTATCACTGTTTGGTTATGGCATATATGTCACTTATTAGACTTACCAGTCTCTGAAAGGTAGTGTGGCAAAGATATTTTATTGAGAAGCTAAATCAAAATCCCCTTTCCTTTGGTTAAAATGTCACCATAGTTATGATATGTAAAACAGCCTGGTTAGCTGACTGCTGCACAAGGTCATACGTGGGTCAATAAGCAGTAAAGCAGTTTTGTTAAAATATTATGTATATAACAGTTTTAAAGGGATACTTCACCGACTAGCATTAAGCTTTGTATCAGTAGAAACCCAGTAGTATTTTTGAATGACCGTGCTTCCCTCCCTCATGTCCCCCTGAGACGAGATATCTGTATTGTGTGTCTGGAAAAAAAACTCAGATGACACACAAATCGTCATTTAGCATCATCGGAGGCTTTTTTGGCCAGAGGCTAAAGACTACAGCCAGTCGTAGGAGCTCGTTCCGCATGTTTTTAACCCGCCCAATTCTTTCACAATTTGAGCCGATGAATCTTGACATTGTCATCCTGAATATGGCCATGATGTGTCTTACTATATGGTTTAAGAAATGAAGAGCTACACTCCATCAATTAAGGTTGAAACTGTTCCCAAACATATGCAAGCAATTGTTGATAAAGAAAAACGTCACGTCGTAATATTTGCGTTTTAAACCATGAAGCCAGTGGATATCACACAAGCAATGTGCAAGCTTTGCACTGGAGTTATGCAGTGATGTGCTATATAATTGCGGGGCAAATAATTATAATATTAATTGAATAATTAAAGTAGCCTAATAAAAATCATCACCATCATCATCATTTAGATGTTGCTGTTGTATATGTTCGGTAATAGTATTCCGCTGTTCACATATTTCAAACTTCTTTTTACCCCCAAAAGAAGAACAAAAAATAATTTTGTCATGAGTATTTCGTGGCCTTTATGGTCACACCACCTGACATTTTTAGAGCCTAAATTTAAAGGTGCAGTTTATAAGAATGTCAGCTAGTGGTCCAAATAGGTACTGTAGTCCAAATTCAAAATATCGGAGATCGTTGTTTCCCCCGCCCCCGTCCTGCTCAGACTCCACACTCATGCGGGTGTCGCCACACGCAACAGGAACGAGCGCAATAGACAATGAAAGCCGAGGAGACTTCCATCTCCTCGTAACTTGATTTTCATACACAAGTTGATGAGTTGATTTATCTGTGTTTTAAAATGCTCTCGTTCATAGAGATTTTTAGATGGATATCGAGGCTTTTTAGGTTGGGTAGAATCTGCAATCTCTGATCCAGTTTGTTTGATGGCTGCAATGCGCTGTGTTTCCTGCCAACTGGCATACCGAGGTGTTATATACTATTGTGTGAACTGGTAGTGGGCGAGATCACACAGACCAAAACAAAAACAGACATTCCAACACGGAACACACATTTCAAAGTAAAATAACTGGCTGTGGAAGTGTTTTTCAGAGAAACGAGTATGTGAACTCAGCATGTTTCCTAGATCGCTGCAAACATATTTTTATGTTTTATTTTTATGCTTTAGTAGAGTGAAAAGTTACATACAGCACCTTTAAGCTTTCAATGCAAATTTGATATAAAATGTTTATCAAAACTGTATGGAACCACCACGAATCCAAAGGTTTTTTCAAAAAATGTCGCTCATGCATTCATTGACCCAATTTCATTTCACGCTTCATAAATGTGAAGTGATTTTTCAATATGCACCCTCACGTCCTTATGAGTATTCTGGGCATTACAGATTTTTTGAAAAAATGGGACATACTAGATCCAGAGCCGCACCTTCTAATGCATCCCAAATGGATTTTTTTTAGGTCTGCTCATGTTTATTCATGAGCCAGTTGAATAGAGCTATAGGAACCATCTGTCACGTGAATTGACGACTCAACTGACTCACGTGCACACAGGATTGGGTGGTTGTGTACACAACGACGATGACATTAGTGCAAGGCTTTAGACGGATGCTTGTTTGCTCAAGCATGGGAGGCATCTGTGCATGCTAAGAGTGAGACAACAATTTCCACCACAGCTATTCTGAAAAGCCAAAAATATGTACAGTATATCTTTCCCATGTCACTCTGTCTCTTATTTTGTGATTTTTTTTTTCTGTCCCTTTGATTCACACATATAATTTCTCTTTATTTAGTCCCTATACTCCATAGAGACGTCCTGGATCGTGTTTTGCACCTTTAAATATTTTTGTTCCAAAAGCAACGGATTCTTTCCATTTATTATTGTTGATGTTTTGTGCCGATGAGCTCATGGGAGCAGATGTGGGTGGATGTTTTGGGTCTATGTTTTCATCAGTTGTCATCTCTTTTGCTCCTGCTCGGGGCGACAGACGGACAGCATTACAGTGACCTCTGACCTTCATGTGCGTACCCTCGCTGGCCTCACATGTGTGCAGTGAGAACTGTATGCAGGCAGTCGATCAGTGTGGGTACTTCCTGTATGTGTCAAGCCAGTTTAATTTGCACTTTCCAGAGTGATAGAACACAGCTGATGCTGCAAAAAATATTCCTTCTTGTTTAAATACTCAAGAGACATGCTCATCCTACAGGATGTTAAAAAGGTGCCTGAGTTCGAAACAATTTACCACAGAAAAGTATTTCAATTATTCAAAAGAAATTCAATTTGTCAAAACAAGAATAAGTCATGTTTACAGTAATGCATTTATAGAAGTCTGGATTAGACATTAAACCTTGAGTTATATATGGATATTGTGGAGCTTGACTACAATTTATACAAAAAATGATAGGAAAAAAAATGGAAAGACATTATTGCATCAATTAATGATATTATTCAATACATCATGCTGTAGAACGTGTGCAAATAGTTTTTAGATACATTTTTCAGGTGTATTTTTTTCCTTTTGTAATGAGGAACATTTTGCAGTATCGGGCTGACACATAAATATGATTTTTTTTAAAGTTGGTAATAAAAAAAAAGACTAAATATATTGAATACATTGGTTTTATGTAAGTTTAATATCTTGTGCAAATTTTTGACAGTTGTGGGATTTTTACAGACATTGTTTAAAGTAGATATGTTTCATGCTAGGTTAATTTCACATAAGATAATAATGGAAGCTTGTTTCCGCCACAGAATAAAAAAGAAAAAAGGTAATTGCGACTTTTTATTTTATAAAAAAAATGCTCACAATTGCGAGTTTTTGCAATTTTGACTTAGTCAATATATTTTTTTCACTCAGAATTGGACTTGATAACTCGCAATTGCAAGAAAAAAAGTCAGAATTGCGAGTTTATTTCTTGCAATTTTGAGTTTACTTCTCACAATTGCGTTTATATCTCACAATTTTGACTTTATAACACGCAATTGCGACTTTGTATCTCACAATTCTGACTTTATAATTCGCAATTGCGAGTTGATACATTTTTTTTCTCTGAATTGCAAGATGAAAACTCTGTATTGTGAGAAGTCACTATATTATCTTTTAAAATGTGTTATTCTATGGTGGAAACAAGCTTCCATAGATAATAGCTGATCTAGTTATTTAAATAAAATACAAGATATTTAGTCGTCATTAAATTTGTATATATAAATACACACACATGCATGTATATATTTAAGAAAAATTTGTTATTTGTATATAAAAAAATTATATTTATATATAATATAAATTACATATAAATATATACAGTATATGTATGCAAATATTTCTTAAATACATACATGCATGTGTGTGTATTTTTATATACAAAATAATTATACACAGTACACACACATATATTATGTAAACACAAACTTTTATTTTGGATGCGATTAATCTTTTCACAGCCCTACTTGTTTGTACCTGTTCTTCTGTTATTTAGCAAGAAATGAAATCCTCCGTAAAACAGTAGAGGCCCTGAAATACAAAACTAATCTCTGCAAAGCCAACAGTTTTAATCAGGACAATACAAACAGATAATGGGATAGTTTTGTTGACTGTTCAACAGGTGGGTAAATCCTCACATCCCATTTCTGGCCACTCATTTACCCGGGAATATTCTGTTCCTGCTTAGATTACACAACCTTAGACGACCTTTCATTGAATAAGAGGATGTTCCCTAACAGGACATATTTTACAGCAGTTCTGAGTACGGTTTAGTGATCGGGTTTCACTTTTGTAATGTTTGAAGAGTGAACGTGTACACACACACACACACACACACACACACACACATACATACATATATCAATATGCAAAGGTATGAGTGTTGTCTTACTAAGCCAGAATTTGAACTCAGCAAGTCTAGGCCACTTTTTAGCTTAGGCCAGAAATGTACTATCCAAATATGCAAACACAGATGTAAATACTTGGCCATTGCCTTGCAAGCCCAATAGATAACTTGAAATGTCTATATGCCATTAAACCAGTGTTTTATTCAGTTGGCTAGCTATAAACACACGTTTTGTCTGCTATAGCGCCCTCTGTGGCAATTGTGAGAATGCAATATGCCGTTTCCTTGTAATATAAATTCAATTCTGAAACATTCTGGGGAGTGGCAACTCTCGAAATAGTTTAAGCATGTTAATGAATATGGCAATGTTCATGTATTTGCTCTTGCACGACTAGATCTGCTACGCTGCTGCTTCTGTTGATTATTGCTGCTGCTGCAGAGCAAGTATGAAGTTGCTACTGCTAATATAGACACACAGATACACTGCTGTGAGCATGTAAGATATGCTGTTGCTGCAGAAATAGACATACTCAAACCCCATAGCAGATCTAGGCAGGTGGAGCTGGGGGAGGTGGAGGGGTTCAGAGGAACTCTGATAGCACGATGCAGGACTAGCTTACAGCAAACACTGAACCGGACTGTTTAAATGTTGAGCAAGCAATCTCATCAGCCTGCTCCCTCAAGTACACCCTCTTTGAATTCCATGATTTTACATATCAGCACATCATAAAAAAATCATCTGGTTGTTAGCTGGTCTAAAAGTTAGGTAAATACAACCTCAGATGAACAATAACACATGACGTATTACACCATGTCATTATTTATTTACCAGAAATAAGGCCAAAATGGAGAAACCGTGTGTAAAACTAAGTACACTCCATGATTCAATAGCTTGTAGAGCCACTTTTAGCAGCAATAACTTGATGTAATCGTTTTCTGTATAACTAAAACTGTTTTCTGTATAATTATCAGTCTCTCACTTCGTTGTGGATTAATTTTCTTTACAATGCTGCTTCAGTTCATTGAGGTTTGTGGGCATTTGTCTCTTAAGGTCCTACCATAGCATTTCAATTGGGTTTCAACTGCCATTGCAGTACCTTGGTTCTTTTCTTTTTTCAGCCATTCTGTTGTAGATTTGCTGGTGCGCTTGAGATCAATATGACATATAACCCCGAAATACGACCTAACGGGAAACCTGTGAATCAAACATTTAAAAATAAAACAAAACAAAGGACCAGAACAAAAAGTAGTTGAGCAGATTAATAACTTATTATTACCATATCATCTGCATGATGACGTCATTAACGACAGTTCTATATTGTTGAACCAATGTGGTTCAATTGAAATGTGCGACGATATGAATACGGTTTTGGGACTAGTTCGTTAATTTCTCCCATGATGCCTCGTACTTAGTAGAATTTGAGGTCGATGAATATTGAAGTCGAACAAGTTAAACACCAATTTGACATGACACACTTTGTACTGTTTGTGGGCAGACTGATTAAAAACCTTTGCACCTTGACTTCTAGAAATTACGTAAAGCCACCCAATCAGATTGTAGCTCTCAATTTTAGCCAGTTCTCATCATTTTTTTTGTAATATGCATCAGGCGGGGTTTGTGGGTGTGCCGTCTGAGCTTGAGACAAGTTGGATAGATGAAAGTTATTATCTTAATTATCATAACGACTACAATTGTCATGAAAAGCCATTCTGTTACCTGATGTCTATTACTCATTACTAGTATTATCAAAGGAATCCAAACCGATCAGTCTGTTTACCAGTCAGACTATCCAGAATCAATGCAAAGTGTGTTTTCTTGTTTCATCTGTTCTTGTTGTGTGTTGACACTATGGTTTACATTTTTACTATTTTATGCTTTTAAAACCCATCACTATTGAGTTTATTATATATATATATTTTTTTTATTCAGGCCACAGTTTGTGGACGTAAATGATGCCTCAAATTGTGTGTTTTGTTGAAGAGAGGTGATCAGATTTTCTGATAGACAATGTCAAAAAAATGTTGCTGTCATTTTGGTTTTAGGTTTAGGCACCCAAACCATAATGATGAAATACAGGGATATAAAATATGGTAACGTCTGCTCTCATCTCAGAAATTAATGATGAATCAACTGTTAATGAGACTAGGACATAAAAAAATATATATACCCATAATACAAGTCTAACAGGGTCATGTTTTCCAGGGCAGGACACATCAGCACTTATTCATCTTTCCGCATCTGTTTATTGGTATTGTAATAAATTTTCCATGCATGTTGTTTAAGTTGCCCATTGTGCTTAGTTCACTGTTTGAAGTCATTGTGTGCTCACCTGAGAAGTTTTAGAGTTCAAATGATCCCTACCAGACAAACTGGACCCTTTTATCCTACAGGGTAATGACTAGATAACTGTTAGACCTGTAGAACACGGTTCAATCCAGTTAAGCTACTGATCTTTTCTCTGGAAAGAGAAGGCTGTGCAGATTTCTTTGTCACTGTAATCGCAGTAATGAGGCCTGTGGGTTGAGGTTAATGCTTTCAGTCAGGAGCTGAGATTTATATTATGCCCTTTGAACATTGTGTGACCCAGACTGCTTAATTATTATAATTATTATGAAGCTTTTATCGGTTTAAATCAAGTTTTCTAAAGAGGCATGATTGTTTTATATGATGAACTGATTTAATGTAAACATTGATCAACACACATAAGAGCTAATAAATTATGGTAAACAGAAGCTCAAATGTACTTTTCAATTATATTAATGGTTCTTTTAATTGCTTTTGAGGAAAATCTTGTTTGCCAAATGATAATTTCAGATGTCAATAGATATTTAAGTATGTATTGAAGGAAACAGCTCTGTATGTGTAATATTGCTTTTATAGAGCGGATTAATAAATAATTTACATTTTAGACTCAGTATTGCCAGCGACCTCGCCTATTTTTGCTCTGAAAAAGCCAAAAGAATTAATCAATGTGTGTATCTGAACAACAAAGAGTGATGTTTCATTTTTGTGAATTAATCAGTTTTTTTTAACAAATTGTTTGAGTGACTGATTCAATGACTGATTCAATTTGTTTGAGTCAATTCAAATTCCTTCCTTAATGATTTTGTGTTTTTGAACTATTAGGTTTAATGTATGATTCAATAATGCATTATTCCATGTATCATATAAATATAATAAAATTAAATCAGAAATGTAATACCATTCTTTCAAAAAAAGAAAGATTTTTTTCACAGGCGTTTTAAAGGTGGTATAACTTTAACCAACACTGTGTTTTAAATGCAGTATATTTATTTGAAATAATAGTATATTAAATAAACATGTGAAACAAAAATGTGGTAACATTTATTTATTCATTGATTTGTACATTTATTTTATTGCCACTGATATTAATATTTGTCCAAAAAAAAACAAAAACAAAAACTTATTGTGTATTTTAATGTGTATTTTAGGTGCACAGTGCAATAGTTACTCATTCCTGGTAAAAATGTTGCATCTAAAGTCCAAATAGAATCACTAAACAAGCATGTTTCAAAAAAGCACTGGGTGTTCAAATCTGTCAGATGACTCACTAGAGTGTTTTGTGGAAGCTGTTGAAATGGGAAATGTATTTCACTCTCATAAATGTCTCACAATATCTTTTACAGTATGTATAATTACGCAGAGGCGTAGAATGGTCTCACATTCACATAATTTGTGGTTAGGGGGTTCTTGGAGTGCATTTGGGTTTTACAAGATCAATTTTATATATCCTTGGTGGTCAGAGGTCGTCATTGTAATATGGCTTATTTTTGAGTTATGTGTTCATGTATCCCCTCTAAGCTGCATAGAATGCACTGGCATGCATGAGTAGCTCTGAACCCAAGGGAAAAAGTTAACCCTTACGTGTCTGTGTTCAGTATTCGAGAGTTTGGAGACTTTGGAGACATTTGAGACGTCACAAGAAAAGACTGGCCACACACAAGGGTGTTTGACTAGTATAGAGAGAGAGAGAGAGAGAGAGATTGCAGCTGGAAAATCATGTTACAAACAGAGGTTAAGAACAGAGTAGCACAGCACTATGCAAATTATTAGGACACTGGGTGTCATTCAGTAGCCATTCAGACTCAAATTTGTTCACAAAATCTGTGTATGAACAGTTTCATGAACAAATCATGAACTTATATTTAAAAATGTAGGAACAAATTAAACCATATTTACACAAAAATCGCACGAAAGGTTGTAAAGCAAAGGTTGTGTTAACAATTTTTTTTAAAGAAGCTTATATGGAAGTGTTTTGGTTATGTTTTATGCAAATTACGGTTACACTTTATTTCCACTTCAGACATTCTACTAACTTTGCAACTACATGTAACTCTTAGAATATTAGCAGAGTGTTAAGGTAGGTTTAGGCTTGGTAGAATAAGTTGACATGTATGTAAGAAATGAATGAAAATTTAGTAAATCTGTATTTCAATGTTAACTTTATCAGATTAAGTTGTGTGTGTGTGTGATTTGTGTGATGTATTAGGGTTTACAACTTTACATAAAGGCCCTGTATACACCTGGTATTAAAGGAGAACTTGGTAACTTTTTTAACTTAATAAAACTGTCTAGAATTCATTTGGATGGTTAAACAACCTGTTCTGGTGATATTGGTGACTTTCCCCGCTCCCCCCAGCGTTCCCAGGCGGAAAACCAACCTTGCAACTTGGGGACTACCGTCCCGGCAAGATAGAAATTGGAAGTCTCGTGAGAAGCGAGAACGAGAACGAGCGCGAAACACGAATTGCTTTACGGCAATTCGACATAAACACACACGCATGTATGATGTATCACCAGATTACCCACCTCGGTAGACATAGCTCCACACGATACAGTTGGCTTACTCCGATCAAAACAAACGCACATGAGCAGCGGTAGAGAGGGGGAGGAGGCCGCCGCAAGTGAGTTTTTTACGACCGTGTTGTGAAATATACGCCCCCCCACAGCTGTAGGGGGAGCTCGTGGGGAAAACATGCGACAACAAAAGGAAAAATCAGCGAAGAAGTGACTAGAGTTCGCTAGAGTTGCCGAGTTCTCCTTTAAGT
>FLSR01000253.1:297852-333885 GCA_900092035.1 Leuciscus waleckii | reverse complement strand
ATTAACTTCAGATTGGATTGTGTTGGTAATAAGCACTTATCAAACGCTAAAAGATGTTTCGTGCCTCTAACAAGTGCTGTCGATCTTCTCTCTGATCTGATGGTGTGTGTGAAACACTTGAGTTTTGCCACAGACTCGTCCCAGCGTCTAGAACACAACTGATGCTTTATCAAGCGTCTCCATACTTGAAAAAAAACGCGGAAAACTACTTTTAAACAGGAATAGAAATATTTACGTACATATTTACAGCGGGTCTATTCACACGGGATTAGTATCACCTGAGGTCATTTTTCCAGATCTTTTTACTGAAGGTAAAAGTCGCCGTAATCTTTACTGACATTGTCCGTGATGATCACTGAGATGCACATTCAGACGGGACTAAAATCACTGAGAAGTTCTGGTAATTATTACTTTATCCACCTCTCCGTGTCACACTAGTCCCGTCTGAATAGGGCTTTAGTGATGTTTACTTAATGTTTACTTAATTACTCAGTAAAACGAGATGTTATTGCGAATATTATTGTATTATTGTTATCTTTAAGGATGCTGTTTTTGTGCGCAGTGAAGCTGTTAGTTCCTTGGGCTGAAGTGACGCGGCTGGAACGCGTGTCGGTGGGTTTGCTGACGGACGTGATCCGCGTTCACACGAGACGGAAACAGAGGGAGTTCTCCATGTTTCTGGAAGTGGACGAGGTGATGAAGGTCATGTGTCAGCTGGCTGATATCGCCCTTCGTCGACTGCTGGACAGTGGAGGACTCACACTCGACCAATCGCTGCAGGAGGCCACAAACATCACCAAGAGGTTCACATCTGCGTCACATGCACATTACATACTAGATCAGCTTGGCACACACTGCACATGTACAGTGGGCCCACAAGTCTGAGATCACACTGATTTAAAATCACCATGAAATCAAAATTGACAATTCTGATTTTTCATGGAATATTGCTGTATTTATTACAAATAATTGATCTGTGCACATTAAAAAAAAAAAATCCATGTGCCTTGTAATCTTGAATCTAAATAACTTCCACTCCCTCTTCTCTTCTCTGATGATGTGTGTGTGTGGGCGTGGCAACCTGTCAATCACATGAGATCCACCAATAGCAGACCACAACCATTCAATCAAGTCCCACAGACAAAATCAAGCCCCGCCCACATTTGTTCTTGTTCCAGAAGCCGTTTCACTTGAATATACGGCACAACAGGAAATGTACGTTTCACGCCGACTTGGAAATAAACTAAAGTTTTAGAGTTCGGAATAAATTTAAACAAAGAAACATTGATTAAATGTGTACAAATGTGTGATATTCTGAATTTGGGCTGGGTGATGAACCAATATTTATCAGGAAAAAAGAAATCCACAACATCACTTACAAACTTTTGAGTAATATTTATTATACATCTAGTCAATCAGGCGTATGCCACTAAAGTCGCATGTTCCTTGTGTGTTTGTGTGAATGAGCGGTGCGGTTATTGAAACTAAAACTCAAAGCTCTTTTACTACTACCCGCCAAAATAAAAGTTTGGTTTAACTTGGAAAAAAAATTGACAGAAAAATATTACTATTGTATAGTAAAATGTACTTCTTAAAATACAATTTAATAAAAATTACATTATTAGTATTATTATACAATTTAGTAAAATATTACATTATTATTATACAATTTATTAAGATATTACATCACTATTTTAAGAAATGTCATATAAACTATTTTTTTTCATTCATGTTTTAATTTATGCAGTTGATATCTTATTATATAGCTTAATTTGTGGAGTTTACTTTATATTCATTCTCTACCAAATACCAAAGGTCTACCAAATGCATTTCCTTTCCCAGTAATGGCATGAAATAAATATGATAAATATCAATATTTAATGAAATGGAGGCCTATGGCCATAAATTCAAGGCCATATGGCTTCCGAGAATTCAGTGAACCATCTGTTGTATCGGCCTCATTTGAATATTCCCTTCCATCCAGCCAATCATCAGCAGAGTCTTGATTCTTGTACACTTCCTCCTGTAAAGGGGAAGTTCATGAGCGAGAAAGACAGTGAAAACAAGTAAAGCAGAACTGAGGATGACAGAAATATAGAGATGCTGGTGGTTAAAGTTTCTTCTGCTCTTTCTTAGAGATTTAGAACAGCATCATACAGACAATGCAGCTCAAATTGCTTTACATAAAAGCATAAACATCAAATACATCATGCATATAAACAAGAAAAAATAACAACGTAAACACACAGAGTACAATATGTCAAGTCAGCTTGATTTCTATAGTGCTTTATACTATAAAGATTGTTTCGAAGAAGATTTGCAGTAATAAAAGGGAAAATAATGATCAGTGATGCAAACTTTATCAAATATGAGACAAATTCAAATTCAGCTGTAAAGCAGCTTTTAAAAAGCTATTGTCATTATTCAGCTCGATTCAGTTCAGGGTTGATTCAGTTCAGGTTGATTCAGTTCAGGGTTGATTCAGTTCAGGGTCGATTCAGTTCAGGGTCGATTCACTTCTGGGTCGATTCAGTTCAGTTCAACTGTTACAGTAACTACAACATTGAATACTAGGAAAAGTTGGGGTAAAAATATTCATTTTTTAAAAATACTGAGTGAACTGTCCTTCCTTGAACTCTATTGGTGATGTATTAAAAGGCATAATTATGAAAAGCTGCACCCCAAATGTTCTCTCGTCTGTATCCGGGAACCTCCAATAAACCAGTATCATGAGTTGATGTCTGTGAGAGCTGTGAGAGCTGTGTGATGTGTTTGTGGGTTGTGTGGTGTGTTTGAAAGCAGCACGTGTGTATTTATAGAGCAGCGAGGGTTGGTTCTTTGATGTTCGGAAGCCGTCAGATCTGTTGAGGTCGGATGCATGAAGTTACTTCTGTATAATTGTGTCGGTTTCAGGGTTTTGGAGGAACAGGCTCTCCGGCAGTACGTGCTATCTCTCTTCGGCTTGCCCCGGGCCGAGCGTGTACGGGAAGTGATGTCATGCTCGGTTTGGACTCCTCATGCTCGCTGCACACGCCGGGCACCGTCTACACCACAGACGGGTATTTGTGCTTCAGTAGTCGTGAGGAGGGCCAGTGTACTCTCATCATACCCCTCGCAGAGGTACGAACTCCATTACGTGTCCTGCACAGCTTATCAACTGCTTGGTTAAAGGAATAGTCACTTTGGATGACAGCGTCTGCTAAATGCATTAATGTGACCCTGGATCACGTCACCAGTCTCGAGTCGCACGGGTATATCTGTGGCAATATCCAACAATACATTGTATGGGTCAAAATTATCGATTTCGCTAAAAATCATTAAAGATCATGTTCCATGAAGATGTTTAGTAAATTTCCTACTGTAAATATAAAAAAACATTTATTTTTGTGAGTGAATGCTGCACAATCGTGAACATAAATGCACAACTTTAAAGGAGATTTTCTCAATGTTTCGATTTTTTTGCATCCTCATATTCCAGATTTTCATATAGTTGTATCTCAGCCAAATATTGTCCTATCATAACAAACATACATCAATGGAAAGCTTATTTATTCAGCTTTTAGATGATGTATAAATCTTAATTAAATTTTTTTTACCCTTGTGACTTGTGATATGTAAATGTAGGAATAGGTCACCCAAAAATTTACATTTATTTTTATTTATTTATTTGTTCGGGACAGTGCATATTAATGAACAATCTAACATTTCTGCACAGACTGTAAATGAGCCAGGTTATAGCATAAATGCTAATTTTCACCTGTAGGGTTAGGGTTAGAGTTAGGGGTAGGGTTAGGGTCAATGACAATATGCAACACAAAAGGATATGACAATATACCAAGAAGAAGTGTCAAGCAAGAAACACATTAGCATGCATTCAGACAGATTACATTACATCAATAAAATGAGTCAAAATGAGGACATAACTGGGAACTTTTAAGAAACTGTTTAAGGTGCCTTTTAAATGTACAGTAAGTGGGACATTCTCTAATGTTTTTTGTTAGGCTGTTCCAAAAATGACCTCCTCTGATAGAACAGTTTGTCCAAAGGTGTTTTTCTGTGCGGGATCTCTATGTCTCCTCTAAATGAGGCTCTGGTGCAAAAACCTCTGTCAGACCTTGGTTTAATGCATGTAGAAAGTGAAGGTGGGGCTAGTCCATGAAAAACTTTATAAATTAAACAGCTAATTTTTAAATGAATACATTTTTCAAAACTGAGCATATTGTATTTTCCCAAAATATTACACTGATGGAATGACAGAGGCTTTTGATCAAGTATACATCAAAATTCTGGCATTATTTTTCCAGACTGTATTATTTTGAAAAAGATGAAAAATGCACCATAAAAGTATTATACAAATGTATCAATAATGCCCTTTTGAACTTTTAATGATCCAGCTTATCTCCGGATATTCTTTCTAATTCACTAATTATTCACTTTCTTAATTTGGAAGTGTTGTTTAGAGGTAATAAGCATGCATGTATAGCAAGCATGGTAGTTTTCATAAGTCGTTTGCATATGCATCAATCTTGAATCATGGATTATTATTATTTTTCAATTTATCACATTTATTTTCGTCAATGATTTAAAATTTCACTGGCATCTAAAGTTACAACCTTCCATTTCCATCAAAAATAACTATATCGAGACATTTAAATATACTGTATATATTATGTAATATCATTTTTAATTTTTTTATTAAAATCGTAGTCATATCTAAATCGAATCAAATCTTATTGTGAATCGAATTGTTCTAAATGTACAAAAAATTCGGGAAATCAAATCGTGAATAATAATAAACTATTAAAGTTGCACCATTCGTGGATAGAATGCAGCTCAAAGTGCTTTACATAAAAACATAAACATCAAATACATATAAATAGCATAATAAAACAATACATAAAACACAGAGTAATGCCAACACAATGCACTGAGTACTAGTTAAAAGCTAAAGTAAACTGATACGTTGTAGCTTTATTTAATAAAATATTAAGCGAACTGGCTTCCTTGATATCAGTTTGTCATGTATCAAAATGATATGCTAACCAAACAATCACACCGCTACACATTTGTATGAAACATTAAGTATGTTTTACCTGTTTGGTTGAAGCTCACATGTGATGATGTATTAATGAAATGTGTGTGTGTGTGTTTGTGCAGATCCTCTCCATTGAGAAGGCTGAGAGCACCAGCGCTCTGCCCAACCCCGTCATCATTAGCGTACGGTGTAAGCGTGCGTTCCAGCTGATCGAGCTGCTTCATCGTGACGAGCTGGTGGAGAACGTACGAGGACGACTGCGTGATCTGCACTGGGAACAGAATCTGATACGTGGACACGACCAACGCAAGAAATCCACGGTACTCTTGACGTCTGATGGTTCAGCTTAGAGATGGACGAGTATGAGTACTAAAACTTTCTTTTTGTGTGAAGTTTAGTCTGTTAAAGAGGACTTATTACGCCCTTTTTCAAAGTCTTGATGTTGTTTTTGAGCTCTAGAACAGATTTTCCTGCTTGAATGTTGATTATTTTCCTCATATTCTCCATTGTTGCGGCTCCTCTCTTCCCAGTCTGTCAGTAACGCTCTGTTTAGTTCCTGTCTCTATGAAGCTCCGCCTTCTGAAAAGCACACTGTGCTCTGATGGTCGGCTGGAGCAGTGTGTTGTGATTGGTCGAGCGCTTCGAGTGTGTTTGGGAAATGTCCCGTCCCTTACCATAACCACCAGTTTAACACACTACACACTAAAAACTAACTCAACCAGGCTCCGCCCCTTTATTATGCATATTCATTATTTTAATGAGGAATATTGTGACGTGTTCGTTCCCGGAAGAAACTCAAGACTACAATGGAGGCGTTTCAGGGAGTTCAGAAACACTGACACTGATATAGAGAAGAACTCCCGCTGGAGGGACTTTTTCCTGCTCAAACAGCAACAATACACACTAAAGAAAGAAGAACATGGAGTAAAGCAGAACAGGAGCGCTTTAAGAGATATTAGTGAGATGCTCTTGAGCCGTGATGATACTCAATCATTGACATTTACAAACTGCCCTGTTCCTACTTCAAACCTTTGTACATATTAGAAAAGGTCACTTATATAATTCATCACTGCATGGAGGACATAATCACTCGTTCATCTCTGCACATGATACCTGCACATTTAGCAAATAAATATGGAGATTGACACTGAATATTTTAAAGGTGAACATCATTATTACAGATTTTTTAAATGTAAGGCTATAAAAAGTCATATTTTTACTTATGAAAGGTCTTACATTTTTGATGACACTTTGACTTAGACGTATCTAAATGCTTTCCAAATTAAAACTATCTAATTAGCGTACGTACTCTTTTTTTATTATTCTATCTTTGTGGGTTTGCTTGTTCACGTGACAATTTGCGTCATCTGTGGCAGCATTAGCCTACATCTGTCTCCAGCACGCGAGAGGAGGAGAGAAGGAGAAGAAAGTTGGTAAATGTCAGTTCAATTGTAAGTTAATACTTTGTGTGCGTAGGAATGTGCGATCTTTATCGTCTATGATGATATTGTAATCATTGTTTTAACGATGTACGAGAAACACACACATTAGCCTCTCGTGCTTTCACTGTGTGATGTGTGCAGTTATAGGTATGTCCCCATATGAGTTTTTTGTCTTATATTTATCTGTTATATTAGAACATCACATGAGCAAGAGTGCCGTTTTCCTGTGCACAACTGCAAATGTGATATTTATTTTATACAACAGTTACATTAACAGTAAGTTAACATTGTGAGTTACTTTTTAGACACAATATTGTCAATATTGTTTGTTTTCCCTTTATTTCGCCGACGAAAATTTCAAAATGAAACTGAGAGTCTCAATGCAACAGACAGCGATGATTTTTTTATTTTTTTTTGGACTGAAATCAGCTTTTCAATGAATCATTTAAACGATTCAATGAACAATCACCTGCTTTTCCTGAATGAATCCGCCGTTTGAACAAATCAGTTGAATGAATGACTCCCTCAACTCACTTATTAAGACAGTGACTTGCCGCCACCTACCGGTGGTTTTAGTTTCATATTTAAAGTAGGGTGAGGGTGAGTAATTACTGACAGAATTTTCATTTTTGGGGAACTAACCCTTTAAGATTTAGTCCTACACTTCACTTGAACTACGACTGAGATGCTTGATAACTAACTTTTAAAGGGGACATATCATGCTAAATGCACTTTTTTAGCCCTTAAATGCATTTTGTTGTATATTTGGAGTGTTTAGAAGTACAGAAAAGATGAAATTATTCTCTTCAGGTGCTTCGTTGATATCTTTATATTCTGTTTTGGTCATATTTTTCAACCGGTTCAGATTTTTCTGTTATCTATGACGTTTTTTGAACTATCACGTCACAGTATTTGCAGCGGAACTGCCAAATAAGGACATTGACTTCCGGCCCAACACTTCGAGCAATCCGCCATTATTATTTCTCGCTGCAATTTTGTAGTCCAAGCTAAAGGATGCAGAAGTTACGAGAGGGTAAGTTAAAATGTTCGGTTGTTGGATGTAGTAACCCACACGCTTCATTACACCGTCTAATTTAGATGAACTGCCGCGCTTGTGACAGGAGCATGTTTAACTGAAAGAACGAGCAGAGAGAGAGACCCGGTCGCGCGCGCGCTCACTCTCTCTCTTCAGAGCCAGGCGAAAGGTAAACAAGACATCACCGTCTCCAAACTAGACGCTGTCTTGCTCTCTCTCCCTCGGACATATTAATCAAAATAAATCGACACGGTGGTAAAAGGTCGGAAGACCAAAGTTTCATGTGTAAATACAGTACACACCATTGCGATACATCCATATGAAGACGTTGTTCTGCAGGTTCGTCGTCTTCATTTTCATCTCGCTCCGGCTCTGGCTCGAACATGTAAGGCTGGCTGGACAAGTCTTCCGTTGTTGACATTTTGTTAATAACGTGTGTATAAAAGTTTCTGTGCGCTAGATAATCCTATCTCTGCTACCAGACTACAAAAATGGCCGAATGGGGTGGAGTTGAACCGAGTGTCACCGCTACAACCTGGAGAGGGGGCGGGGTATGAAGTGTCTCAATATTATTTAAAGAGACCGCACCAAAACGAGTTGCTTTCAGAAGCACATTAGAAAGGGGTAAAAAAGGGGCCTGTGGAGCTATAATAATGAGGAATTCAGACCCAAGCATTGCAGTTCCGCTCTATATAGACTACAAATGTATGATTTATATGTAAAAAGGAACAATTTAAAAGCATGATATGTCTCCTTTAAGCGCAGCTTTGAGCCAAGAATATTTCTACTCTTAAGTCCATTCTTATCAGTGTTCTTGTGAGTAAATCTCAGAGGCTTGATGAATACGGACCCAGTTCAGTTTGTATATTACTCTCATGTCCTGCATCTCGCATTTTTTATTGCAAAAACGCATTCTGTCTGAACCAGGCTTAATGATGCAGCGTGTTTTCTGTGTTCCAGATCTCCGCCACACCGTATTACACCTTCTGTTACGACACCGTCCAGTCGGACGAAGAAGACAACAGCATCATCATCTCTGATAAAGCTCTGCGTCACACGGTCCTCACTGACGCCCTCGTTTCCACATTCCCCCCCAGTCAGTCAGACTCCAAACACATGATCAGTGTGAGTACACAAACCTGACATGGTGAAGATCAGTTACATCACATGACTGAACCTGTTAAAGGGATGTTCGGACTCGAAGTAACATCAACCTAGGGTCCTTTGCACCATGACCTCGAGCCAAACACCCCCCAGAAGCCTTTATTCCCTTGGTTGAACATTATTAAAGTTAGAGCTTATTTAGAGATATCAGCCGGATGGTTTAGTGCAGGCGCTAATGGATCCAAGGCTGTATCTGGTAAATTACCGCACTAATAATGTCCAGAATGGACCAAACTTCTACAGTCGTACAAATAGGTTCTGTACTCATAAAACGAGGCATTGGAAAGTTTGTAAGTACATCAGGGCCCGTATTCATAAAGAATCTTAATGCAAAGAGTAGCTCCTAGTGACAAAATTCTAAGAAAATTCTTAGAAATGTGGGCGTTTACTCTTAAAATTAAAGAAAAAATCCTAGTAAAGAAAAAAGTAATTCAGAAAGCATCTTAACCCTTAAAAGAGGTCTTAAGGTCAAAATTTTAGGAGCACGGAGGAGGACTTTTAAGAGGCTTAAGAGTTTCTTTAGCAGAGGAGAAAATGGCAGAAAGACGAAGAGGGAGAAGAAATGTGTTGCAGACAATGAATAACAGTGAGTTAATAAGACACTATAGATTAGATCGTGCAGGGATCATGTTTGTGACTGATCTTATTAGAGACTCGCTAACATCTCCGACACAGCACAGAAATGCCATAGCGCCAGAAATGAAAGTAATCACTACATTACAATATTTGGCAACTGGGAAAATTCCATGTTTGATACATTAAAACCAACATTCAAACCAACACTTAAATAGACATGCCAGCAATCAGTGTAACTGGAAAGAGTGGAAAAATTTGTATCATTCTAAGCCAATCAAATACCTTATAGGAAATTAACTGCATGGTAAATAAATAAAAAAAGGATTTATATACACATATATAATGTGTGTGTGTGTGTGTGTGTGAGAACGGTCAAATAGGAAAAATTACGCATGTAATTTCAAAGTGAATGCTTAGAATAGACCCTACACTTAAAATCACTTTTTTGTTTTTTCTTCTTGGACAACCAACCATCACAGTCTTCAAAAGATTGTGTCATACATAGCAACGGGGTCAACCCCGCCTCCTTACTAAGATGAAAGTTTTTGTCTTTTCCTTACTCAGAGTTGCTCTCAGATCGGTCCCGAATCACTCTTAAGCTAAGACTCCTACGTAAAAGTTTTTAAGCTAAATTAAGAGTTTTCTTAGAGGATTCTTAGAATCTTTATGAATACGGGCCCAGGAGTTTATTTAAATAACACTTGCCTGACGGCTAATGCTACCGCTAACCCGGACGTCGACGTCACTTCAGTGATTTGGGAAAAGCATGTAAAAGTCCTTTGCAAAACTCACAAGTGTAAGGGAGAAGCTAGAGAATTTAACACTCCATAGAAATTAGTGTTAACTAATAATTGTTGCAAACTGGCACTACCAACAAAATATTAGTGCATTCCTGGAACTGGGCGTCGTTACACTACATCCTATGCATCGCTTTCTGCAGGACTTAAACGGACTTTTCCCAAATCACTGAAGTGACCTCGACGTCCGGGTTAGCGGTAGCATAAGCTAAAAAATGAAAGTGTAAAAAACTTTGCATTTGCTTGCGAAGAATGCAGAGTTTCTTGAAGGAACACAAAAGCAGTGAAATATAATTTTTCCTCTTATCTCATATTTTTTCCATCACCATGTCCATAATATCACAGAAATTGTTGTTCCTATAAGATTTTGTTTAGGCTCTATACCAAAAACCTTCTATAGTGGTGGTGAACAGACACGACAAATGCCAAATGCTAAATGTTATTATTTTTCTTTATTTTTTTGCGTTCAATAGCAAAAGAAAAAAAACATGATAGAGTTTCTATAACTTTCTAAAAAGGCTAAAAAATATTGCGAGATACATTGTTAGTCAGAAGAGAGAAAGATTTCACATTTGTCATCTCACACAAACACCGTGAACTAGTTTACTGTAATTTAATGCTAATGTAATATAACACTAAGTATAGTTTTATGAATGTACATTGATTTAAAAAAACAAATTAAAGGTAACACTTTCAAAAAGGTTCATTAGTTAATGTATTAACTAACATGAACTAACAACTTGCAATACATTTGTTACAGTATTTATTAATCATTGTTAATGTTAGTTAATAAAAGTCCAGCTGTTCAATGTTGGTTCATGTTAGTTCACAGCGCATTAACTAATGTTAACAAGCACAACCTTTGATTTTAATAACGTATTAGTAAATGTTGACATTAATATTAACTAAGATTAATAAATGCTGTAGAAGTGTTGTTCATTCTTATTTCATGTTAACTAAGGTAGTTAACTAATATTAACTAATGAACCTTATTGTAAAGTATTACCAAATTAAAATATGAAAACTCTTGGTTAGAATTACGATGTTAATAGCAATGGAAACGCATCATCACAGTCTGTGAGAAGAGTATGTGGTTTTAAAAATACACAGATGCTTTTCATGCAAATAATTTCCTGTTGACAAATTGAGCGTGTGTTTGTCTCCATCAGAACACAGAGCAGGTCAGAGAGCGTTTATGGGATGATCACTTCTCAGAGTTTGGTCGTGGCGTTCACATGTTTCGCACAGATAAGATCCGCACGCTGGTGACGCTGGGGATCCCGGAGTCTCTGCGCGGCGAACTCTGGCTCCATTTCTCAGGTGAGAAGAGGTTGATCGGGTTAGACCGAGTCACACGACACCATGGAAGTCACTTTCTTTTGTTCTGGTTTTAGTCACTCTATATTTGTGCGCCTCAAGCGTCTGTGCAGCGTCTCACTTCCCCTTCTGGAGACATGTTCATATAAACCAGGGGTGGGCAATTCATTTCCCCAAGAGGCCACATGAGAAACATGGGCGGTTGTACAGTGTCGGACCAATACAGTTAACTCAGTTCTTCCCAATATATTATTTCTCTTTATAAAAAAATCACTGTTTAATGAACATTCACAAAAACAATTTAGAAAATGTGCATTTTTTACTGTTTCAAAAACTAGCATCACAACTTTATACAAAAAAGCAAGTATTTCAAAGACCAGCATGACATTAACTATATAAAAAACAATAAATGCCCCCCAGTGTTGGCATTTATGTGGAAAAATCAGTTGCCTTGACTTTTAAAGCAGCAGTCCATAACTTTTGGCACTCTAGCGGTTAATAAACAGATTTGCATGCGTCTTCCGGGAAGAACATTGCAGCCGGAGCTACTTCTCTCATGTCTATGACGGGTCACGCAGGCACTGGGCTACTCTGCAGCGGTTAACCCCGACCGGCCTAAAATACTCTGAATATAAACACTGATTATAGGTGTACCATAGTTATTCATGATAAGACAAAAACACGGTTTGGAAAATGTATTCATGATGTACTCGCTCAATTTATAATTTTCTTACATTTTGAACAAACAAAAAATTTATGGACTCCAGCTCTAATTTACCAAATACGTACAATTCGCAGGTCTGATATAAACACTCCCAGCCTGGAGCTTTATTACATGCAGCACGATCACTCGTTTCATGGAATCTCATTATGTTACGCATTTATCGGATTATTAATTTAGTCAAATAATTGCATAGTATCAAAATATGTTCAAATTCTCATTGTAATATTGTCCACAAAGGTGATATATATATATATATATATATATATATATATAGCATGGAATATAAATAGCATGGAAAATGCACGTAACTCATTAATATTCCTCTGAATATTCACTGTTTATTCATTCTTATTTTAATCAACTGTTTAATCAACATCCAGGATTCATACAGTCTTTGAAAACCTGAATATGTGGAAGCCTGGAAAAGTTATGGAAATTAATTAAATCTTAATACACCTTGGGAATTTTTGTTACAAATATGATTTTTATTAAATTTTTTCCGTCATGCTCTCAATTGGGTAGAAATTGTGATAAAAAAAATATTTGTATCTTTAATCTTTATTCAGTAAATCACGACTGACCAGAAAAGTAATTTAAATTCAATGTTTAAAAAGAGTGGGAAGAACATTCAGGTCTTAAAACTGAAATAGATTCAAATTGTACAAACTTGTCTTCTTATGGCCATGAAACTTGCTTAATTTGATATTAAAATAGATTTCCGTTCCTATTTCAATTGATCATAAGTTAATCTGATATTTATTAGCACACAAATGATGTTGTGATTTTGTTCCTCATATTTTTGCTTCAGTGATTTAATGTGAGGAATATTCCACCACAGAGTTCTGGAGAACAAAACTTAAATAATTTTTAGATTATTTTACATTAGGGAAAAGTTCTTAAGAGACGCAAGCTGTACGTCAGCTTCATTTCTACAGTGCTTTATACAATACAGATAGTTTCACAGCAGCTTCACAGAAATAAACAGGAAATCAATGATGCAAACCATCAAATATGAGACAAATTCTGCTGTAAAGCAGCTCTAAAAAGACAAGTGTCATTATTCAATTCTATGGTGATTCAGTTCAGTTCAATAATAGTGCAAAGTTCATCAAATGATGATAAAAGTTGTCTTTAGTGCTCTGTTTGTGTTTGTCTATGATTTGAATGACAACCTCATCTTTTTTTACTTTTCGTTTTACATTTACTTTGATTTGGCACTTTATTGTTTGTGTGTGTGTGTGTGTGTGTGTGTGTGTGTGTGTGTTTGTGTAACGCCCCGCCCACAGACGCGAGTTCCTCTCTGGCCGCTCATCCAAACTACTACGCTAATCTGCTGGAGAAATGCCGGGGCGAAACGAGCATCGCTACCGAGGAGATAGAGCGAGATCTTCATCGCTCGCTCCCGGAGCATCCGGCGTTTCAGAACGACACGGGAATCTCTGCCCTGCGTCGGGTCCTCACCGCCTACGCCTACCGAAACCCCACCATCGGATACTGTCAGGTGAGTTCAACCAGCGGATCACTGAGATTAGGCCAGTTTGAGAGACACCTGCCCACTTGAAATCAGTGTTGGGGAAAACTCATACATAATCAGATTACTTTTTCAAGTAACTAGTAAAGTAACTCATTACATGAATCCAAGTTATTTCACTTTTGGTGTGAAAGGGTCTTTACATTTGCCCAAAAATATGCCTTTTTTGTTATAATAAAACAAGCCCTGCCCAGGTGGGGGGGAAAATAACGCAAAAGAAATGTAACCATTACTTCTCTAAAAAAATAACTAAGTAACGCAATATTGTAATGCATTACTTTTCAAAGTATGAGTTTGATCAGTAGATCACTGATATTTGGCCAGTTTGAGAGAAATCAGTGTTACACCATGTCGTAACCAGACGTGATGCGATTAGATTCCAGTGACAAATAATTTGTCTGTCCACACTAGACACGAGATGCGTCAAAATCAATTAAAACCCACAGCCAATCAGAACAGCGTGTGGGCGGAGTCTTGCGGCTAACTAGCTACTTAATCAAATTCACAAATATTACACCATTTAAACATTATTAGAAATACATAGGCTGAGTTTCTAAAACAAAATCTAATCTGACAAAATCTTTGTCAAAGAATACACTTGTTTGTTCACAGTTTGAACGTTCTTGTTTCCATTTGTTTAATTTCAAGATCTGAGGTGAATTATCCACTGTGCTTTTACAGCTACAAAGCTGGAGCACTAAATCATATTCAAAGTCACATTACACGCTTTTAACATTAAATAAAGCACATAAACAGTACCTGAGATTATCATCGCCACACTTTGTGTTTGTTGTTCCAGGGCGACGTCGCAGAAAAATAGAAACCGTTTCTAAAATAGAATCGTCGCATATCGCCGTCGCGGCTGGATAGGACAAACACTCTGAGTAACATGGAAAATAACCTTTTATCGCGTGTCGCGGCGCGGGTTACTTGAGCAAATTGAGTTACATAATCAGATTACTTTCAAGTAACTAGTAAAGTAACGCATTACATGAATCCCAAGTTATTTCACTTTTGGTGTGAAAGGGTCTTTACATTTGCCCAAAAATATACCTTTTTTGTTATAAAAAAACGTAACGCATTACTATTCTACAAAAGTAACTAAGTAACGCAGTTAGTTACTTTTTAAGGGAGTAACGCAATATTGTAATGCATTACTTTTCAAAGTAACTAAGTCAGGCAATTAGTTACTTTTTAAGGGAGTAACGCAATATTGTAATGCATTACTTTTCAAAGTATGAGTTCACCACGGATACTGTCAGGTGAATTCGATCATCGATCACTGATATTTGGCCAGTTTGAGAGAAACCTGCCCACTTGAAATGCTCTGTAATGGATGTTACATAAACCTTGTGCGTTAAAGCTCCACTGAAGTGCCTTGGAAAGATCAGCTTTGTTTGATGCGTTGACGTAATTTCCACTGAAACAGGAAGCAAAGGCGGGACATTGAATGGCTCCTCCCCCTTTTCAAATAGCCAATAGCGTTTAGTTAACCTCACAGACTGCGAGTCGTACTTGACGGCACCATGGAAGCGAATCCGAGCGCTGATGATAAGTTGGATTCACTAGTAGAAATGTGAATAAATTCTTAACCAACGTGTACAGCTGGAAAACGTAATAAAACTCAAGTGTTTGAGCAACCGAACACACATCTCCAACACATATTGCTCCGTGACGTGTCAACAGTCGCATGGCCAGGCGGTGTTTATAGCAAAGGGGGCGGAGCTTTAGATTCTAGAGCGCATTTGATTGGACAGAAGATGCTAAGACGATGAGATGCGGTGATGTCATAAAAATCCCTGATCCATTTTAGCGGAAGTGAGAGACTGTACGTTTTGAATGCTTATATCTCCTTAATGCAAATGTTGTCATTGTTTTGGAGCTTATTCATAACCTTAAGGCTAACATAATCATACTAAAAGCTAAAAAACTTGCATTAAGATTTCAGGGGGCCTTTAACTGTGCTTTGTTTTGCGTGGTTTGTGCGTGAATGTAAGCACTGATGTTTGTCTTCTCTGTAGTCCATGAACATCTTGGCATCTGTGATGCTGTTGTACACCAAAGAAGAAGAAGCTTTCTGGCTGCTGGTGACGGTGTGTGAGCGGATGCTGCCCGACTACTTCAACCGCAGAGTCATCGGTGTGTGTGTGTGTGTGTGTGTGATTTAATATCACTCTGATTTACTTCTAAATGTCTTTGCTGCTTTGCTCTCCCTCAGTTTTTTACAGTATGATGTTGTAAATGTTTTTGAAATGTTTTGAACTGATTCAGTTAGTCAAGTCAGTCTCTCAAAAACTTGTCCAGATCAATTTCAGTAATCAGGGGTTTTATACTTAACAAAAAATTTTTTTACTTAAAATACATTTAAATTAACTTGCATAAAATTTTTACTTGAAATACAATTTATTGAAATAAAATATTAAACATTTAGATTTATTTATTTCAACTAGCTGCCAAATAAACATTTATCATTTACATTTAGTTGAAAAATACTAAAAATACTCAAATAAAAATAATAAAAACTATAAAGACCTATTACTAAAAAAAGACTAAAAAAGATTCAGAAACAGGGTTTTTATAGTTAACTCAAACTAAATATAATAAAAAATGTATGACTTGAAATAAAATAAAATAAAATTAACTTAAATAATATATTAGAAAATTTATAATAATTTAATAATAAAAATAATAATAATTCAGCTAGCTGCCAAATAAAAATTTCTCATTTTCATTTAGTTGATGTACTAAAAATACTACAATAAATGAATAAACACTATAAAGACCTATTACTAAAAAAGACAAACATTTTAAACTAAAAACAAATAGTAAAAACACAACAAAATTACTAAAATGTTACTTTAAAATGAAAAAAATGACATTCAAACTATTTATATATTGAGTATAATAGTGTCTCAATGATGCTAATAATACTGTTCAGAAATCAAAAGGGAAAAAGCTGCTATTTTGCATTTGCTAAGAAGTGCGTCTCCACTAGAGGGCGTCAAGAGGACTCAAAATACCGGAAAACATATAAGAGAAATATAAGAGGATGCCTTGAAAACGTATGGAAATTAATCAAATCCTTAAACATCATATAACGAATATGCATTTTTCCCCCAGTCTCGTCAAGCTCTCAGTTGAGTAGAAATTGTGATTGAATTTTTTGAATTTTTTTAATCCTTCTCCTTCATCTTTATTCAGTGAATGAGAACCAGACCACAAAAGTTCTAGTTTTAAAAAAACTGTGAAGAACATTCAGGTCTGAAACTAGGAGTTTGTGCTGGTTTGTCTCTCACGATGTCACTTCCTGTTCCTCTCTCTCAGGAGCTCAGGTGGATCAGTCAGTGTTTGAGGAGCTGGTTCGTGAGCGTCTCCCGGATCTGTCGGTCCTGGTCCCGGACCTCTCTCCGCTGGCCTCGGCGTCTCTCACGTGGTTCCTGACGCTGTTCGTGAGTGTGTTACCGTTCCGCAGCGCTCTGTGTGTCCTCGACTGCTTCTTCTACAGCGGTATCAGGTCCATCTTCCAGATCAGCCTGGCGGTGCTGGACGCCAATGCAGTCGAGTTGAGCTCGTGCACCGATGATGGACACGCGCTGATGATACTGACCAGGTGATTCACTGACAGATCAAATATGATGTTCAGTTTGCTTATATTGATTATTGATTGTCACAATTAATTAATCAGTCATTGTATTCAAGCAGATTCGAAATATTTTATGTAAAGAACGAAGTAAATACAGTCAAATCTATTGCAAATAATCAAGGCATGTTTGCACAATGTTTTTCACTAAATGAACTCGAGGAAGAATCATGTTTAATAATTTTCATTTATATTCTATATATTCTTAATTTCATTATATTCATATATATTTATATAATATTTCATATTTAAGCATTTAAGTTTATATCTGACAATATTTCATGTTTACCGGTAACCATATTTTTCCATTTCAATCAATCATTCAATATTTAATATTTAATATTTAATCATTTTCATTAAAATGCACCAATATTTAATATTTAATCATTTTCATTAATATGCACCAATATTTAATCATTTTCATTAATATGCACCAATATTTTATATTTATTCACATTTTCATTAATCATTTGAAATTAATCATTTCATATTTAATGTTTAATAATTTTTTTCATTAATCATTTCAATTAATCATTAAATATTTCATGGTTTATCCTTTTCATTTATATGCACCAATATTTCATATGTTATACTTTTTCATTAATCATTAAATATTTCATATTTAATCACTTTCATTTATATTATGCACCAATATTTCCTAATTAATAATTTTTCTTCATCATTTCATTCAATATTTCATATTTTCATTTAAATGCACCGATATTTCATATTTAATCATTTAATTTCTTAGTCATTTAAATTAATCATTAAATATTTCATATTGAAAAAAAAAAATGTATATGCACCAATATTTCATATTTAATAATTTGTATTAGTAATTTCAGTTATTTATTATGCATTTCATATTTAATCATTTTTCATTAATTATTTAATACTTCATGTTGAATCATTTTCATTTATATACAACAATATTTAACATTTAATAGTTTTTTTCGTTAATAATTTCAATTAACCATTTCATTTTTAACCATTTCATTTATATGCACCAATACATAGTCATAAACAGCAATGCAAGTAAACATATATTTACTAAACATTGTAATAAATTATTTTTTTTTGTGATTTTTTTATGATAATGTGAACAAATCATTTAACAGTTATGAATCAATTTATTGAAGCGGACATTTTGAAATAATTGACACAAATTAATCAAGCTAAAATGAGTTCTGTCTGAAGGCTCTCATATTCACGAGACGAGGAGGAATCATGACTGTCTAATGACATTATTAATTATCCAGCTTTCAGATAAATAAAAACATTAAAATCATTGTGAGATTTACATTCAACTGGCATTTCGTCTCTTTCTGGTGACTGTGTGTGTGTGTGTGTGTGTGTGTGTGTTTTAGTTTCCTCGAGCAGGTCAGACACGAGGAGGAGACACATGTTTGTCCTGAAGACACAGGAGCTTCTCAGCATCTACACATCACCGCTCTCATCACTGATGCCTATGAGGTGTGTGTGTGTGTGTTCTGCCCAACCGCATCACTACGCACACACACTTACACACACACCTGCAAACCTGAAATGAAAAACATTTCCATGTAACAGCAAGAATGATCTGTTTTCTTTTTAAAATTCATATTTTTTAATTATCACAGGCAGGGACACAAAGCAAAACAATATTTCTATAGCACTTTATACAATATAGATCGTTTCAAAGCAGCTTCACAATAATAACAGAAATATAACCGAATCAATGATGCAAACTTCATCAAATATAGACGTTATTCAGCTGTAAAGATGCTCAAATACAATAGTGTCATTATTCAGATCCTATCAGTTGAAGTGTTGTTCTTACCTTATAGTGTCAGTGAAGTCAAATCAATAATAATGCTGAATATCATTTAGAATATGATTTTTACCAAGAGAAGATTAACCTAGGAGGTTTGGAGGTTTTATTATATTTTTAAAATGTATATAAATAAATTAATATATATATATATTTTTAATAGGTTTATGAAAGAAAAAAAAAACATGGATAAACATGTGCAAATGGTAAATAGTGGAGCTCTGCAGCCATCTACTGGTTAAAGTGATAATTAATATTTTTAAAACGGCATTTTCCAAAAGATGGGCAAAAATCATGTCAAATTAATGTAAAAATTATCCATGTTACCTCATGAATGAAAGTTAGAAATGTGGGTCTTTTATAAAGTGAATTTTACATTAAAAGCTGTTTGTAAAAAAAGTTGTACATTTATTTATATAAATTTAAAAAAGATAATAAATCCTCCAAAAACTACATAAATGTGTAGTAAAAATATTAATAAACTGAGTAAAATTACATGTTTAAAAAAAATTATAGATATTTTGTTGCCTGAGTGTGACATTTTTTCCACACTAACATAAAACAGATTATCATTCCAATACATTTTTTTTATTTGCAGATCTAGAAAATGTTGACAACTGTACAAAGTCTCATGCAATTTGGACAAAGAAACGTCATTTGGGGTCAAAAAGATCCCGAACAGCACAACAAGGGTTAAAATTAGTAAGCGAGCGTTTTAACTTGGCTCATCACTCAAAATATTATTTTTGTTAGATTAAAAGTTTTTAGTGTGTATTGTTGCTGTTTGAGCAGGAAAAAGGGAGTTCTTCTCTATATCAGTGTCAGTGTTCCTGAACTCCTGAAACGCCTCCATTGTAGTCTTGAGTTTCTTCCGGGAACGAACACGTCACAATATTCCTCATTATAATATTGATACGCAGAATAAAGGGGCGTGGCCTGGTTGAGTTAGTTAGTAGTGTGTTAAACTGGTGGTTATGGTAAGGGGCGGGACATTTCCCAAACACACTCGAAGCACTCGACCAATCACAACACACTGATCCAGCCGACCAATCAGAGCACAGTGTGCTTTTCAGAAGGCGGAGCTTCATAGAGACAGGAACTAAACAGAGCGTTACTGACAGACTGGGAAGAGAGGAGCCGCAACAATGGAGAATATGAGGAGAATAATCAACATTCAAGCAGGAAAACCTGTTCTAGAACATCAAAAATTAAAAAAGGGCATAATAAGTCATTTTTACTGTTAGGAACATTCCAGCTGCTGAAGTGATGAAACCGATAAATAATTCTTCATCCTCCTCTGTTTCTTGCTAGAAATTTGGGAGTGTGACCGTGAAGCATCTGGAGATGTGAGGTGCCGCCACCGTGTCCAGGTCCTGCAGGCTCATGAAGACACCACCAAAGACAACGCAGTGAGACTTCCCTTCGCCTCCAGGCTCTCTCTCTCAGATGCTTCTGTGTGTGTTTTTAATGCGGTTGAACTTTTGTGGTGTGTTTTCAGTTGCGATTGGTCACCCCAGACGTGTCACTGTCACAGGAGAACCTGTCTGAGCTCTACGACCTCTTCAAGGTGTGTGTGATCACATTTATTGAGTCTGAGTAGAATAAAATATGTTTTCATCTTTACTAGTCTCTCAAAACCTACATAACTGCAAACTCTCTGAGTGTGTATACAGTAGTGGCCAAATGTGACGTCCGGAGGGGATATTTGTTTTTACTGACCCTACAAGTTCATTAAACCATCAAATTGTATAAAAATAAATAAATAAAAACAATAATTATTTATTTATTTTATTTTTATTTTATTTTATTCCATAATTTGATGTTTTATATTAAATATGAGGGAAGAACAAAACACTAAACTTGGTTAAGGTATTTATCTAGCAAAATAGTCAAACTACAGGTACAGGTTTCATTTTACTATGCAAAGAAATCGTAGAAAACAAAAAGCCGACTGGAAAAATCATACTTTGACTACAACATAATCTGTTATTAATATTTTTTTGATTCTCTTGCACATCATTTCTTTGAATGACCGTCTGGATAAAAATGATGTCGGCACAATTTGTCATGATTCATTGCGTTATTATCACTTATAAAACAATCGACTCCAAACACAACTACTCAATATGACTACAAAATCTTTAACACATTTCTAATAATCTTTAAATAAAGGGTTCATAGGCCGGACAGCACTTTTGGCCACTACTGTATTACATGGTGAAATGTATTTTCTTCTGTCTGTTGACATCATTTTCTGATTTCTGGAGTGATAAAAAAAAAAAAATCCAAAATCTCATCTGTAAAAAACATTTATCTTTATTAATATGTCGACAAAATCGAGCAATTTTGAATCTGGCTTTTTACAATGTCAGATTTATATTCTGGAAATCTATGCAAATTAATGCATATTTAATTAGAAAATGCCTCATTTGCATATTTAAACAATATATATTAGTGTATATACTGTATATTCGATATCTATTAGTTAACATTTGACCCTATTCACATGCAGCATCTCGCCATAGTTGATAAATGCTGATGAACTGTGTGTTTCAGACAGAGCATTTCATCAGTCTGTACTGGGGTGACGGCGTGTGCAGTTCCTCTGGTGTCTCTCCTGCGATGGGCGTCAGTGCCGAACGCTACTTCGTGGACCGAGCTCAGTTTAAGAGCCTGTTCGAGCTGCTGACGCCCTGGATCTGTGGCACACACACCGATACTGTCGCCCAGCGCACCTTCACACTGCTGGACCAGGACAGAGACAACCTCATTAACTTCTCTCAGTTCGTTCAGATGCTGGGTAGGACTGTGTGTGTGTGTGTGTGTGTGTGTGTGTGTGTTTATGTGTGGCTTATTCACAAAATATATATGTGACCCTGGACCACAAAACATGGGTAAATTTTTTGACATTGAGATTTATACATCATCTGAAAGTTGAATAAATAAGCTTTCCTTGATGTGTGGTTTGTTATGATAGGACAATATTTGGTCGAGATACAACTATTGAAAATCTGGAATCTGAGGGTGCAAAAAAATCGAAACATTGAGAAAATCTCCTTTTTAAGTTGTTCATTTATGTTCACGATTGTGCTGCATTCACTCACAGAAATAAATGTTTTATATATTTACAGTAGGAAATGTACAAAATATCTTCATGGAACATGATCTTTATTTAATATCCTAATGATTTTTGGCATAAAAGAAAAATCGATAATTTTGACCCATACAATGTATTGTTGGCTATTGCCACAGATATACCCGTGTGACTCGAGACTGGTGACGTGATCCAGGGTCACACATGTGCATTCTGTCCTCATTTACTCATGACTCTTTCTCTGCAGATGTCCTGTACTGTGAGGAGCTGAATGAGAAGATCAGGCTCCTGTATCACTGCACATCCCACCAGGTTCATCACCTCTGACTGCTTCAGGCCGGCGTCATTGACTCTGACACTGCATTAATGCACACTGCAAAAAATTGTTATCCTAATTATTATTTTAGGCTTGTTTTCCAGTACAATTTAATCAACTTGAGGGGCAAACAGACTTTTTATGTCCTTTTTTAGTCTTAATTTAGTGTCTTCTAGAACAGGTTTTCCTGCTTGAATGTTGATTATTCTCCTCATATTCTCCATTGTTGCGGCTCCTTTCTTCCCAGTCTGTCAGTAACGCTCTGTTTAGTTCCTGTCTCTATGAAGCCCCTCCTTCTGAAAAGCACACTGTGCTCTGATTGGTCGGCTGGAGCAGTGTGTTGTGATTGGTCGAGCGCTTCGAGTGTGTTTGGGAAATGTCCCGCCCCTAATTACCATAACTGCCAGTTTAACACACTACTAACTAACTCAACCAGGCCCCGCCCCTTTATTCTGCGGATTAATTATTATAATGAGGAATATTGTGACGTGTTCGTTCCCGGAAGAAACTCGAGACTACAATGGAGGCGTTTCAGGGAGTTTGGAAGGACTTTTTCGTTGTCTCTTGTCACTAAAGACAGAAGAACATGGAAAAAAGCATAATAGGGCATTTTTTATATATTATATTAAGTTTTGTTTTCTTAAAAATTGTGTTTCTTTGCTTAAATCAAGAAAAAATATCCTCTAATAGAGTCAGAAAAATATTTTTAAAAAATGTTTTTCAGAAAACAAGACTTAATATATTAAGTAATTTTGCTTCTCACGTAAATGTATTTTGATTGTTTAGATATTTGTACTGGAAAACAAGACATAATTTTTTGCTGTGCATTAATGTCAAATCAAGTCGCCTTTATTTCTATAGCGCTTTATACAATCGAGTCATTAGTCAAGTTCAAGTTTAGCTCTCATCTGATAGTGTCATAATACATATAATATTTCAGAATATGAGCTGTCTTTTGAACCCCACAGTGTCCCGTCTTGAATTGATAGCAGCTAACTCTATTAGCATGATTAGCAGTGGACAACTCTCATTAGCATGATTAGCAGTGGACACGGAGAGCTCATGATTGTGATGTAACTCTCATTAGCATGATTAGCAGTGGACACGGAGAGCTCATGATTGTGATGTAACTCTCATTAGCATGATTAGCAGTGGACACGGAGAGCTCATGATTGTGATGTAACTCTCATTAGCATGATTAGCAGTGGACACGGAGAGCTCATGATTGTGATGTAACTCTCATTAGCATGATTAGCAGTGGACACGGAGAGCTCATGATTGTGATGTAACTCTCATTAGCATGATTAGCAGTGGACACGGAGAGCTCATGATTGTGATGTAACTCTCATTAGCATGATTAGCAGTGGACACGGAGAGCTCATGATTGTGATGTAACTCTCATTAGCATGATTAGCAGTGGACACGGAGAGCTCATGATTGTGATGTAACTCTCATTAGCATGATTAGCAGTGGACACGGAGAGCTCATGATTGTGATGTAACTCTCATTAGCATGATTAGCAGTGGACACGGAGAGCTCATGATTGTGATGTAACTCTCATTAGCATGATTAGCAGTGGACACGGAGAGCTCATGATTGTGATGTAACTCTCATTAGCATGATTAGCAGTGGACACGGAGAGCTCATGATTGTGATGTAACTCTCATTAGCATGATTAGCAGTGGACACGGAGAGCTCATGATTGTGATGTAACTCTCATTAGCATG
Source organism: Leuciscus waleckii (assembly GCA_900092035.1). NCBI lineage: Eukaryota > Metazoa > Chordata > Actinopteri > Cypriniformes > Leuciscidae > Leuciscus > Leuciscus waleckii. Next base: position 309,676 of record FLSR01000253.1, on the reverse strand, counting down.
ATTAGCAGTGGACACGGAGAGCTCATGATTGTGATGTAACTCTCATTAGCATGATTAGCAGTGGACACGGAGAGCTCATGATTGTGATGTAACTCTCATTAGCATGATTAGCAGTGGACACGGAGAGCTCATGATTGTGATGTAACTCTCATTAGCATGATTAGCAGTGGACACGGAGAGCTCATGATTGTGATGTAACTCTCATTAGCATGATTAGCAGTGGACACGGAGAGCTCATGATTGTGATGTAACTCTCATTAGCATGATTAGCAGTGGACACGGAGAGCTCATGATTGTGATGTAACTCTCATTAGCATGATTAGCAGTGGACACGGAGAGCTCATGATTGTGATGTAACTCTCATTAGCATGATTAGCAGTGGACACGGAGAGCTCATGATTGTGATGTAACTCTCATTAGCATGATTAGCAGTGGACACGGAGAGCTCATGATTGTGATGTAACTCTCATTAGCATGATTAGCAGTGGACACGGAGAGCTCATGATTGTGATGTAACTCTCATTAGCATGATTAGCAGTGGACACGGAGAGCTCATGATTGTGATGTAACTCTCATTAGCATGATTAGCAGTGGACACGGAGAGCTCATGATTGTGATGTAACTCTCATTAGCATGATTAGCAGTGGACACGGAGAGCTCATGATTGTGATGTAACTCTCATTAGCATGATTAGCAGTGGACACGGAGAGCTCATGATTGTGATGTAACTCTCATTAGCATGATTAGCAGTGGACATCGAGAGCTCATGATTGTGATGTAACTCTCATTAGCATGATTAGCAGTGGACACCGAGAGCTCATGATTGTGATGTTTCCTCCACAGCGCTGAGTGAGAACGCAGAAGACTTGTCTCCTGTGAGTCCAGTCCTGTCCAGCACCAGACCTCTCTGTGTGAACCTGCCCAATGGTGGGTCTCTAGACAGTGTGAACGTCTTGTTTTCAGCTCACTGCTCCTGTGATGATGTTTGATCATGTGTTTGTAGGAGAGAGTAAGAGTTATGAAGAGCAACTGCGGCAGATGCTGGAGGACTTGAGCAAAGACAAGAATGAGGAGAAGCCTCTTCCTCACATGAACCAGGTGAACCTTCATCTTAGCTTTATGGACTTATATTAATATGTTAATGAATGTGTATGTTTAGGATGTTTAGTCACAAAACTCATCAGAAACCAAACTCACTCATGTACAAGTGATGATCCTCGCTGTGATTGGCTGCGCTTTGTTGTGTTTCATCTCAGTCAAGTCAGCTTTATTTCACCGTGCTTTATACATTACAGATTATTTCACTGTAATAAACAGAAAAATATCAGAATCAATGATGCAAACTTCATCAAATATGAGACTAATATGAAGTCTGCTGTAAAAGCATCTGTATATCACTTCACTATGTATGTATTTATATATATATATCACACTACCGTTCAAAAGTTTGGAGTCTGTAAGATTTTTTAATGTTTTTAAAAGAAGTATCTTCTACTCACCAAGGCTGCATTTATTTGATTAAAAATACAAACAAAAACAGTATTATTGTGAAATATTATGACAATTTAAAATGACTGTTTTCAATTTTAATATATATTAAACTGTAACTTATTCCTGTGATCAAAGCTGAATATTCAGCATCATTACTCCAGTCTTCAGTGTCACATGATCCTTCAGAAATCATTCTAATATGATGATTTGATGCTCAAGAAACATTTATGATTATTATCAATGTTGAAAACTGTTGTGTACAATTTTTTTTTCAAAATTCTTTGATGAATAGAAAGTTCAAAAGAACAGCATTTATTTAAAATAGAATATTTTCTAACATTATAAATGTCTTTACTGTAACTTTTGATCAGTTTAACTCATCCTTGATGAATAAAAGTATTGATTTATTTTATTTCTTTCCCCCAAAAATAAAATTAAAATTCTTACTGACCCCAAACTTTTGAACGGTAGTGTTTAATGTTACAAAAGCTTTAGATTTCAGATAAATGCTGTTCTTTTGAACTTTCTATTCATCATAGCATCATAAAATAAAAATGTAAATAACTGTTTTCAACATTGATAATAATCATAAATGTTTCTTGAGTACTGGAGTAATGATGCTGAAAATTCAGCTTTGATCACAGGAATAAATTACACTTTACTGTATATTCACATAGAAAACACCTGTTTTAAATTGTCATAATATTTCACAATATAACAGGTTTTTTTCCATTGTTTTTCATTTTTAGCAGTTGTCATTATCATTTAAAGAGACATGCACCGGAACGGGTCGCTGTGAACAGAGCTGTTTTTGAGGAGGTAAAAGGGTGTTGTTTTACACAACCAAACCAAAGTTTTACAAACTTTACATGAAGACCCTAAAGAATCATACTAACTTGTGGAAAACGGGCATCCGATGACCCCTTTAAAGCTTCTCATTACAAGTTTGTGAAGGTGTTCACAAATGCGACTCAAACTGCAGATGGAAGTCGTGTCGAGCAGCTTTTACTGAGAATCTAATAACTCAGAAGTCTCTTGTTGTGTGATTTGTCTCATCAGCGGGAGTTCATCCAGTTTTGTAAGACGCTGTACAGCATGTTTCATGGTGAGCCGTGCGAGGCCGAGCTCTTCCAGGCCATCGGGATGGTCACCAGTCTCGTTCTGCAGATCGGGGAGGCTGGGAACACACAGAGGACGCTTCGAGAGACTCAGACGCTCACTGGTCCGTCAGCTTCGAGCAGATTCTGGCCTCTTTACTGACCGAGCAGGTTCTGGTCAACTTCCTGGAGCGGCCGGTCGACCTGAGCGCGAGGATCGCGTCCGCTAAGGCCCGGCAGTATCAGGAGCGCGCCGGTCTGCTCATGATCCAGCATGCAACGGGGAGCCGATGAGGTCCAGACGACGCTTTCACGTGTGCCTTGATCTCGCCAGGAGGACCAAACCACACCGCACTGCACACACATGACGCGTTTTCCAGTACGAACATCTAAACGCTCTTAAATCAAGACACATTTACTGGAGAAGATGCTAAATGACTGAAGGTATTCATGAAAATGTATCAAAACGAAGTGAGTTTATGGTTAAAATATTACAAATATCTGACAATGGGGTCAGAAAAATACTTTTCTTTTGAATTAAGTTGATTTTTCTGACTCCATTAGTAGATATTTGTTCTTGTTTAAAGGGATACTCCACTTTTTTTGGAAATAGGCTCATTGTACAACTCCCCCAGAGTTCAACAGTTGAGTCTTACCGTTTTCGAATCCATTCAGCCGATTCCGGGTCTGGCGGTACCACTTTTAGCATAGCTTAGCATAGATCATTGAATCGGACAGGACCATTAGCATCTCTCTCAAAAAAATGACCAAAGAGTTTGGATATTTTTCCAATTTAATACTTGACTCTTCTGTAGTTACATCGTGTACTAAGACCGACGGAAAATGTAAAGTTGCGTTTTTCTAGGCTGATATGGCTAGGAACTATACTCTCATTCCTGCGTAATAATCAAGAAACTTTGCTGCCGTACCATGAGTCCAGCAGGCGTAATGATACGACGCAGCGCCTGAAAATAGGTCTAATAGGTTAGACAAACTTAGTCCCGGTCACGTTGGAAGTTACCGAGCTGGGGACTATTTCAGGCGCTACGTCATATCATTACGCCTGCTGGACTCATGGTATGGCAGCAAAGTTTCTTGATTATTACGCAGGAATGAGAGTATAGTTCCTAGCCATATCAGCCTAGAAAATCACAACTTCACACTTTCCGTCGGTCTTAGTACACGATGTAACTACAGAAGAGTCAAGTTTTAAATAGGAAAAATATCAAAACTCTTTGGTCATTTTTTTGAGAGAGATGCTAATGGTCCTCTCCGATTCAATGATCTATGCTAAGCTATGCTAAAAGTGGCACCGCCAGACCCGGAGATCGGCTGAATGGATTTGAAAACGATAAAGCTCAACTGTTTAACTCTGGGGGAGCTGTAAAATGAGCCTATTTACAAAAAAAGGGGAGTATCCCTTTAAAGCACAAACTCACTTCATTTTGATTTTTCAGAAAACAAGGCTTCGCTAGTTCACCCAGAAATCATTATTTACTGTTCTAAACCTGCACAAAGTTTCTTATGCTGAACATAAAGGAAGATATAGTGATGAATGTTGGTAATCAAACAGTTTCTGGTCCGTATTGACTTCCATAGTATGTTTTTTTTCTTTTTCTCTATATCTCCACAACTGTTTGAATAACCAACAATCCTCACAATATCTTCCTTTATGTTCAACATAAGAAAACCTAATGCATGTTTAGAACCGTAAATAATGACAAAATGTTCATCTATGGGTGAACTGTCCCTTTAAGACTGTTTGCTTCTCTTGGTTTAAGAATGTGTAGATATTTGTACTGGAAACCAAAGCAAAAGTACTAAGAAGGAGCATCATTTTCTGCAGTGTGGCGTGTCTAAAATCCCATGATGCCGCAGGGGTGAGCTGGACTCCCCTCACTGAAAGCTTTAATGTAGGACGTGGTGAAGCGAAGCCTCGAGCAGCTGAGCCACGTTTATCTCACAGTGCTTTAGTTTCACTGTCCTCCGTACAGCTTTACAATCAGGTTTCATTAGTTCACATTAACTATCAATGATTAATACTTCGAAAGCATTTATAATCTTAGTTAATATTAGCATTTACCACATATCTGTAACACTGAACTAACATTAACGAAGGTTAATGAATGCTGTCATATATATATATATTGCTCATTGTTAGTTTATGGACGTTAACATATGAGACTATTTCTGTAAAGTGTGACTGATTTCTATGATCTGATCCTGTTTTAAAGTGTTCAAGCGCTGCTTCTGTCCTTCACACACCAGGCAAATGTGATAAATGTGTTTCAGTCTCATCACATGTGTGTGTATTCTCACACCTGAACAGGATTTACTTCGCATGAGTTCAGTCTGATGGGATTGTTTACATGTTACCGACTGTATAAACGAGACTCGCATGAAGGAAATATTGATCATTATGATTATTTTACCTGTTGAACATCAGATGATGATATCTGACACCTGGTTAAAGCTCAAATGCTGCAGCGTTCAACATGTTTTAATCATTTTGATTCAGATTTATGAGGTCTTTTAAATATTTTGACTCAGGATTTTTGGGGGTAATTTTTTTTTTTTTTTTTTGAAGGAAATATATTCCAAGATTAATTTCACGCATTTAGAAAATGGATACAGTGAATGTTCATTTCATGCCTACTTTACAATTAAATTATTTTGATTTGATGTGATTCTATAAGAATATTAAGTTCAGCATTTGATGCCAATTTTCACACTTCCATTTTTTTAGAGCAAAAAATCAAGGTTTTGATGGAATTGTGTAATTTAAAAGCTGAAATGCAATGCTTATCATTTTACATGAATTCTTCAGTTATAACTTGTTTAATGAGGTTTAAACAAAGTTGTAAAAATGTTTTTTTTTCTTCAATGTTAAACATGTGCATTTTAACATTTAGATTCACATCAACCCAGATTTTGTGAAAGTTCATTTTTGTTGTAATCAACAATATGCCACAAATGCTTATTAATTTTATATTTATTATTTGACATATGCAAAGTAAATAAGCTGACTATCTGTACTAGATGCTGACGACACTGTCTGAACAAACTGATCCGGTTTCAATCTGACAATCAGCCTTGGTTTTTCTCCACATCATGACACACTGCAGCTCTCAGATCAGATGTATAAAGTGCCTTAAAAACAAAGTCACATGACTGATCCTCAGCTGAAACATTCATGCATTGTGACTCCAAACGGGACCATGTTTAACTCTTCAGATGCTGATAATACACTGAGTTTATCCAAATGAAGCATCTAAGTTTCCTGACAGTGGTTTAATGATCAAATCTGACTGAAGATCCTGAAACTCTTCGTGTGAGAAGGAAACATGTAGCATTAGATGATTTTCTTGGTTGGAGGAACCAATCAGATCGTCTGAAAAACTTTGCCAAACTCTCTCTCTGCACAATCTCACCTCGAGCCTTTCTGAATCAATCATAGCTTTCAGTGAAGATGATGTTTGCTGCACAGATGCATCTCGAGTTTACATGTTGTGCTGCTGATTATGTCAATATCTGCACATGCCACAAATAAATCATCCACAACAAAAATCCTTTTATGTTTTTATTCCAACAGACATGAAGAGAAAATTAATTTTCATCCACATTTACAGTCTGAAGACCTGCGGACACAAAAGCACAACGTTTGAGATGTTTTTTTTAAAGATACACAATGCAGAACAAACATGTAAACTTCAATCATTCACCCGACAGTAAATGAGCCTCAGATATACACATGATTGACAGTGGAGTACCACCTCACCTTTGTACGTGGTGACGGGGACGTATGTGACGAGTGTGTACAGCTTGTTTGGAGAATCTTCGTCTTCATTGCGTTTCCTGGACAGACGCACACGCATGCGGTACGGCACGTTCCTGACAAACACAACACATCAACGTTAGGCATCAGATGCATGATTGAGAATGTCTGACAACGCTAAAATGCCTTCTGTGTCTGTAGCGAGTGTGTATAATCTATGTGTGTGTCGACATCACAGATGTTTTGCAGCTGGAAAGAGGCGAGATTTGAGGAAAAGTTGATGCGCATCTTGATGGAAATAAATGTTACTTCCATCAGTTTCTGCTCAAGATCTTGTATTGAGAATGCAAGAGTCCACACTCTGTAACGTCTCCTCCGGCACATCCCAAACACTTTCAGTGAGTTTAAAGGGACGGTTCGGAGTAAAATCAACCTAGGGTCCTTTGCACCATGACCTCGAGCCAAACACCCCCCAGAAGCCTTTATTCCCTTGGTTGAACATTATTAAAGTTAGAGCTTATTTAGAGATATCAGCCGGATGGTTTAGTGCAGACACTAATGGATCCAAGGCTGTATCTGGTAAATTACCGCACTAATAATGCCCAGAATGGACCAAACTTCTACAGTGGTACAAATAGGTTCTGTACTCATAAAACGAGGCATTGGAAAGTTTGTAAGTACATCAGGAGTTTATTTAAATAACACTTGCCTGAGGGCTAATGCTACCGCTAACCCGGACGTCGACGTCACTTCATTGATTTGGGAAAAGCATGTAAAAGTCCTGCAGAAAGCGATCATAAGGATGGAGTGTAACGACGCCCAGTTCCAGGAATGCACTAATATTTTGTTGGTAGTCCCAGTTTGTTAACACTAAGTTGTCAACACTTCAGAATAAATAATAATAAATAATTCATCGTTACACTCCATCCTTATGATCGCTTTCTGCAGGACTTTACAGGCTTTTCCCAAGACTTTCAGTGAGTTTAAGGTGTGGAAAATTATTCTTCATTCTTTCACAGGTTGAGTCTGATGACTCTTGACACTCCTGGAATATGGTCATGATGTTTCTTCATACATGCTTGTTTAAGAAATGAAGCGCTACACACTCCATCAATCAGGGTTAGAAGAACTGTTGCCAAACATATAACATGCTAGAAACATACTAATAATGATCCAATCATAAACTCTTAAACATTTGCCTATTTAAATCCAAACAGCACCTTTTCTTTTGTCCGGGCAGTGTGTGTATAACAACTGCAACGCATCCAAACGTATGAACAATATGATTTACGCACTGAATCCTGCATAAACTGCATATTTTTAACCGTTCAAGACAGATGTCATTACCATAACCTCACAGTGATTGGCTGCCGCCTGCTTTTTCACTAGATATTTGCATAAAGCCCCTCGATTGGCTGCCGTCTGTGTTTAGTCCCCGATCTTTTGACGCTCTCAATCCCACAATTCACCACGTGAGCATGAAACTCAACGTCCATAGGACTTAACTGAGAACACTTGCTCTGTGCCAGTGGACACAATAACGCCATATTTTCGACTTCATGCAAATATCAAGTGAGAATCGCAGGCTGCAGCCAATCACTGTGAGGTTCAGGTCGTGACATCTGTCTTGAACGGTTAAAAACATGCAGGTTGTGCCAGAGCTGGATCTACACCTGGTTTCATAGACAAGGCTTAATCTAACCCCAGACTATAATGCATGTTTGAGCCGGTTTAACTGAACGCAACTTTCACTGAGATCTGAACATACATCACTGCCATTGTTTTGTCTCGAGATGCACACCAGTGATGTTTCCCCAAGACACATTTACAAAAACTACTTAAATGTCCTAATTAAACTAAGTCCTAATCCTGGCTTAACATAAACCCTGTCTGTGAAACCAGGCCTCAAGTCCAGCTCAAACTACAGACTCGACTCAAAGCGAAGGCCTTTTAGTGTTATTAACAGGAATGAGCACCTAAGAATGCAACAAAATCTCCAAGACGGTCTCACCTGACACCTTTAGCCCACACGGCCTTGTTGAGACGGGTATCGATGCGTACATCAGGCGTGCCCATCTCCTTCACCGCAAACTTGCGGATCTCCTTCAGCGCTCGAGGAGCTCTCCTCTTGAAAGAGCTGGAAGAGAGGAGCAGAGAGATGTGTTAATCCTCGAGTGCGAGTTACAGGTGAGCGTTTACTCGCTCCAGGTGAGCGTTTACTCGCTCCAGGTGAGCGTTTACTCGCTCCAGGTGTGACTTACATGCCATGGATGCGCTTGTGGATGTTGATGGTGTATTCACGCGTCACAACCTCATTGATGGCGGAGCGGCCCTTCTTCTTCTCGCCCTTCTTTGGTGCCATCTACACACACATACACATATAGATATCAACACAACACATCACACACTGGGTATGCATGCATGATGCATCACTTCACTGGATACACGTCACTCATTAACCAAAACACACCAATAAGAACCAATGCTAACATTATTTCTCATTGTAAAACCCTAGAGAACTAGAACATACAGTTCTGAGACTAAACTCTGATTGGACGAGAGAGACACAACTGCTAATAATACAATCACGAGCTAATGAACTACATAGTGTAAGAATTTAATACTATAGTTATGATTATTCATATATGTAACTTTATTGACGGTTTCATCGCGTTAAAACACAGTTTACCCGGTTAAAATCAGTGTAACTCTGCAGTTTACCGCTTTATCATGTTTGCGTCTCATTCTCTCACAGACGCGTTAGCATTAAGTCTTTAATCACTCACATCAGCGTCTTAAACACGCCAAAACGCATCCCAGTGATTCATAATGTGTCTGTACACACAAATGTGACATTAAACTTCATTATTAGTGCTTAATAACGCGGATGATGCTGGATTTATAGACGATAAGCGAGAGGAAGATACTCACTCTGTACGATGAATGTGGGAAAGGAAGAGCGGTGGATTATGGGTCACATTCAAGGCGGAATACACATCACATCCGGGTCATTATACGTTGTTGAGTTGTCCTTGTTTTTTTTAATGACGTATATATATATGAGTGAATATTATGTTTATAATAATAATAATGAAAAACAGCTTTTATTTTAGAACGCAATTTTTTGGACGTTCTATTTGTTTTCCGTATTCATTTTTTTAAACTACATTACCCATAAATCCGTTCGGCGCACCGGAAGCGCTTACCGACAACCGCGACGGTTATGAGTGAGTGGAAGTGAAGAAGATTCAGATTATAGAATAGAAATAGACTAATGATTAAAACATTAACCTGTAAAATCTCTCAGATAAGTGTTATATCGGCACTGGAGCGTCACCGCGTCTGGTTTTTTATTGAATATTCATGAGCTGACGGGACGGTATCAATGAGCTCCACTCAGGTAAATGTTGTTGTTAACTGCTTGTGTCACAAAACCTACAGCGTTCCCTAAATAGACAGCAGTTTCAGGAGTTTAGTAAGTAAAAAATAAAACTGCGTGTAGTGTTTGAGGTTCGTCTGATGTGTTTCATTAAGCTGAGAAATGTTGTGAAATAATTAGAATATTGTAACAGTTACTGTACAATAAATGTATTAGCCTCATAAAACCGTTGGTATCATATTTGTAGCACATTTCTAAGGCCTATAAATGATCAAACTTCTGTCGTCTGATTGATAGTTTAGACTTCTTTAGCGATTAAAAAGGCTTTTAGTATAATTGTACAAACGTCCTCCTTCAGCTCAAAGTAAACATTAGAAAAACTTCTATATTTGTAGTAATATTTCAACGGTACTGAAGCAACTTACAGTAACGTTAGTCAACATTTGAAGTGGATCAACAAAAAAAAAGTTAATCAAAGTTGTTCTAAGACAAGAACGGGGAAAATTCATGTATAACTTTTATGAAAGGTTTTGATCCACTTCAGATGTTGACTACTGTAGTGTTAATAGATTATCCAGACATCATTTATTAGAAAAATCATGAGTATCAACTATCAGATATGATCATCAGGCTTTTGAGAAGGTTTCTCAATCATCATTGTATTGCATTATGTGTTTAAAAAATACAGAGCTTTGATAATAAAACTAAGCATTTAAATATCACCTGACTAAGACATATTATTGGCAGATATTGATATTAAATGAATATTATGTATCTGCTATACTGCTGTAAAGTTCTCATTGATTTACATTACAATCATCAGAATTTCATCTTACTTTTTGGCCTTATAAATATCAGCATCTGCAACAAGATTCTCACTATATCATATTATATGAGCCATAAAAGCCTGATGTATCAAATATGATTCTCAACAAAAAAACGCATGTATTTGTGTTAGATTTTCTTTTATATTTTGTCTAAAGGTTCAATAAACTTCCATAAAAAAAAACAAAAAAAAAACATGACTTTGTATGTCAGGCATTACAGGATTAGACTTTACTTCTGAATCAAACTCATGAAGTGTCGTAGATCTAGTTTAAAGTCACTAATTGACTATTCTTATTTTTATATGGAATATTGCAGTATTTTTTATAGAAATTATTAGTCTGTGCACATCATTGTTTTAAATTGATGTGCCTCATAATCTTGAATCAGAATAACGTCCTCTTGCAGCATCTCTTCTCTTCTCTGATGATGTGTGCGAGGGCGGGGCAACAACCTGTCACTCACATGAGATCAGCCAATAGCTGACCACAACCATCCAATCAAAATCAAGCCCCGCCCCCTACATTTATTCTTGTTTGAGAAGCGTTTTACTCGTATATACATCAGAATAGCGAAGAAAAGATGATCTCAACGTCATTTCATGCTGACTTCACTTCATCTACTGTTGTGTCTCTTCCTAGTCCTCCTGATCCAGTGGCCTGTGTGACAGAAGCATCATCATGACGCTGGCTCCTAAAGAGCTGTCGAACCTGCTGGGCATCATGTCGGAGGACGCCTGCAGCAACAGCTTCGAGCAGTTGTCCACCGCCTTCCACCACTGCTTCGGGAAGGCCGAGCACTTCCGTGTGGGATCGGTTCTGGTGATGTTGCTGCAGAGCCCGACCTGCTGCCCAGCGCCCCGCAGAGGCTCACGGCACTGTACGTGCTGTGGGAGATGTACCGCACCGAGCCGCTGGCCGCTAACCCCTTCGCCGCGGTGTTTGCGCACCTGCTAAACCCATCGCCCGCAGGAGAGGAGCAGGAGAAACCGCTCTCAGGTACGTCCTCTTCCTCCTCCTCCTCCTCTGGTTGTGTTTGTCTTGCATCATGGAAAGATGGATAGATGAATGTGTGTTTAAATTGGGTCATTTATGGAGTAGAAATGTGAAATTATTTTAGAAGGTGGTGCCTTCTAGACTGAGAAAAGCCAGAAAATGTATTTTTGGCTCATGTGGATTAAAGACAAAAACTCCCAGAATGCACTTGCTTCGCTGCCTTACAAGGCCACTCCCAAGCCACGCCCACCGGTTACAGAGG
>FLSR01000253.1:286838-297374 GCA_900092035.1 Leuciscus waleckii | reverse complement strand
ACACAAATATTCCCCCATTGCATTATTATACATTATATTCAACATTATATATAGTAGTTTAATGTAGTACTGACACTAAAACTCTGAAAACTAGAATTTTTATTTTGGGTGAACAATACATGATATATTTTGTTGCATTTTTGTATTGCTATATATTGTGACATGATATATTGTTACACCCCTAGTGTTTAGTTTGTTTTTATTGTGATGCCACGGTTAAACAGGTCTTTTCTGTCCCGTCTGGTTCTCTGTCAGGCCACTTTCGTCCCGAGTTTATCCGGCCCGCTCCGCCTCTTCTGGTGTGTGAGGATGAGCTGTCCTGGCTCAACCCGTGTGAACCGGATCATCGGATTCAGTGGGATCGATCCATGTGTGTGCGGAACGGCACAGGAGTGGAGATCAAGCGCATCATGGCCAAAGCCTTCAAGAGTCCATTATCAGCGGCACAGCAGACGCAGGTACACAACATCACAAAACACAGTCATGTCCAGCTCACATTTTCGTTTTTTTAAGTTTACGCGGAGATGATGATGTTTTTCAACATTTTTCAACGCCTGCACCGTGGAACCTCATTCAAGGTTGGTGTCCTCGAGCCGCAGACACTGTTGTTGTGTGAATGAGCGGACGGAGCGCATTAAGGGTTTTCTATTAGAGCGGTGTGTGTTAGCGGCCCCTAAGTTAATAACTAATGATCTTTGCAACGGAAGTGAATCAATCAAAACTAACTTTATCTGGACAATAACTTTATTCTAGAGCTGCTGTAAAGCAGAAACAACCTGTGCTACTGTAATCTCCTATTATCACTCTAAAGCTGCTTTGAAACAATCTATATTGTTAAATTGTTTTTTGTTTTCATTATTTAGACATATTTTTTGTGTCACATTTCAATCTCTTTATTCTGATGTAAAAATAATCATATCTATATTTATCACATCTATATTAAAATTGTATTTATTTATACATCATGTTAGTGTAAGTAAAATACATAATGTTAGTGTTTGTTGCACTGCCTTTTAATGTATGAATTAAAAACAAAGTATTACAGCAACGAATATATTTATCATCATTGGGAATAAACAAGCTTTTTTTCTTTATGCAAAATACACACTACCTGTCAAAAGTTTGGGGTCAGCAAGATTATTATTATTTTTTTAACTAATACTACTAAAGGATGCCTTAAATTAATCAAAAGTGACAGTAAAGACATTTATAATGTTACAAAAGATTCTATTTCAAATAAATGCTGTTCTTTGAACTTTCTATTCATCAGATAATTCTGAAAAATGAAATGTGTGACAGTTTCCATAAAAATAAAAGCAGCAACTGTTTTCAACATTAATAATAATAATCAGAAATGTTTCTTGAGCAGCAAATGCTCACGTAATGATGCTGAAAATTCAGCTTTTCAGATGAGCAGAAGAGACTATGAAAAGCATTAAAAAAAAATCTCTTTTGAACGCTATTGTGTTTTCTTTGATTACTCTTCTGATATTGAAATGAAATGTGACCTGGACGTGTGTTTATCAGTACATAAAATGTTTTTATTTGGGCTAGCTAAAATGGCAATTCGGTTGTCACGAAAAGGAAAATTGAATGATGGTGGATCAACTGATCAGTGTTAAAGGGGTTAATAACATCCCGTATCAATATATAGTTTAGCTATTACAAGGTAATAACTTTGATGTTTTCAGATATAAATGTGCCATGAACATATGCGATGTTGACCCTGATGGCTGTCTCCAAGTTTATGCATGAGTGAAGGTTTTGATTGTAAAGGGAAAAAGAAGGAAAACCTTTATTTATTTTTTTAGAAAGTGAAAGACCAGGGGCCTCATTTATAAAACTTTGGGTAGGATTTGCGTCAGAAGTGGCGTACGGATGAAACATAGGACGTGCGTACGCACAGAAATATTCGGATTTATAAAACCGTGCGCACGCACATCCTACGCAGTTTTCCCTTAATAAATCACAATCAATTCTAAATGTAGCGCAGCTTTTGCGGCTTCATGTCACGCCCATAGTTGCCCATAAATAGTCCGTGAAACGCCCACAAGTTAATATTCATCGATTGCGAAATCATGGCAAACACAGAGAGGAAAACCAAGAAACGTAACTTCACTCAATGTGAAGTAGAAATTATCGTTGGCGAGGTGGAAAAGAGGAGTAACATGTTGTTTGGAGGGCACAGTGTGGGCATTACTAATGCCAAAAAGGCACTTGAGTGGCAAAAGGTTGCAGACGCCGTTAATGCTGCAGCCTCACAACCTCGACCGCGGCCGAAATAAAAAAGAAATGGTCGGACATCAAAGTCGATGCAAAAAAGCGTCTAGCGCTCCATCTCCAGAGTGTGTCTGCCACGGGTGGGGGCAAGGGGACACCGGAGCTGACCCCTCTTGAAGAGAGACTGGGCAATTATTGGGGAATCCCTATTAAGTGGAGTGGTGACTGAGGCGGAGGGGGACACTGATGCGCCAGATGCACACACTTTCACGTGTTTCTTCCCTTGCCGATGGTGTCGCCATTTCTCATTTCACCTGTTTTTGTGCGTACGCCTGGGTCAGAGTTTGCGTGAAGGAGCGCACATTCTCCCGTCAAGTTTGCTTTTTATAATTACCAATTATTGCGTAGAGAGCGTCGTACGCAACGTTTATAAATGAGGCCCCTGAACAATCTAATAAAATATGTTTATAAGGTATCCAAAATACAACTTACAACGTCTTTAATAATATATAGTTTATAATGGCTATTATTTTTCAATAAATCATATTTTATATTATAATGTGGCGTACTTCGTATCGAGAAAAGGTCTGATGGGGGTTTAACAGCAAGTGTTCATTTTGCGTGAAAATATTGCATTAGTGTTTTTTTACGAAAAAATGACATCATATATTGTAAGTCAAGCACTTTTCAAGTACCTTTTCACAAATATGGCTGTTTTCAAGGGTTTTCCAGGACTTAAATTTAAAAAAGTCAAATTCAAGTACTCAAGTACCCTGTGAATGAAACGCTTGCACACAACACACACATCCACAGACGAAACAATCGAGATTTTTACGCTCAACCCTGTCTTTTTATTCTCTACCTGATGGTGGCAATATATCATTCGACTGTGATGTCACTGTTAACTGGATAATTTATGGGTGGATAGTATAAATATTTGGACCGATTAACCATAATGTTAATTTAAAAAATCTTGTATAATATGACTTGCTGTTTTTGTTTGTTTGTTTTTTATTGTATTTATATGATATTTGTATTTTTGTAATTGATTTTTTTGCCATGAAAATAGCTTTGAATGCTGACATGGCACTAAATAACACAATTTGAATCTGTATACCTTACATCTGTATACCTTACAAAGATATTGTTTGATAAGTGCGATCTCTGATTGTACTCCTTCAAAACCAAAAAGGAGTCCTTGAAAGTTCTGGAGTTTCCTTTGACAGTGTCTGTATGAACCCTGCACTCAGTGTGTGAGTGTGTGTGTATGTGTGTTGCAGGTTAACGACAGCGGTGGATCTTCCTCTGAGTTCATCCATCTCTACATCTCCAACTGTATCTCCACATGTGAGCAGATCAAAGACAAATACATGCAGGTAAACACATGGACCATCATGCATCTGTGTGAGCAACTGTTAATGCTTTTATGTATAGAAATTGAATACAACAAAGATGCATTAAATTGATCAAAAGTAACAGTAAAGACATTTATAATGTTACAAAATATTCTTTTTTAAATAAATGCTTTTCTTATAAACTTTTCATTACAGAATCCTGAAAAATAGATCAAACAAAATGTTTCCAATTCTGTTTTCTAAAACTGGCAGATGTTTAATGATGGATAGATGCACTTTAATGATGGATAGATGCACTTTAATGATGGATAGATGCACTTTAATGATGGATAGATGCACTTTAATGATGGATAGATGCACTTTAATGATGGATAGATGCACTTTAATGATGGATAGATGCACTTTAATGATGGATAGATGCACTTTAATGATGGATAGATGCACTTTAATGATGGATAGATGCACTTTAATGATGGATAGATGCACTTTAATGATGGATAGATGCACTTTAATGATGGATAGATGCACTTTAATGATGGATAGATGCACTTTTATGATGGATAGATGCACTTTAATGATGGATAGATGCACTTTTATGATGGATAGATGCACTTTTAAGGACTTTAAAACAAAAACACCAATTCACTGCCATTATAAAAGCTTGGAACTGCCCCTTTAAAGAGGCTCCAGTGCTGTTATTTTTGTGCTCATTCTCTCTCACAATCTCTCCTCTCCTGAAGAACCGTCTGGTGCGTCTGGTGTGCGTCTTCCTCCAGTCCCTCATCAGGAATAAGATCATCAATGTTCAGGATCTGTTCATCGAGGTTCAGGCGTTCTGCATCGAGTTCAGTCGTATCCGTGAGGCCGCGGGCCTGTTTCGCCTCCTCAAGACCCTTGATAACGGAGAGATGCCGGCCGAGGGCAAGATGGCCAAATGATGACGAGTGCATGAACTCCAGGACTTAAGCTGAGTCTCTCTCTGAAAGCCTTTCACTTCACAGCGTATGAACTTCCTCATGTTTTCTGTTCACACATGTACATGTTCAACCCTTTTTTTGATCCTGATGCGTTTTTTTTCTTTTCGTCCATTAAAGCGGTGGTTACTTACACGTTCTTCATAGTATGTTTCGACTCCTCTGCTTCATTAATTTTAATAAGTTCAGTTTTGCTGAATTTGAAGTGGTTTTATGTTCTTTTTGACGTTTATCTCAGCCATAAACACGAGGATGATGATGATGATGATGATAATGCTGAGTGGAATGTGACGTTTGACTGCGTGACGTTTGATCTGGATGTTTGGGTAACACACAAAAGCCTTCATATATAATGCATTATGTAAGTAATTTAATGCATTAATTATGCACCTTATAATGCATTGTATGGTTTCATGAATAATTGTAACCACCGGTATAATACGTATCTATTCATTGTTACACCTTTAGAAAGTATAATAAAACAAACCAATTTTGGAAATATTATACTACATTTAACTCTGAAAATATATAATGCATTGCAACGAACATTATGAATATCTTTATAATACATATACATAAAGGCTTTATGTAAAGTGTTAATGATGTATGTTCTTTCAACACATTAAAATGGAGATGTTTAAGTTAACGATGGCAGAGTATTTGAGACTAATCATTTTTAAAGCTTCCATGCATTGCAATAAAACAGGTCAGATTTTATTTGTATATCTTTTCACATCACACGTTGTTTATAATCAGCTTGACCAAGTCATAATGTTAATGTTTATAATATTGTAATGTCTCACTAGTCACGCTCCTCCTCAGTTTAGAGATGGATGACAGGATTTTTTATATTTGAGGACGATATAAACCATCAACCTTATAACTTATAAGTGTTATTACTCTTTTGTTCAGTGTGTGTAATCTGGATTATGAGGTCAGACTGCAAAAATGAATTGTAATTAGAATATATTACACTTTAAAATGCCCATATGAAGGCTAAAGCTACTTTTCTATTGATTAAAGATGAATAAACACTGTAACAAATGCATTTCTCATTAACTGATGGGACTAATTAACTATTGTAAACTGTTACCTAATAGTATATTACTTTATTTGAGTGTACTACTGTATGTATACGAGTAAAGCTGGATTAACATAAAATAGTTCTCATCTGAAATGAGTTTTATTATCAGATTATGAAATGTGAAACAAGCACAATCACTCAAGTTACAAAACTCTCTGTTTTTATTTGCATAATGACATTTGAACATATACATTTGTCTCAGATCTATGAGTGTGAACGTGTGTTTATGTCATTCATCATATATAGCCGGAAGTACCTGAACATTTAAAAAGAGCAAAACTGGCCTGACTTTATTTCTCTCCTCGTTTCACCACATACGCACACAGTGCCCTGAGTTAATAGATTTATTCGATTAGAGTGTCAAGAACAGTTTATTCATATTCTCTATAGAACTTTCGATGGTTTCCACACTTTAAAAAAAAAAAAAAAAAAAGATTCATCCTCAGTATTTTTTTTTTAATCAAGATTCATCCTCAGTACACACTTTAGAAAAAAAAAAAAAAAAGATTCATCCTCAGTATTTTTTTTTTAATCAATATAGTTTTATCAAATATCTGCTAATGGAGTTTGGCCTTCAAAACTGTTCGAGCTTTTAATTAATTAACCAAATAAATTTTTGGACATATTTTTGGTTGCCAAAATTTTGGTGCATCAATAATAGTGTGTGTGTGTGTGTGAGCAGTCAGTCTGTTGACACACTCTGGTGATCTCTCCGCATGTGCGACACGGCGCGTTTGAGGGATTTTTCTACATTTCACATCTGATATTCTCAGTGCAGAACTCCAGAGGCACAAAACGCTGTCAGAAACGAGCTGATCTGACAGGACAGAGTGTGTGTGTGTGTGTGTGTGTGTGTGTGTGTGTGTGTGAGAGAGAGGCCTGGAGGTCACTGTGCATCAGTGAAATAGCAGAGCAGCCCTGGTGAGCTCTCGCTCCCGTTACATTTACACTGCAAGGCTTAATGCAAAGAGATGATATATCAACAGCCGAAAAGGCAAACAGTCTCCTGACTTGATATGTCAAGCTCCAAAATGTCATATTAGCAACAAAAAAAGTTTAAAATTATCTAAATATATCGTATAATACATTATATTTAAGACATTATTCACAAATAATCCACTTTTGTTCCACATCTGTCATTCATTTAAAGGAACAGTTCACTGAAAACCAAACAATTCATTTACTCACGTTCGTGTCGAGATCCAACATGTCAAATTAGCAACAAAAAGTTATCGAAATATATCGTACAATACATTTGCATGAGAAACTGACTGAAATTTAAGTCATTATTCACTAATAATCCACTTTTGTCTCAAATTCTCATCTGTTATCATTCATTTAAAGGAACAGTTCACTGAAAACCAAACATTTACTCACGTTCATGTCGTTTCAAAAACCGTAGGACTTTGAAATTGCAAATCTTGTCTGTCAAGATCCAAAATACCATATTAGCACTTTGTCATATTAGCACTATTGGCACACACTATTATCGTACAATATATACTCATATATTCAAAAATATATATTAATTTACTTGCTTTGAACAGGGTTCGTACAGATTCTGTAAAATGAAACTCCAGGACTTTTCAAGCACTGCTTTTGGGGATTTCAAGGACTTCAATCAGCACTTATCAAACAATATCTTTAATATTTGTATTTATTTTATTTATTTATTTTCTCAAATTACATATATTTATATATGGTATCTGATGTTTCACTTCATAGAGATCAATCCATTGACCAGCGCTGTCAGGAATGGGAAATCCCTTAACCATTGAATGGATATTGAAACAAATTTTTTCCCATGAATATATGATTGACCTGAAGAATGAAAGTTGTATTATATATTTATCCTAAACTTAATATCATGCTCATAGCAATGCGAAATAGCTCTATATCTCAGACAAGCTGCAGCGTTAACTGTTAAGTATGAGTAGATTACTTACAAACTGTAGTCCATTACTGAATACTAATTACATGATGAAAATTGTAGTTAGTAATGTGATATATTACATTACACATTTTAGGTAATATAATCTGACTACTTTTAGATTACTTTTATGTTACTTTTAGGTTACTTTTAGATTACTTTTGGGTTACTTTTAGATTACTTTTAGGTTACTTTTAGGTTACTTTTGACCTTACTTTTAGCATTAACTTAACATATAGATATGAATAGAATTACGTAATCTAGATTACATATAATCAGTTAATATCCAGCACTGATTTATATAATCACAAATCACCTGAATGTACAGTATAATAGCTTTGGAAGGAAAACGTATCATTGACTGATGATCTAACAGACTGGTTAACATTAGAGTTTAATAACCATTAAATGATAAATTGTGTTATTATTGACAGAGAGTGAATAAAACAAATCAGTAACACTTTACAATAAGGTTCATTAGTTAACATTAGTTAATGTATTAACTAACCATGAGCACTACATTTGTTACTGTATTTGTTCATCTTTGTTAATGTTAGTTAATATAAATACATCTGTTTATTGTTTGTTCATGTTAGTTCACGGTGCATTAACTAATGCTAACAAGATTTTAATAAAGTATTAGTAAATGTTGATATAGTGTTGAAATGAATGTATAAGTGCAGTTCATTATTAGTTCATGCTAACTAGTGTAGTTATTAACTAATGAACTTTATTGTAAAGTGTTACCAACGAATGAAATGCATGATCCTGTGGCGGCAACAAACAAAAACGTGAGTTTCGATTATTATTCATGATTATTAATGTAACTAGCTACAGCTTCAACATTTTACAGTACAACCATTAAATTTACAGTTTTTGGAAGTTAAAAGGAACAATTTGTATAATTTACAGTGAAAAATCCCCCACAATTCCCTGTGTGACGCTTCACATTTGATGTATTTTTGTTGAAATAACAGTTTTTTTGTTTATATGTTACATTTAATGTTGTTAAATTAATGCATTTTTAAAATTTCACGTGTGTTACCATGATGGTGTTTTCCTTCAAATGTCTACACAACAAATTTGGATTATTATTATTAGTGTAACTAGCTACAGCTTCAACATTTCCATAATAAACATTAATAAATCAATTTCGCTGCTATTGCGCACTTGCAAGCAACACTTATTCTCGAGCATTCACTAACATCGAGCACCATGTGAAGGTTTCAATCCTGACCTTTCCTTTTTGTTGACGACAGTGACATTTAAGAGCGCATCACATGACTAGATCCTCATTTGAAATCAAACACAAACAACTCTAAATGAATGTGTTTCTACGGTTCGCATGCATGCCGTGCCCGACATCACTTTAAAACAGCTTCTGTCTTTCATCCTCACGACTTTCTCTTGTTTAAACAAATTGAACACACTAGCGCAGTAATTCAGTAAACCGCCGTAACACGTAACCCCAGCCAGCCGAAACACGAGAACATCTTTCCAGTAACTCAAACTATAATCAAATCTGAATTCAGAGATCGCTTTTACAATGTGCAGGAGCTGCGGTGTGATTTAATTTTCCCTGCACACTTCGGATACATCATCCCTAACTAGTGCGACATCAGAGGAACGACATTTGCCTTCTAGGAGTGTGTTTAGATTCAGAGACGCCTGCTTTACATCTTTACACCCGCAGTGTGTTACACAAACACGCGAGGAAGGTTGAGAACGCAGGATGGATTTCAGCGCTTGTCCTCTAGAAACCAAAAAAACACTTGAGCTTATCAAACTCAGAAGGCAATTGAACTGCCTTTAAATTTGATTATTGATAAGCCCGGGAGATCAAGTCCAGATACGGTTGCAATAAAGATGTGTGTGAGACTATAAAACCGGTGAAATTATCAATAAGACTAGGCTTGAGACTAGGATCAGTGTTGGTTTTGAGTGTGTGCGATTAGACATCAGTATTCATGGCCGGCGTTCATCCTTCATTTAAAGTGCATAAAGTGGACTAACAGCGCTGGACACGACCCAACACAAGTCATCAACCCAGTTTTCCCAGTGCGTTTACAGCAATCGATACACACACACACACACACACACACACACTCGTAAGGTAGATCCGTCTGGATCTGGCAGGATTCCTGTCTGGATATTCCGCCTTACTATCCATCTTTTCAAAACGAAATGAGATACAGAAATATTTAGGCCTGTAGCATTAGGACAGATCGTCCCCAAAACAGAGCGAACTGAAGGAGACACAGAGAAATGGACTGAAACACTGAGAACAGATTACATATTCATGCTCTCAAAACATTCACGAAACTTTCTGGAATAGAGAAAACTATCGTGATTTTAACGGTAAAAATGAAACGGTGAAAAACTGTTAATTGGTTAACAGAAAGTTTCCATACTTTATATATATGGTGAAGAACCTTGATAGATTTAACCGTACATTTAGTGTAATTTTACAGTAAAATACTGTTTTTCGAAGTTAAAAAGAACAAGTCATTGTATAATTTACAGTGAAAAACCGTAAATTGACATTCCCACAATTCCCTGTGTGACACATTTGATGTATTTTTGTTGAAAATAAATCAGTTATGTACATCAGGGTTTTAATGTTGTTAAATTAATTGCATTGTTAAAATTTCACGTGTGTTACCATGATGGTGTTTAGTGTTTTGTGTGAATGACACTGTGCATCTTCTATATATAAGTATTAACTAACGCTTGTGATGAGCTTTGATTCATCATGTGACTCTCATCTCCACTGCGATTGGTGGTTGTTAGTGTGGTAACAATGGTACAAAACAGATATTAGTACTTCAATAGGTTGTTAAATTAACATTATGTCAGATAATGAAATGTTTTTTACTGTAAAATGTTGTAAAACTCTAAAACGGTTTTTTTTTTTTTTTACGGTAAATTTCTGGCAACCGTTTTTTTTTTATAACGGTAAATTTCTGGCAACCG
>FLSR01000253.1:211825-286813 GCA_900092035.1 Leuciscus waleckii | reverse complement strand
ATAATTAACAGAATTTTTGGCAACCGTTTTTTTTTTTATAATTAACAGATTTTTTTTTTTTTACAGTGCAGAAGAAACTTTACATGAATGGCACGATAGAGGCCCTCTTGGCTAATATGTAAAATGCTAATAATTTAGCTTGATGCACAGCGTTTATGAAGAGATACGATCAATCCACTCAGAACCATACAAACGAACAGCTGTTGTCGTGTCTCGATGCAGGTGAACCAGTGGGAAACAGATGGACGTGTGTGTTTGAGCGGCTCGACAGGACTGCAGACCCTCTTGAGAACAAAACACAGAAACATTTAGATTCCTCACACACTCCTCCGTTCTAATTACACAAGCCTTCTGATGCGCCTCTTTCCAATTATCTATCTGCTAGCGATTCATCTCTTTCTATTTCTCTCTCCATCTATTATACCTCCACTCGCTCATTTTCTTCCACTGCCTAATTACGGGCAGAGAGAGAGAGACGTGTGACGGTTCGACCGAAGCAACTTAGTATTTCACCTGGAAAAGGTGATAATGAAAAGATAAAACTCAAGGGTTCGATATAGAAATAAATGAAAGGATGTTGACCCCTGATGATTCTTCTCAAATCTCAAATCAATTCAGTTCAGTGTAAATGAACACACTTTAAAGGAACAGTTCAAGAAGTGGAAATGTACTCACCTTCGTGTCATTTCAATCCTGTATGATTTTAGTTCTTCTGTGGAACACAAAATCACGAATCAGTGATGAATCATGACGAGAAATTAACTTTATCGACTACTTTAAGTCTTTAGAAAGCCAGATAAAGGGCTTTTCACACCGGGTTATCGTCTTTAGCCCTATTCGGACTGGATTAGTTTAAAGGGGTGGTTGATTATGATTTGACTTTTCTAACTTTAGTTAGTGTGTAATGTTGCTGTTTGAGCATAAACAACATCTGCAAAGTTACGACGCTCAAAGTTCAAAGCAAAGGGAGATATTTTCTTTTAAAGAAATGGCTTTTTAAGGACTACAACAACGGCTGGTAGAGACTACACAAGCTTCCTCCCAGTTTTGTGACATCACAAACCCTAAAATTTACATAAACCCCGCCCCCGGGATCGCGATTTATAGACACAGAATCATGACAGAATATGCTAATCAATGACTAGAAGATAACTACACATCAGCTACATAATTCATCAACTAAACATTCAGAAATGTCCTGTTGCTTCTTCTTGAGTCTCTCCATCATTGTCTGACTTCCGTTTGAACATAAAAGGCTAAAAGTTGTTGAAATTTTCAGTGCATGTGTGTGTGAGGTAATCGAAGCTGCTAAGAACGAGCTATTGTAGCTCCGCCCTCTTTTCGCAGGAGCAGCAGCTCATTTGCATTTAAAGGGACAGACACAAAAACGGTGCGTTTTTGCTCACCCTCAAAAATGCACAATTTTAACATGCTATGTAAAAATATCTGTGGGGTATTTTGAGCTAAAACTCAACATACACACTCTCGGAACATCAGAGATTTATTTTAAATCTTAGGCATTATACCACCCCTTTAACATGGAGAGGTGTGGTAAATTAATTATTACCAGAGCTTCTCAGTGATTTTAGTACCGTCCCAATGTGCCAAAATACTAAGTAAAAAAAGGATTTTGCCAGGAATATTTACCATTTAGGAACTTAGACAGGTTGTGGCAATTCTTCAAAATCCCTCAATTTGTGTAGAAAAGGCCTGTGTGAATGTGATCGGATTTACACAGTAACATGCTCAGGCTTTCGCTCTTCAGTGCATTAACATTTGCTTGGCTTTGATACAACAGAGAAAAAAATGAATCTCTGTAATGCTTGGGGAGACGCCAGGGGCGGCAGATTGTTCCTGTAACCCCAACAACCCATTGACTGAAAAAAACAGGAAAGGGCCCAGGATTGAACCTTGAGGGCCCCCATACCCGGAGGAGATCACTTTTATCATCGACTTTTATTACATGTTTTCTGTACAAACACCATGACCGGCTTAATAACTCATGAGTCATGAGCGACCAGATGAAAGATAACGGAGGCAATCTTCAGTTCGAAACAATATTCTTCACTACCAAACATGGTTTAAATAGGGAGCAACAGCAACGATTCACCCTCGAGACAAAACCATCAGTCCCACAACAACCGAAGCTTGTGCTCGCTCTAGACATTAAAAGGAAAACCGACTTTTCTTTTGGCTCTGTAATGTTAGTTTTACTGCATCGACTTGAGTACTAAATCTGAGATCTTATATTCTCCATATATAAATATATTCTATACATGGAAAATGCATGTACACAAAGTACTGTAGGTGCAAATACAATAATATTCTAAGTTATGTACAGTATCATCTTTTTCTCAGATGTTTCTCTCCCAAAATTCATACAAAGAAATGAAAACAGACATCAATAGTTTAGAGTTTAAGAGAATATAGCTATACAATTAATGGTAACACTGTAAAATAAGGTCCTATTAGTGCATTAAATAACAATAAACAATATAATTGTTTCAGTATTTATTCATCTTTGTTAATGTTATTAATAAAAAACAACCGTTCATATATAGTTCATGTTACCTCAGGACGATTAAATAATATTAACAGTTGCAACTTTTGATTTTAATAATGTATTAGTAAATGCTGACATCAACATACACTAAGATTAATAAATACTTTAGAACTATTTTTCGTTGTTAGTTAGTATTGTAAAGTGTTACCCAAATGGCAGCTCAGATCATTTGAAAATCAATATTAATGAGTTCATTTTGAACTCATATCTGTTATTCTGAGAACAGTTTGACTCCGTAATATTTTACAAGGTTTCATCTGTTAGCTAAGATGAACTAACCATGGAAAATACTTCTACAGCATTTATTAATTTACGTTAATGTTGATTTATACATTTACTAATACATTTTTAATATCAAATGAAATATACAATAAAGTTTTACTTCTCCCCACTCCATTTCAAGCATAAGTGTATAAGTAATTATTATTATTATTATTATTATTGTGTATCTTTTCTGTTGTCACACTATTTGCTTGAAATAAATAAATAAATAAATAAAATAAAATAAATAAAAATAATCTATTAAAGTGGATTTTGTTGAGGGAGGTGGAAATGACGGAAAACCTGGGGACAGACTTATTTCATTCCAAAAAATAGTTTAAAATTGTGATATACATATGGAATTTCGATGGAATGATATTATTTTATTTGTCCTTAAGACAAACATGTTAAAAAATATTTTTAAATCGATCCTTTAATATAATTTTCTAACATTCAAAGAGGGCCAGTCTGGGTTGGGGACAAGCATAAAACTGCAAAATCCAACACTGCTAATAAACAGCATTTTTAAAAGAAAAAAGGGGAAAGATTTGGTGGTTACTAGGATGTTGGAGCATGAACTTCATAATGACAGTTTATTTATGGATAGATGCACTTTTATGATGGACGGATGCACTTTTATGATGGATAGATGCACTTTTTTATCATGGATAGATGCACTTTTATGATGAATAGATGCACTTTTATGGATTTTTATGGACAAAACAGAAACTGCCATTCACGGCATTATAAAGCTTGGAAGAGCCAGGACATTTTTTAATATACCTCCGATTATATTAGTCTGAAAGAAGAATGTCATATACACCTAGGATGACTTGAGGGTGATTAAATTGACAACATTTAAATTAATTTTTGGGTGAAGTATCCCTTTAAGACATGCTTTAGTACTGAGCTAATCTGACTGAGCGCCAAGGGCTTGTTCATCTCGCTTAAAAGCCCCCCAGAGGCTCGTCCCCGGGGTTATTGGCCTCTGAATTGTGTTTCACTCCGGTGACTTTGAGAGATCAGCGCTCTGTTCAAGATCACAGACATCCGCGGCTGAGCGAGGGACTTTGAAAAGCTCTGATGGTATCAGGTGTGCGTGTTTCTCAGGCACTGGAGAGTGTTTTCCTCTTCCTTCTAATGAAATATCCCAGCTATGTGGTTATGATTGGTTTCCGCGTCTAATTCAAGCTTTTATCTCTTTGGATGAGCACACGTACGGAACGGATTCATGAAAGATTACTTGATAGCGTGTCTTTTTGTAGTTTTACCAAACATCCTTTGTAGACAATTTTGTTTTGTTTGAAGATCTGCACTTGCATGTCACTTCAGCGTGTTGCACTTTCGGTTGGATGTTTTTGCTCACCAGATTACAAATGTTTATTGTAACATTTTTTCATTTTGAAGGGATTTCACTGTTTTCGTTCAAGTTCTTCGTATGCGCCGGCTTATTGCGGGGCTTGTAATTACACCATTAGTGTTGCTCTGAAAGGGAAATGAAAGCCTTCAGCCAAATAAATTGCATTAAAACGAAATGGCTAGAAATTTACATCACAAACAGACAGCGGTAAAACATTGCACTGTTTCTAAAAGGCTTTCTGAAAACACTAAAACACTGTCGTCTTGTTGAAATTATAGTTTGTGATGTTAAAGAGGCCATATGCCTTTTTACAAAGTCTTCATGTTGTTGTTTCTCTACTAGAACAGGTTTTCCTGCTTGAATGTTGATTATTTTCCTCATATTCACCATTGTTGCGGCTCCCTCTTCCCAGTCTGTCAGTAACGCTCTGTTTACTTCCTGTCTCTATGAAGCCCCTCCTTCTGAAAAGCACACTGTGCTCTGATTGGTCGGCTGGAATCTGTACAGAACAGGGTCATTATCAGATTCACTTTAAACAATCAGGAGAACTTAACAGTGAACGCACCAGGGTTATTATTGTTAACTAAAACTAGTAACCCGTTTCTGTTAATTGAAATAAATCTGAAATAAAATATAAATATTAGTTAAAAAACCTAAACTAAACAGAAATTAAAAAGGTTGCCTTGGCTAAAAACTGAAATAAGTTTAAGTTGAAGCACTGAATTATTAAAAAACCAAAACTGAAATAAAATAAAATTAAACTTAAATAGCAAAAAAATAAATAAAAATAATTAAAAGACAAAAACAAATAACGCAATTATTAAAAATATGACTAAAATTACATATAAAAATAAAAGGTAATTCAAAATATTAATAAAACTAAAATAACATCACTAACTTATGTTTGTCTTCAGATGTCTAAACAGACGAATCTTACGAAACCTGTCAAGAAGAGTCACAAACAGACAGAAATAAATAAATGTATGTTAAAAAAAGTCATGGGAGCAAATGTTATAAAAATATATCATTTTTTAAAGTCATTTTTTTGTATATTGTTTATAATTGTATAGAAATGAGTTTCTTCATAAAGAAAATTAAGCATATTTTAAAACCTGCATTGTGATTTTTTCCCCCATCATATTTACCCTTAAACTCACATTATTGAAATTTGAAGTGAAAAAAATTAATGTATTTATACAGTACATCATAAAGTCAATTTATGCTGAATTAAATTATAATTAATGCTAATTTAAAATATTTGTATTGCAGTGAAGAAAATAATGTATTACAATTATTAGAATCACACAATAATTTAAAATAACTGAATTACACAAAACAACACATTTGCATGCATTACAGTATTGGGAATTTTGCTTAATTGTAATTAAATGTAACAATGCAGCAACAACAAAAATCTACATGCATAAATCCATCTCTCCATTTACTACAGTTTTCCTAAGAAATCTGTATAAGAGTATCAGAGAGAGAAAAAGGAACAACATATTTAAAAATCATAGATATTTGGACATTTCAGAAGCTCAATGCGCTTCAGAGGACAGACCCTGTCAAAACATTTAATTATGAATATGAAACTATAGAAATATCATCATAACCTAATTTCCATCTCTCTCTCTCTCTCTCTCTCTCTCTCTCTCTCTCTGTGCAGTTTTAAGAGGCTTTCTTTTCTCTAAGTGTGTCTGAGATCTGACATGCACTGGAACGCAGTCCTGCGTGTGTGTTTCTTGGACGTATGAACTCGGATGCATGTAAGTGTGTGTGTGTGTGTGTGTTTGACAGCCTTGAGGTCATCTACATATTCTATGCATACTGTGTCCATACTGAAGAAATAGTACGTGCTATTCTGCCTAGCATCTGTGTTGTTGATGACCTTGTTTTGTATATCTCAGATTTGGCATCGATGTTGAGTGGTGACAGTGTGTGTGTGTGTGTGTTGGCGGTTTTTCTTCGTCACCGTCTGTTCACACTCCACCATCACTCAACAATCACCCAACCATAACCATAAACCTGACAGCAGAGTGATCGGGATGCTCTGGAAGTGTGTTTTTGAGTATGTGTGAGATCTTTTCCCCTCCTCGTCTCTGACAGGCAGGGAAGGGCCATCGGTCACACATGTGTCCGGTGGCTTTGAAGTGTTTTCTGCCGTGTTAGTGGTTAGTGGTTAGTGATTTTCCCCTGGAGAGCGAGGCCGAGCAGGTATACGGCACCTCTGCCAAGAGCGTCAGCCTCCAATCATATGCCTTATATGTGACCCCGGACCACAAAACCAGTCACGAGTCGCACGGCTATCTCTGTGGCAATAGCTGACAATACATTGTCTGGGTCAAAATTATCGATTCGATATCGATCTCGGGCAAATATTGTCCTATCCTAACAACTTATTTATTCAGCTTTCAGATGAATTTAAAACAATTGACCATTGTGACTGGTTTTGTGATCCAGGGTCACATTTAACCCATAAAATCTGTCCCGCTGAGAGACTTTAATCAGACTTTAAAAGCCTAATTAAAATTTGAACTGTACAATATGTGTTTTGTTCAACATGAAATGGTGTTCGCAGCCTATTTTAACTGTGACGTATATCACAATCATACTGCATTTTCAATGACATTAATATTTAGGGCAGGACTTTATCCATCAGGAACTGGAAGAGAAATGAACATCTACTGAAACAATGATTAAATGATTAAAACATGTCTGGTTAAAAAAAATCACATATATTTTGCATTGTGACATTATTTTCAGAACAATTAGGCAAAAAAACTTAAATGCAAAATTGCTAATATTTATACTAGTGATATTTTAGTTTTATTAATATTTTTATATTTCTAGTTAGCTTACATTTAGTAAGTTTGTCATGTGCTTTTGTCATTTTATACGTTTTATTTTATTTTAAATATTGTATTTAGGTTTAATTTATTTTTATTTCAGTTTTAATCAATGATAATAACCCTAATTTCTACATCAGGGTATTATTTTCTGTACTGCTTTTACTTTTTATTTATACTTAAATATGTAGATAAATAAATATAAATATGTAGATAAATAAATATATATATTTTTAAATACCGTCACCATTAAGAATAATGGTCTCTTGAAAAAAGTAAAACGTCGAATGCATTACAATAATGAGAATTTGGGAGGAATGAGCTTGAATGTCATTACAATAAACGTCCTTCAATTTTCTTTATGAAAAATTAATATAATATAATATAATATAATATAATATAATTTTAGAGTGAAATGTGACTTTGGTCATGTTGTAATGAGATTCACCCAAATAGATATTTGACTGCTGGTTATCATTACTTTCCCAATCGAGTTGATTATGAACGATTATAAATGAATCCCAATGAACGATAATGACATTTTTGTATTTTTTTTATGTGCACTTTTGAAGGGTTCAATAAGACCAGGAAAGTAAATAGGGTCAATCTAGATGTCTTGCTGACTTGAAGTGATCAGTTATAATAAGGGGCCGATGCGATAAATCACACACTCCTCTCAGAAACTTTAAAGATTTATAACTCCTGCGACAGACTTTACAGACCTGCAGCGGTTTTACATCACCACGTTACAGCCACGTGTGTGTGTGTGTGTGTGTGTGTGTGAGAGAGAGAGACAACGCTTCGACTGTGGCGTTTGATTGAGAATGTCTGCTCTGCGTTCCGATGGCAGCCCCAGTGCATGCTGGGATTGATTGAGCTGTCCCAGCGCCCCCCAAACCTGTCAGCCACTGGAGTTATGACATCATCAGGCCTCTCATAAGGCTCTCCATTGTTTTGAAATGAAAGAACATCAATTTCCGCCCAGTGAAGCCTACGGGATGATTTGTGGCCGCTATTATCCTGCCAGAGTCTGGCGAGAGCGAGCGAATGAGAAGTCTGAGACAGAGAGAGACGAGGAAAGCTGGTGTCTTACTCTCATCTAATCACCTGAGACAGGTAACATACCTGAGCCTCCACATACGCAGATATTTAGACTCATAAGACACTTAGTAATGAAAATTTTGTCATACTCACACTTGAAAAGGCCACGTTAATGCAGAGCGCTCGTTCATAATGGAGAAAGATGCGGTCGAGCTCTAAAAAAAGGACATAAAACAATATTAGCATTAATTTTTTTATTTTAAATTAGATTAGAAGTTATTTTAATGTGCTGATTTGCTGCTCAACAAACATTTCTGATTATTGTTGATACATTTTGCAGCTGTATGTTTTTGAGTAAACTGTGATACACTGACATTTGGGTTAAGTAGGATTTTCAAAAAAAAAAAAAAAAAATTATTCAGCAAGGACTCATTAAATTGATCAAAAGTGACAGTAAAGACATTTATAATGTTACAAAATATTGTTGTTTCATCAATGCTGTTCTTTTGAACTTTATATTCATCAAGGAATCCTGATTTTTTTTTTTAAACCAGTTTTCACAAAAATATTGAGCAGGACGACATTAATAATCATAAATGTTTCTTGAGCATCAAATCATCATATTAGAATGATTTCTGAAGGATCATGTGACACTAAAGACTGGAGTAATGATGCTGAAAATACAGCTTTAATCACAGGAATAAATAAATGACAGTTTACAATATATTCACACACAAACAGTTTTTAAACCGTAATAATATTTCACAATATTAGTGTTTTTTTCACTGGATTTTTAAGTAAATAAATGAAGCCTTGGTGAGGAGATGAGACTTCTTTAAAAAACATAAAAAATCGCACTTATGAATCTCCAAACATATATATATATATATACAGGTAAAAACAAGTATAATAGTTTTGTGTGAAGAACAGGCCGTTTTCCAAATTATTTTCCATTCTGCTTAGCAAAGATTGAAATCAATGATCAAGAGATCAAACCTGACAGAAGCACCAAATCTGACCCAAATGTGAGAGTAAATGAGATTGTAATGGAGATTTTAATGAAGTGATGACTTGAATTTTGGTGTTTTCTTCACACAACGTCCTCAAGATGAAGCTTTCGAATCATATATGGTGCTTTCAATTGTATTTCTTAAAATCTTTACAGTCCCAGTTCCCAATATGCAAAACGCCACACTGTGCACATTCAGAAGAAAGTAAGTCTTCCAGATTTGATTGACAGGAGGGTGCAGTAAATGATGACAGAATGTCATTTTCGGTTGAAGAATCCCTGCAAGTGTCCAGATATTTCTGGTTGCATTGTACCAAAAACACCCACCTACCTCTCCACCGGGTCTGTCTATCTGTCTGTGTTTCTCGACGGGCTTTAATCTATCAGCGCACCATAGAAAGTGCTGAACGAGGCGGAAACCTTCATCAGGAAAGTTGCTGTCTTGGTGATACAGTGAGATCAGCTTTATATACCAAAATGAGAATTTCACTTTTTCAAAGGCATCGCCGTAAACTTTCACCCAGGACCGGGGAGAGATACACACACACACACACACACACACACACACACACACACTACACCATGCATCAACGGATACGCCGGTCTCTAAAGAGTTTGTGCTTATATTAAAGCGGCCGCAGACGTTCGGTGTTCTCTAGGAAGATTGGAGTCGTCACAGTGTGTGAGACCGGACAATAGCGAGAGTTATCAGACACACACAGAACGCTCTGGCACCTGAATCCCGCAGGATTAATCTCGCCACAGACACGCAACACGGCTCAAGAATCCAGGGTTTTGTTTGCCGGTCACCGCGTGCTCCCTGCATACTGATGGATACTGTTGTCTAGTTGATTAATTCAGAGGAAGTGAAGTATTAGCTGCTTCTGTGTGCATGAGAGCGTGTGTCATCGTGTTATCTGTATTTTAGCACTGTGTTCCGGCCCGGCGTCCTCAGTCTCCGAGAATCATTTACAAACTGAATTACATCTGGTGAACTCAGAGCTCAAAACACTGCGACCTGACCCAGAACTACAGATCTGAGGTCAGAGGAAACCTGTCAGAGTGTTGAACAGGGAATACGTGTTTTTATTATATATATATATATATATAATTCTTCATGACAGAATATGCAAATCAATGACTAGAAGATAACTCCACATCAGCTTCATAAACCCATCAACTAACCATTCAGAAATGAATGGTCTCTTGAGTTTTTCCACCGTTGTCTGACTCCCGTTTGAACATAAAAGGCTAAAAGTTTTTTAAATTTCCAGTACGTGCGTGTTAGGTAAAAGGACACAAGCTCTTGAAGCTCCGCCCCCTGTGCCGGGAGCAGCAGCTCATTTGCATTTAAAGGGACAGACACAAAACTGTGTGTTTTTGCTCACCCTCAAAAAGTGACAATTTTAACATGCTATATAAAAACATCTGTGGGGTATTTTGAGCTAAAACTTCACACACACACTCTGGGGGCATCAGAGACTTATTTTACTTCTTATGAAAAGGCCATTATATCACTCCTTTAACAAAAGAAACATTGTAAAGTGTTACCAAAAAAAAGTTTATGCAATGTTAAGAATGCATTAGATCATGAAATGAACACATACAGTATCAGAATGATGCATGAAATTATGCACAGCTAGAAACATCTTACAAAGCACTTTTCAGCCAAGAAGACAGAGTGCAGTTTTGCATTGGATTCAGTCTTTGACATTTGACATCAGGGTCTGCTTTATATGCAGATCTCTACACAGAACAAGCTCTGAATCAGACACAATAAAGTCCCCAAATAATTCAGCGCAACAATCAGCATCTGTAATCGGTCATCTCTCTTCCGGCTGTTGGCGTGCGTTGACTTTTAATTTTAGGATAATGTGGCCTCACATTAGAATCTCGTTAATGCTCCAAAAACATACGCCAACGTTTAGACACATCAAAAAAATAAAAAAATAAAAAAATTTTTTTACTTTGATCACATATTTTTTTATCGCAACATCATTCCCAGACCAGTGTTATTTTAATATAATTGAGATATTATTTCAGTTTTTAATAATTTTTGAATTGGTTTTAATTTTTATAATGTAAAACTAATTTTGTAATGTGTTGTTTATGTCATTTTAAAAAATATCTCTATTAATATTCTCTAAAAAAATAAAATAAATCAGTTAATGTTTATTTTATTTCAAGTAAGAAAATGCCTTTTATATATATTTTGGTCTTATTTAACTCAAATAACCCTGTCCCAGACTTCCATTTGTGTTATTTCAGAGTTTAACAATATAATAATATTCTAACATGTGGATATTAGCCATAATAAAGATTAAGTGTGTGTTTAAACCTTTGACTGTCGGCATAACTCAACACTTAACAGAGGCATTAAACTGAACTCATACACACTTTAAACTTACGAAAGAAGTGGCCACACATTCTCTACGAGTGTTTAGACGAGCATCTGTATTTGTCCGTCGGGTTGATCTGAACAGGGCTGTTTGTTGTGGGTTAAACAGAAGACCATTTCCCAGTGCTAACCTCTGGTTAACCCACATTTCTGCTCCCGCGTCTATCTGGGATCTTCCCTGCTGCGGAAAGTCTTGAAGAAGAAAATTAAATTTTAAAGGGCTGCTCCCTGCAAATCTTTCATTGTTGATTTAATTATGTCTCGCAGAGCAATCCCTCGACCCCGACCTCTCATAAAGCAGAAACATAATAGTTCTATTGTAGTATAATGTATATACTGTATTTTATTTTTATATTAGTAACTGTTGTTTTGTCATTCTTATTAGTTCTTAACATCTACAAAGTTTTAGTTTTTAGATTTAGAAAACATTTCTGATTATTATCAATGTTGAAAACAGTTTTGCTGCTTCATATTTTTGTGGAAATCGTGATACTTCTTATTTATTTAAGATTATTTGATGAATATAAAGTTCAAAAGAACAGCATTTATTTGAAACAGAAATATTTTGTATCATTTTAAATGTCTCTACTGTCACTTTTGATCACTTTAATGCATCCTTGATGAATATAAGTATTAATAATTATGCTTTCTTTTTTTTTAAATCACCTACCCCAAACTTTTAAATGGTAATGTATCACAGTTTCTACCAAAAAATACTGATAATAATCAGAAATGTTTCTTGATCATCAAATCATAATATTAGAATGATTTCTGAAGGATCATATGACACTGAAGATGCTGAAAATCCAGCTTTGATCACAGGAATAAATTACATTCTAACACATATTCACATAGAAAACCATTATTTTAAATTATAATAATATTTCACTATTTTTCCTGTATTTTTGATCAAGTAAATGCAGCCTTGTTGAGCAGAAGAGAAAATGATCCCACATTTTTGACTGGTAGTGTATTTCTTCTCGTTTACTCACCCTCATGTCGTTCCACACCTGTAATATGTTCTTTTATCCACTGGATGTTTATCCGAATGTTGGTCAAATAGATGATAATCCTCCAGAGCTCAAATCTCCCTCTTGACCTCAAGGTCACCAAGTCGCTCGCAACTAAATCAGAGGCACAAACGAGAGTCTGTCATTTAACCTTATCAAGTACTAACTCTGTTATGCTTAGATTCATGACTATCATTCTAAATATTTTCATAGTCAAGCATCATCTCTATTTATCGCCACACGTCCACACAATGCCGTCATAAAGCATCATGTGATGTCATTATAGAGGTTTGTACCGAGGTCTCGCTTAAGGGCAACAGTGGTAATTTTTACTCGGGTCAAACCATCAAACTTCTGGTTTTAAACATTACACTACATCCCATAACCTGGCCCAGAGCAGATGTTGCCATGGTGATGCCCTGAACTAAACACTGCGCCACTGTTGTGACATGTAAAATGCTAATGAAGTCCAAAGTCACCTCATTAACCCACAAATGTTCCTGCGCCGAAAACAAGACAATGGTTTTCCTAACGAGCCGCTTGGGCAACATAATGGAACAGGAAAAAAAGGATGTTTCTCGTTCTTTTTACATAAAAACATTGATATTAGCAGAATGTGATACATTGTAACATTCACAACACAAAATCTATCAACCTAAAGCTCATTAGCATATGACCGCCCTCATTTACATATCAACACCTATTTCATATTCAGCTACTTGACCTGGATATGAACTATGCCTAGACAGGTTAGACATTTACATAAAGCCAATTTACATATAGAAGTCTTAGTTTAATTCTAAAGCTATTCGTGTTATTTGTGCTAATGTTGCATTGAACTCTAGGGCGCAAAGCATCGACCTCAAATCTTGCACTATAATACGATTTTATATATATATATACATGCATATTTATAAACATATGCTTGGTTAGATGCTAACTGCATTTCATTGCCTCTGTACTTGATCTCTACACAATTACATTAAATCTAATATAATTAAGACATAACTCAAATATAAGAACGTTTTCATTTGGATCACATATTTTAATCACTACATCATTCCCAGACAAGTGTTATTTTTAATATAGTTGAGATATTATTACAGTTTTTATTAATATTTTTAATTTTTATATTTTGCTTTTTCAAGTTTAACAAATTTTGTCATGTGTTTTTTTTTTATATCTCTATTAATTTTTATTTCATTTTAGTTATTTTAGCATTGTAATTATAATGAGAAATTTTGCCTTGCAAAACTAGCTAAAATAAATAAATAATTAAGTTAAAAGAAAGAAAATGCCATTTTAAGAATGTTATTAGTTTTAGTTTTATTTAATAACCCGTCCCAGACTCTATTTGTGTTATTTCAGAGTTGAACAATTTAATAATATTCTAATATCTATAACCATATGCTATATTTGCACTTTTGGTTAGATGCTAACTGCATTTCATTGTCTCTGTACTTGTACTCTTCACAATTACATTAAATCTAATTTAATTAAGATATAAAATGCGAGCAGTGCAAGCATTATAACTGCTCTATTAATGCAACACAAACTCTGGCTGGTTATTATACACACATCGGGTGGGAAAAACTAAATGACCTCTGAAGTGACAATTGTGGTTAAGGATGAGAATATTTCAATTAAATTATTCCAGGCGTAGCGTTGACTTCTTCACCTCAGCAGAAGAGCTGCTCCTCAAGAGGAAAGTCACGAGGGCAGTTTTAATTGAGTGAGAAAATGGGCATGTGAAACAGTGTGTGAAATATAAAGACTAGAGATGGGAAATGAGGAATGTAATGCGATTCTCCTTAATAATTCCACTAATGATTCTTTTGTTCTGATTCAGTGAGTGAGTCATTAGATTGATTCAGACGTTTAGGAATAATTCTTTAGATTCATTCGACTCATTTGAATCACTTGTTCACAAAACAGATGACACTGACTAGGGATGGGAAATGAGGAAAGTAATGCGATTCTCCTTAACGATTCCACTAATGATTCTTTTGTTCTGATTCAGTGAGTGAGTCATACGATTGATGCAGGCATTAAGGAATCATTCTTAAGATTCATTACAATATAACCGACTCATTGAATCATTTGTTCACAAAACACATGACACTGACTAGGGATAGGAAATGAGGAAAGTAATGTGATTCTCCTTAACGATTCCACTAATGATTCTTTTGTTCTGATTCAGTGATGAGTCATAAGATTGATTCAGACGTTAGGAATAATTCTTAAGATTCATTACAATATAACCGAATCACTTGTTCACAAAACAGATGACACTGGTTGTTTTCTATATGCATCGGTGGACAAATGCGGATTAAAAGACGGATCAGAACGGCATGAAAAGCATTCAGGTTCGTATTTATTTATTTATGCTATTCAGAATAAGAACATGTAATTGTGACACACCGCACGATCTTTCGTCTGGGATTTACCAAGCATTGAATGGCTGTCAGCACAAGCTCTCCAGGGGACTCGTGCAAATATCAACTCACACAAACATGCTTAAACACCTCTGAGGGTTCGAGACAATATAAAGTTTCTCACAGGACGCAGTCTGCATTAATCTGAGCAACACAAACCATTACACTCACATGTTTGTGTTTACTCCGTTACACTTCAGGGACAAATATGTCCTCAGAAGTGAGCTAAATCTGACAAGGCCTCCCTTTGGGTACAAACAGGGACGTCCGTTATTGGAACATCCATTCATACATAAAATAATTCATTTACTTGTTTCTAAAAATGCAGTTTTCTTTTAGTGGTAAGCGCAGCAAACAATTTGTCCACACTAAATGTGAAAATTGGATTGGAACAGTCTTTCTGAATGATGCATAACACACGCCTCTGCCTTAAAGAGGACTTATTCAGCTCTTTTACAAAGTCTTTATGTTGTTGTTTCTCTACTAGAACAGGTTTTCCTGCTTGAATGTTGATTATATTCCCTATATTCTCCATTGTTGCAGCTCCTCTCTTCCCAGTCTGTCAGTAACGCTCTGTTTAGTTCCTGTCTCTATGAAGCCCCTCTTTCTGAAAGCACACTGTGCTCTGATTGGTCGGCTGGATCAGTGTGTTGTGATTGGTCGAGCGCTTCGAGTGTGTTTGGGAAATGTCCCGCCCCTTACCATAACCGCCAGTTTCAACCATAGACTGTAACGAAATATGTTCGTAGTGTGTGTGACGTCACCTGGAGTGTTTCTGAAGAGCATTTTTGA
This sequence comes from Leuciscus waleckii, assembly GCA_900092035.1. Classification (NCBI taxonomy): domain Eukaryota; kingdom Metazoa; phylum Chordata; class Actinopteri; order Cypriniformes; family Leuciscidae; genus Leuciscus; species Leuciscus waleckii. Next base: position 271,098 of record FLSR01000253.1, on the reverse strand, counting down.
AGCCCAAACTGGGCGGAGCCGGCGTCGCCATCTTGGCAGCGTCACTCCCGGATAAACGAAAATGTGCAGTGAGGCGAATTAGCTGAGGTGACGTGACGCTAACACACAGCAGACAAACGGCTAGTAGTGACATCAGCGGCAATCCACCTGTCACTCAAGTGGCCCGCCCTTAATTATGCACAAATTTAAGGCTTAATATTAATTAAACGGATGTGTTATAAAAAAATTCACCCCCCTCACAGTCGTCATGAAGGACAAAATTAGCTATATAGACCAAAACCACTTTTTGCACCAGGCTGTAAACTTATTTGTTTCTGCTGTAAATTTGGCCATTTTAACATGTGGGATTACGGGATTGACTCTCTTTTAGAGCCGGTCTCTAGTGGCCAGTCGATGAACTGCAGTTTAAGTCACTTCCGTTTTGGTTTCAAGAGAGAGAGAGGAAGGTTTCCGCTTGGTTTCAACACACTACTAACTAACTCAACCAGGCCCCGCCCCTTTATTCTGCATATTAATTATTTAAATGAGGAATATTGTGACGTGTTGGTTTCCCGGACGAAAACTCAAGACTACAATGGAGGCGTTTCAGGGAGTTCAGAAACACTGACACTGACACAGAGAAGAACTCCCGCTGGAGGGATTTGCCCGATTGCTTATAGACGCAACATATCTCCTTTTCAAGGTCCAACAACCTTCCTATTAAATGATTCCTCAATCTCTCAGTCCCTGAAAGAGAGACAGATCTCTTAGGTAGGAGCAGTCGGATCTAAACCTCGTGTAAACTCACACTCAGGGGATCGCGGTCTGCGCAGACGCAGGCTTTTTAATTGGTTTCATTTGAATGACTGTAAAAGCCACTGTGTTATTAGATTATATTTATCCCCACAGCGCGGCTGCTTACATCAGCGCTGAAAGAGAAGATTAATGCACAGAATTTTAAACTGCGCTTTAATATTCCATCCAGATTTATCCAAACAGCTGCGTCGAGCCCTTCATATTGAGCTCTGTGGAAAGAAGATTTACCAGCATTACATGCAAGAGCTTGACAACTTACCAAGGAACATTACAACAACAACAAAAAACACTTCAATCTGTTGATTACCACATAAAAAATGACTTAGACTTGTCACTTAGTTTGTAAAAACACAGATGAAATGCACTTAGATGTTTAATGTGCATCTCGTCTTTGCTTCAAGCACTTAAGAGTGATTGTTTCATAAAAAAAAAATGTTTTTTCAGCTGTAAAGTGTCTAAATCCTTTTAGTGTCGGGACGACTGTAAACAAATGCTTTGTTTGTAGAAGAAAATGAGCATTATGCCACAAACTCCGTCTTATAGAGCTTAAGTTGCATTGAACCTGAAACATTCCTCCACCACCAAAGCCACGAACGCAAGGAGCTTTGAAACAGTGTTTACACAAAACAGCAACACTACCTGAAAGAACACAGCCGACCGGCGTGCTTTAATGTCCCGCGGCTGCATGAGCTCAGCCAACCGCGCGGTCACATGCTTCGGCTCCAGTAAAAACATTTCAGCGCTGACATTAACAAGAGGCCGACATTCCCGATATCAAATTCCACACGTTCGCCAAAAGACAGAAGGAAATTCATGCAACGTTTCTTCTTTATCTCAGTTGTTTCTGGTGCGCAGCAGTAAGATGGAAAAAATGCTTTTCTTACTTAGTATTTTTGTCCAAATGTCTAAAAATCCTTGAATCAAGAAGCATTTAGAAGATGAGTAAAATGACATTATATCTTGTTTTCTGGAGAATTATTATTTATAAAAAAGCGTTATTAAGTGAGTTCTTGCTTAAAACAAGCAAAATTATCTGCCAATGGGGTAAGAAAAATCATCTTGTTTTCCAATTGAATTAAGATTATTTTTTGAATATAAATTATTATACATTTTTTTAATAATTTTTTTCCATTTGAATTAAGATTATTTTTCTTATGGGGTAAGAAAAATAATCTTAATTCAAATGGAAAACAAGAAAAATGATCTTAATTCAAATGGAAAACAAGAAAAATACAAGAAAAATTCTCTTAATTCAAATGGAAAACAAGAAAATAATCTTAATTCAAATGGAAAATAAGAAAAATACAAGAAAAAATATCTTAATTCAAATGGAAAACAAGAAAATACAAGAAAAATAACCTTAATTCAAATGGAAAACAAGAAAAATTATCTTATTTCAAATGGAAAACAAAAAAATTATCTTAATTCAAATGGAAAACAAGAAAAATACAAGAAAAATAATCTTAATTCAAATGGAAAACAAGAAAAATAATCTTAATTCAAATGGAAAACAAGAAAAATAATCTTAATTCAAATGGAAAACAAGAAAAATTATCTTAATTCAATTGGAAAACAAGAAAAATGATCTTAATCAATTGGAAAACAAGAAAAATACAAGAAAAATGATCTTAATTCAAATGGAAAACAAGATTTTTTTTTTACCCCATTGGCAGATAATTATGCTTGTTTAAGCAAAAACTCACTTAATTTTGTTTTGTTTTCTCTCCAGAAACAAGACATAATTTATATAATTTTACTTCTCTAGTAAATGCTTTTTGATAAATTTTTTTTTTAGATATTTGGACTGGAAACAAGACAAAAAAACTGATTAAGAGAAGCCTTTTTGCAGTGTACTGGTCCTTTTATCAACAATGTAAAAAATGTGCTCACATTTACCAAACCAATGTGTTCGTGAACTGGAATGAATCAGTTTTGAGAAGTTAATGACTCACCACTCAATGAGACAGTATAAGCGGTTCTCGACTGTCCGTTTCAGACACGTATGTCTCTAAATGAGCCAAAAGCCATTTGTACGGATGCTTTAGCAGCAAAACTGTCCAAGAACTCATGAATATTTGTCACAGTCACATTCAACATGCAGGGAAAGCCCAGATCATGATGTAGTATGAACATTAATCTCAATTAAGTTGGAAGAAAAAATACCCTAATTGAAATTAATATACCTCAATTAGATAAAAACTAAATATAAATAGCAATATGTGTCTACAAATGGCTTTATTAAAACATGTTATAGAATGTAACATGCCCCAGTGGACATTAGTAATGAAGTTAAGAACCAGATTTAATTTAATCAAACAGTTCAAAAGAACCAATTCATAGAAATTACTCAAACTATTATTAATCTCTTACCTTTCAAAAGCGAAGAGATCGTCTGATCCTGATTTTAAGTGTCCAACACCTGAATTCCATGAATTCTAAACAGGAATATTTTCGTTAACTAAATAAAATTAATTATCAATAAAAAAATTGTTTAAAAATAAAATAAAATAAAGATTAACTGAAATAGAACATATAACTTAACTTTGTAAAAATTATAATAGTATATCAATGTTACGACAATGACATTAATTCTTAATTAACTCTGTTCTATTAATTCTATTTCAGCTTTTTGACAAAATAACTAATTAAAATTAAAATGTAATTAAAATTTATTTAATTTAAAAATGAATAAAATGATTATTATGTCGATGACTATCTTCATTTTTACTATGATTACATAAAGTATTTTAGAATTTATATATACAAAATAAAAGTATTATTACAACTAGTGGATTAAATTCATGCAAAATTTGCTTTGCAACATAAATGTCAAACTGTTAAAAAAGTAAAATAACATAAATAATAAATATGATATTTCAAAAACACAATAGACACTCCAGGGATTCATTATACGGCATATGTTTAATGTGTCTTTGTTATTTTAGTAAATAAACAATACATTAATTTACATTTGTATATCATGAACAACCGTTCGATGTGTTTTTCCTGAAGCACTAATAAAACTCCATTACTCTAAAATGTTAAAAATGCCACGTTTCTCACTCGAGAATAAATGGCTGTTGCATAACGTAGATTTTATGCAAATAATCATGAAATAAGCACAACCAATATTAAAGAACATGGAGTGAGAGTGTCGGCACTGTGATCGAGAGCAGAGAAAGATTCATGTGTCGAGTGTTTGTGTTTAATAAACCCAAAGGCATTGAATATTCCAAACTGGATGTTACCCAAGCCTCGCTCTGCCCTTCACAATGTCAACACTCGCACATCATCGTGTTAGATTCACACAGACACACACACACACATATGCACAAATGTGCTTGTTAACGGTTATTGTAAAATGTGCATGTCATAAAAACCTCTTATTAAGGCGAAATGCACTGCGTGTAAAAGTGAGATAGGAGGTTTTTCCTGAAGGTGGAAAGTCTGTCACCTCATAGACACACACACACGCTCACACACTCCAGACTGGCTGTGTTTGAGTATCTCAGTCCAGGTGACAGTGTTTCTCTGACACATTTATAATGGATGAATACGTCCACACACACTTTATACTGCAGATTCATGACACACAATGCTTTCACTCACACACACACACGGTTTTATACATACTAATCGATCACAATCACGTTTTAAATATAAATCACAGCAACTTTTTGGCAACATAAGCAAGTGCTTTCATTCTAACATTACATTGCAAACTAATTATTGGTAGTAGTGTAGAGGTTAAAGATAAGCGCACTGTAATGTTGCTGTCAATGTAGCCAGTTATTTAATATTATAAAGCACAATTACAGATTAGGGCTGGGCAAAAAAATCGATTTTTCGATTAATCGTTTTTTTAAATGTGGTCGATTCAAAATCGATTCTCAAACGCCAAGAATCGATTTTTTTCCATCTTTATGTATTAGTTTTCCTCCACTGTTCATAGGCTTGCAAACTCAATTTTATAGCTAATGCTGTGAGATTTTATGGTAGTTTTATCTAAATCATAAAATAACCTCAATTAGTGCTGCACGTTTAATCACATCGCAATCGCTATGACAAGCCTATACGCAATTAGGCTATATGACCAAAATGCTGCCAAAATGCTGTCGTGACTGATACTTTTTAACCACAAATGCCCGTCTTGTACCATCTCTGAGATGCGCCACGTATTACGTCATCACGTTGGAAAGGTCATGAAAAAAATTCATTTAATAAATTAAAACAAAGATGTCGGACGAATTTGAAGTTGGAGGAGAAAATGAGATGACATTTTTCGCCCTTCCCTCCTTTTTGAACCAGAGCACACAGACAAATAACTTAGATGACGTGACACGTGACCTTTCCAACATGATGACGCAATACGTGGCACATCTCAGAGATGGTACACGACGAGCAAAAAGTATATATATATATATTGTTTTTTTTTTAGAAAATGTCAGATGGTTTCGCTGGATAAGACCCTTTTTCTCGACTGGGATCGTGTCGAGACTTTGAAGCTGCATTGAGACGGACATTTGAACCTTCTTTGAACATTGGGATAGTTGGTTGCCATTGAAGTCCATTCTGTGTAGAAAAATCCTGGAATGTTTTCCTCAAAAACCTTCATTTCTTTTCGACTGAAGAAAGAAAGACATGGATATCTTGGATGGCATCGGGGGGAAAATATTTTTGAAAGTGAACTAATCCTTTAATGCTAATCGGTGAAGTATCCCTTTAATATTTCACTACATTATTGCTTATTTTTTAGGTTTTCATGAATTCAGCCTCAAATAAACAATCCCACACTTCTCCTCTGCGATGCAGGAAAAGCTGGAAAAGCAAACGAAAAGCTGCATTCGAAGTCACATGCTTTCCTACAATAAAGTAGTTGAGAAACTGTACGGGAAATAGTTGCATGTCCGAATTTGTAGTCGTCAAATGACTTCCGGCGAGATTTTTTTAAGTGTGCATTCAATGGACACTTCACTATCCCATGAGGCCACAAGGGAGGATTTATAAAGTGATGCAACAATTAGTTAGAACATGCAATTTCGAGGTATAAATTCACAACTTTGGCCAGGACACTCCTGTAAAAGACATTTTAATCTCTGTGAGTCTTCTCTCCTGGCTAAATAAAGGTTCTAAACAATTGTGAGGAAAAAAAACTGTTAGAATTGTGCGATAAAAACAACAACAAATTACATTAATTTGTAAAATCTACTCAAATTAACTCAAACTAAAATTAAATTTATAAAAGCAAAAACACAAAGAACACATGCAAAAACTATTACATGTACAAGTGACTACTTACAACTGGACACTGTGTGTGTGTTTGTCTGTGTGTGTGTGTGTGTGTGTGTGTGTGTGTGTGTGTGTGAGTGAGTGAGTGTGTGTGTGTGTGTGTGTGTACACAATTCTGACTTTTTCACAGATAAAAAGTCAGAATTGCGAGATGTAAACTTGCAATTGTGCTTTTTATTTTTTATTCTGAGGCGGAAACAAGTTTCCATACAAACACGCACAAACTTACTTCATTTGGCCATAAAGTCCTCATTCAGCTCACAAGGCTAGAATTTTCCCCATTGATCTCATTGCTGTGAGTTTTACCCAGTCTGAAAGAAAATGGCAACAAGCTTTAATACTTAGTGTTAGCATGAGCAAACGTAATAGAGACACTTGCAATAGCAAACAGCATTAATTAGCACACTGTTATTATCACGTGCATGTGACATTATGCAAACGAAATATGCATGAAAGCCATTTTCACAGCAGTAAATAGATTATGAAGAAATGAAATGAGCAAACACACAGGTAAATATAAACGTGTGAGTGTGTGTGTTGGTCTAAATACGGATTATTCTTTGCAATTGAGCTCGTTTGCTCGTCTAAATTTAGTGTGTGTATATCAGTGAATGACGTGGATGCTGTTTTGTGTTGAAGAAAAGACGTCAGATTCTCGTTTTAGAGAGCAGAGGAGGAGGGAAACACTTTCTCTCTCTCTCTCGCCGTTACATGAGCGTTTGGTGAATGAGTGTCGTATAATGGCTGAACTGAAACACAAATATTGGGGTTAAGAGGGCCGAGAGGGGTTTTATTCAGTTATGAGGACAGATTTGACTCTAAATCTGAAAACACACAACTCTCCATTCATAAACAAAGTTTTATTTTCTAGTTTATGTGACATTTCATCAGATTTCTAAGGTAAAAATCATTTATAAAGCGAGAATATGTCAATATGCTTCAAATATGTGAACTGTTCGTCGCGATTTCGAAATAAAAGTTGCTGTGAGTTTGCATGTTTTGATGCATATTCTTTATTACAGAGGCTGTAGCATTTCTATTGTAAAGAAGTGACCAGATATTAAAGATTATATAAGTAAATATTTGAATTAAATGTGTATGGCCAATATTAATCAAGGATTTGATCTGCTGTAAAGTGTAACAACACCAGGCCTTTGGCACCCTCTGCAGGCATTTGTTATAATACATAGATGATTGTTTATATTATATTACGTGTTGGTCTATGAAACCATATGATTACATGCTTTTGATACTTTATTTGAACCAAATATTATTGCCTCATCATCCAGATAAAACTCGAAAAATTTGAGTATCGTGCAAAAGTTCATTTATTTCAGTAATTCAACTTAAAAGGTGAAACTAATATATTACATAGACTCATTACATGCAAAGTGAGATATTTCAAGCCTTTATTTGTTATAATTTTGATGATTATGGCTTACGGCTTGAAAATGTTCATAAGCTGTAAGCCATAATCATCAAAATTATAACAAATAAAGGCTTGAAATATATCACTTTGCATGTTATTTTCTATATAATATATTAGTTTCACCTTTTAAGTTGAATTACTGAAATAAATGAACTTTTGCACGATATTCTACTCTTTCGAGTTTCACCTGTATATGTATTTTAAGTCTTTTTAAAGGCTTAGGTCTATTTTTATTACCCAAAAATACCCGATTAATCGATTAATCGTCAAAATAATCGACTGATTACCAAAATAATCGTTAGTGACAGTCCTAAACTTCATATTATACAGGTATCGTTATAGTTATCCCCCTCGGTTTGAATGAACCTTACTTGCATAAAGCCCGCAGATAAAACTTCAATGAAGAAAAGCAAACACACATGTGTGTGATAGTAATGAGTTGCTGACCTCTCTTGGATCACTTCGCTTTCTCCTTTAATTAGGTTTGAAATGTCAAAATGAAACTTCTTTCTGTCTTGGTGACTCTGTATGTGTGTGTGTGTGTGTGTGTGGGTTGCTGTGAGTTTGCATGTTTTGATGCATATTCTTTATTACAGAGGCTGTAGCATTTCTATTGTAAAGAAGTGACCAGATATTAAAGATTATTAAAGTAAATATTTGAATTAAATGTGTATGGCGAATATTAAACAAGGATTTGATCTGCTATAAAGTGTAACAACACCAGGCCTTTGGCGCCCTCTGCAGGCATTTGTTATAATACATAGATGATTGTTTATATTATATTACGTGTTGTTCTATGAAACCATATGATTACATGCTTTTGATACTTTATTTGAACCAAATATTATTGCCTCACTGTTATCATCCAGATGAAACTCGAAAAATGTGAGTATCGTGCAAAAGTTAATTTATTTCAGTAATTCAACTTAAAAGGTGAAACTAATATATTATATAGACTCATTACATGCAAAGTGAGATATTTCAAGCCTTTATTTGTTATAATTTTGATGATTATGGCTTACAGCTTGAAAATGTTCATAAGCTGTAAGCCATAATCATCAAAATTATAACAAATAAAGGCTTGAAATATCTCACTTTGCATGTTATTTTCTATATAATATATTAGTTTCACCTTTTAAGTTGAATTACTGAAATAAATTAACTTTTGCACGATATTCTACTCTTTCGAGTTTCACCTGTAAATGTATTTTAAGTAATTTTAAAGGCAAAAATATCAGATTAATCGATTAATCGTCAAAAAATCGACCGATTACCAAAATAATCGTTAGTGACAGTCCTAAACTTCATATTATACAGTTATCGTTATAGTTATCGCCCTCGGTTTGAATGGACCTTTACTTGCATAAAGCCCGCAGAGAAAACTTCAATGAGAAAAGCAAACACACATGTGTGTGATAGTAATGAGTTGCTGACCTCTCTTGGATCATTTCGCTTTCTCCTTTAATTAGGTTTGAAATGTCAAAATGAAACTTCTTTCTGTCTTGGTGACTCTGTATGTGTGTGTGTGTGTGTGTGTAATTGATGCTCAGTCTACCAAAGTCTTGGCTTGACCCACTTTGAAATTAGTCGAAAACATGAATGGACAGAATGCGAAAAAAGAGACACAAAGACAAGAAACTTCAAGACAATATGACCTTTGTGCCTATATCTTCTTAATCAACATTTTTGCCTCCTAGCAACATCTCATTAAGGTGTCACAGCAGTGTGTGTGTGTGAATGCAAGTATAGAGTAATTAAGACTAAAGAGGAACAAGTCACGAGTCATTAGTCATTAGTGTTTAAGTCAGTATACAGAGTCCTACATTTCACACACACACACACACACACACACACACACACACACACACACCTACCTGAGTTCGCAGTATCTGCTGACTGCAGCAAAATCCGCACGTCACGATGATACCATGACATAAGAGCTTGCTAGCATGTTAATAAACTCCACCAGACGCATATTACAAGAGATTATTAAGATCCATAATATAAAATATTACAAATTTTGCTAGTCCGTGCTAGTCCGAACGTGTAACGTCTTCCTATAACAACAACAACGCTGAAACACAGCCAGCTAAAGCACAAAGAATTTAATAATAATAATAATAATACGTTTTATTAATAAAGCGCCTTTCCCAAGCTCATGGTCGCTGAAAAATTCAATTTAAAACATTCTATAGCGTTCTCGTTATAATGTTATGAAAGAAAACTGTTGCATGTAACATGGGAATTTCATCCGTTTATCATCCAAATTTATTGGATAGTGAATTGTGTCTCTATGAAGGTGGTTGTAAAATCAAAAATGGATCTAGTTACGCTTAGAGATGGACATTTTTGGCCTTTTTTTCTCTTTTTCGAGGACTGGATATGCTCAGTAAAACAATTAATCGATTAATTGAGTTGGGGGCGTCACAATAATACCACGAAGTGCTTCCTAGTGTGTTAAAGGGATAGTTCACTTTGAAATAAAATTTTGGTATGTTTTAGCTTACCTCAAGGGCATCCAAGATGTAGGTGTCTTTTTTTCCGCAGTAGATTCAATTTTGATATTTTTAGGTCAAACCGTTCTTCTCTGTCAGTCATATAATGCAGGTCGATGGTCACTGTCTCAAAACACAAGCACAGAGTCCAAATTAAAACAATTCCCCAGCGTCCAAATGAAACAATTCCCCATCATAAGTACACATTGATGGCCTAAGACACGAAACGAGCGGTTTGTGTGAGAAAACGAACAGTATTTATAGCGTTTTTACCTCTTATACACACTACAGTGATATTTAACCCGTCCGTTATTGCTATGGAAAGACTCACGCTTTTGGGGTTGTTTGGTCTGTTGAAAGTACCTTGTTGATGCTTTTACACTTTTAAATTTCCTTTTAATGTTCGATGGTTGAAGGGTGAGTAGATTAATGTCATCTCATTGTGACACTTTTTAACGTATTGCGTTCATAGAGCGAGCGTTTCACTGATTGTTTACAGCTTAACGGAAGTTACACCCATAATTCGAGCAAAGCATCATGGGGCGCAGGAATAAAGTGGATAACAACAACAACAACAACGCTGAAACACGGCCAGCTAATAATAATAATAATAATAATACGTTTTATTAATAAAGCGCCTTTCCCAAGCTCAAGGTCGCTGGAAAATTCAATCTAAAACATTCTATAGTGTTATATTTACATCAGATTCTGAGTTGTATGACCCTGGAGATCTCCATCTCCGTCATCATCATCGGCACGTGGCTAAAGGGAGGCTCATCACCATAGTATCCGGAGTCTATATGTTGGTAAAGAAAGACCACGACTCACACAGACACAAACAAAAGCACACACACATTCTCATTCTCACCCGCTACGAGGGTCTCGTTTATCATAAAATATGAAAGAGAGAGGAACACGGTTGATGCTCATGTACGTGAGCACATCTAAATCATTAACGGCCTTCTCTCTTTCAAATCTCAGTTCAGTTCCTACAGCTCCCATGACTGATTAAACCCAGTATGTGGCAAATCTACCTATATTATCGGCCAGCTTATTACATAAAGTTGGATATATAGTAAACCCAGCTTTATCTGCATTCATACAGTGCACTCATGTAAAGCGATATATGCTATACCACACATCTCGACTGCTTGTTATATTGTTTAACTCTTAAAGCCGCACTGAAGTGTCTTTGAACGGCATCTTTCCACTGAAACAGGAAGTTAAGGCGGGACATATTGAATGGCTCCGCCCCCTTTTCAAATAGCCAATAGCGTTTAGTTTAGTTTAGCTCACAGACTGACGGCACCATGGAAGCGAATCCGAGCGCTGATGATACGCTGGATTCAATAGTAGACGTGTGAATAAATTCTATTAACTTCATTCTTAATCAACATACAGTTGGAAAACGTAATAAAATACGCGCGTTTGAGCAACAGAACACACACTCCAACACATATTGCTCTGTGTCTGTCAACGGTCGCTTTGGCCAGGTGGTGTTTATAGCATGGGGGCGGAGCTTCAGATTCTAGAGAGCATTTGATTGGACAGAAGATGTGATGAGGAACATTTTTGATTAAGGCAACATAAGTTACATAACACAGATTTATATTACTACATATTACGCGCTTTTGGGGTTGTTTGGTCTGTTGAAAGTACCTTGTTGATGCTTTTACACTTTTAAATTTCCTTTTAATGTTCGATGGTTGAAGGGTGAGTAGATTAATGTCATCTCATTGTGACACTTTTTAACGTATTGCGTTCATAGAGCGAGCGTTTCACTGATTGTTTACAGCTTAACGGAAGTTACACCCATAATTCGAGCAAAGCATCATGGGGCGCAGGAATAAAGTGGATAACAACAACAACAACAACGCTGAAACACGGCCAGCTAATAATAATAATAATAATAATACGTTTTATTAATAAAGCGCCTTTCCCAAGCTCAAGGTCGCTGGAAAATTCAATCTAAAACATTCTATAGTGTTATATTTACATCAGATTCTGAGTTGTATGACCCTGGAGATCTCCATCTCCGTCATCATCATCGGCACGTGGCTAAAGGGAGGCTCATCACCATAGTATCCGGAGATCTATATGTTGGTAAAGAAAGACCACGACTCACACAGACACAAACAAAAGCACACACACATTCTCATTCTCACCCGCTACGAGGGTCTCGTTTCTCATAAAATATGAAAGAGAGAGGAACACGGTTGGATGCTCATGTACGTGAGCACATCTAAATCATTAACGGCCTTCTCTCTTTCAAATCTCAGTTCAGTTCCTACAGCTCCCATGACTGATTAAACCCAGTATGTGGCAAATCTAGCTATATTATCGGCCAGCTTATTACATAAAGTTGGATATATAGTAAACCCAGCTTTATCTGCATTCATACAGTGCACTCATGTAAAGCGATATATGCTATACCACACATCTCGACTGCTTGTTATATTGTTTAACTCTTAAAGCCGCACTGAAGTGTCTTTGAACGGCATCTTTCCACTGAAACAGGAAGTTAAGGCGGGACATATTGAATGGCTCCGCCCCCTTTTCAAATAGCCAATAGCGTTTAGTTTAGTTTAGCTCACAGACTGACGGCACCATGGAAGCGAATCCGAGCGCTGATGATACGCTGGATTCAATAGTAGAGGTGTGAATAAATTCTATTAACTTCATTCTTAATCAACATACAGTTGGAAAACGTAATAAAATACGCGCGTTTGACAACAGAACACACACTCCAACACATATTGCTCTGTGTCTGTCAACGGTCGCTTTGGCCAGGTGGTGTTTATAGCATGGGGGCGGAGCTTCAGATTCTAGAGAGCATTTGATTGGACAGAAGATGTGATGAGAAGATGAAAAATCCCTGATCCATATTAGCGGAAGTGAGAGACTGTAAGTTTTGAATGCTTATCTCCTAAATGCGAATTCATAACCTTAAGGCGAACATATTCAATACTAAAAGTTAAAAAACATACATTTTGATTTCAGGGGGCCTTTAAGTGAACCTAAACAGTAGGGAGAAAACTGTGCTATTGCTTGTAATTTGTTCTCATTTATAGCGGTTTAACGATGTTTTAACTTTTTTATCAGTTAGGCTAGTCGTTTTTTGCTGTGGAATCCAAACTGGAATTGATAATTGTGAAATTTCACTGAAAATGTTGCTGTTGTAACATCCTTATGAGTAACAAGGGTCAAAAACGACGAAAAAGATAACTTTTGTCTATTTATTTGTGATGGGGAAGTTTGGCAGGGCATATAAATATCTAACGCTAAATAAAAAATAAAATCAAAAAAATCCTTAGCTTTGAGCCCTGACCTTCAGGATAAACTTCCCGAATCAGGATTTGATTGAATATAAAACCTCTGCTATATAAATCCTCACTGCACACAAACCCTGAGGAGGTTACAAACGTTTTCAACCGCATATAAAACTGTGCGTTTTAATAGACTATAATATCTGCATAAATAAATATGAATAGTTGCGTATTATAACTGTGATTACCGATTATTTTCAATAAATGACACGCCGGCGTATAATAAGGCACTGTAAAATGCCTCAAGAACACCTTTTATACTATATAATATGCATTCCTCTTAGAAATCCTCATTTTTCCTCATGTGTTTTGTAGCCTGAGGGTCTGTTGGAATTATTCGGAGCGACTCTGGTCCTGTGAGTGTGGAAAATACGATAGGAAAATGAGATCTGTAGGTCTGATGAAGGTGGCCAATGATTTCTGGCCGATAGTTCATGATGGATTGAATCAAGGCTACGCTCTGAGAATAACGGATGCGGGATTTTCCAGCTTTAGCTGGTGTTTGTGGCTCCGTCCAGTTTGCTTCACCAAGAATATTTTTCAGTGTTTTTTGTATTGTTTTTTAAGCTTGCTTATTTCTAATGTGATTTGAGTGCAGACATTACTATTAGGGGTTTGTTCAAATGCAAATGCAATAGTAATGCCTTAGCAAATCGTCGCTGTCCGATGAAAACCGCGTATGTCCACTTTGCCGATTTTGAGATTTTTCGATGGATAGAATGTCCAGGTTCATTTCCGTATACAGTATGCTTCACATGTCTAAATGACCAATGAAAAGTTGTGAAATCATGTCATCTGATTTTCACGTATATCCATTTGGTGTCAAAGCTGTCAATCACGCCGCGTATCACCGGCCCTGTGGCGACATCTCGCCGATCTAAGCGTCTCTGTAAGATCAGCATTGGATAGCCCATTAACTCTGAGGTAAACGATCAGCAAACGTTTGTTTTTGACAACTGTTCAAGTTTATTATATATTCGCAATATATTCACAACTGTTATTTACCGGTAAATAGTCTCTAGACGATGTAATTGTCACTGTTTATTATGGAGATGTTCACACACGGGTCTGTTAACTTAAGCAATACTTTTAAGGTAGTCTAATATTTTTCTGACTAATAAATTACTGACACAGTAAAGGGTAGATCTAAATACAGAATAACGAACTTTAAAAAAAGAAAAAATGAAATTTAAATAAAGAAAAAACGAAATTTAAATAAAGAAAAATGACATTTAAATAAAGAAAAAACAAAAATTAAATAAAGAAAAACCCGAAATTTAAATAAAGAAAAACGAAATTAAGTTAAATTAAAAACGAGATTAATTTAGATTGATAACGGATAAAAAGGCTAATAGCCTACATGTTGGGTCCGTGTACTTTTTCGTTCATTCATTATTCTATTTCGGAATGAAAGATGAAATGTAAAAAAAAGGGTGCAGCTTGTTTTTTTGTTTAAAAGAAAAAAACAGAAATGGCTGTATTTTCTTGTACATAGCATAGCCTACTTTGTTATGATTTTAGTATCATAATGATTAATAAATGCACGCACAATTATCCGTGAACTTTATTTGTACAAATTGCTGCACATTCATTTAATTCTGCATTTTGCACACACAAGTTGAAAGGTTTCAAATCGAGTCTGTAAGTCTACTATACTGTTGAAAGTATGAAAAGTGAACAGTAATAGGATGCACAAATTGAGACAAGTTTTGTTTTGTAGAAAGCCTTTCTTTAAAGTGAATTTCGTTTTGTATAAATTGTATCTTAATTTTAATAAATTTTTCATCAACCACTTGCCTGGAGTGGATTTAATAAATAAGAAGA
Organism: Leuciscus waleckii; assembly: GCA_900092035.1. Lineage (NCBI taxonomy): Eukaryota > Metazoa > Chordata > Actinopteri > Cypriniformes > Leuciscidae > Leuciscus > Leuciscus waleckii. The sequence goes on along the minus strand of FLSR01000253.1, from coordinate 255,940 downwards.
AAATATATAGCAGACAATATAATCATGGAGGCGCCCGCGCGGTCAATTGCAATCGCTGTAAAGCTCCGAGTCTCCTGCTCTGTAACCCAAATATGGGCATTTCCTTTCTATCAGTAACCAATCGTGAATGTCCAAAGGGGGATTTAAAGCTAACGACGAAATCTCATTTAGAGCTATTTAACTCTTTAACTGCCGTTTTCTCAAAATGAGGTTTTTGTCATTCTCCAGTACAAACATCTCAGCCCATGTACACCAAACTCTCCAGTTATACACTTATCAGTATTCTGAAGATATTTTCAGAGGGATTTGTTAATAAATAATTCCTGGCCTGATTTATGTGACATTTTAATAAAAAAAATATGGCGAAAATTGATTTTTTTAAGGCTATGTATGACAGTACAGTATATTTTGATTTCCTAGGGAATGAAAGCATATATCCTGAAATCCCTCTGAAACAAAATGAAATGAAGAATTTCATTGCACCCGGCTTTATCATACGTTCATACTATCTACCGAAAATATATGCAAAATCGTTCATATTTAATGAGATAATGCCTAATTTGCATAATTAAACATACAAATTTCTAAAACTTGTAATACATTTTTTTTATATACCGGTACTTGTTAAGTAATCAACTGAGGAAGTTTCATGGTGATATCTATTATTTTAAAATGTTACGCTATTCACCTGTAGCGTCTCGCCTTAAGTTGTCAGTAATTTTTTAACATATTCACAAATCTTTCAAAGATACAGAATATTTTGAAGTATGATTATTTCAAATAGTCAATTTAAACAAAAAGAAAGAACAGAGCCTCTTACTTTCACCCAGATCTTTTTCTTCACTTGTTTCTGGATCCAGAGATGCTGTACTATAGAGAGTATGTGTGTGTGTTGTTCCCGTCGGCTGGAGTGACTGCAGTTACGCCCACTAAGCGGCAAAAAGACCCTTGTTTTCAGGGTGAATGCCAAGAAAAACACACAAAGCACATCTAAAATGGGAAAGAGCTTTGAGACTGACGGTACAACTTGATTTGACAAGAAATCCGAGGTATATTTTTACAGACAGCCGAAAGCTACAGAACAGAGAAGCAAATGCATCGCTGCGATTCACAGAAACAACTGGATCCATTTGCAGTTATTATTTTGTGCCAATATGCTGAATTTAGGGGTGAAATCATACCCTATATATTGGGTTAACAACTCATCAATTAAATATTTACCATCATATTCGGCATAATAGGACGTTTTTAAATAAACACTGACACTGAAGTTTTAAGGCTGGACGATATGATGATATACTGATATAAGTGATCACTTATGTGTTTATATAAAGCGTTCACAGGCAAATTTGCTTTATGTATTCCTCCAGCGTGGAAATCAGGCTCATATAAATGTCAGGAAACATGATTCCTGCCACATGTCAATATCCACGGATCACCGGATCTTTGGTAAGTTGTAAGAAACACTATATCGAGTCCAATCTTTAGTTTAAACTGATAATCGTTTGTTTTACTGCCGTTTTCCCATTAAATCCAGTCACTCAGCAGCTATGTTTATCTCACAGAGTAAGCCTGCGGAAGTGACATGGATGTTGTCCATCTCGAACTGCCTACTCTAGCCAAACCACAATAAAGTCAATTAGCCTTTTCCAAGGCCCATATTTACTAAATGACTTCTGAGAATCCATTCTCTGATCTCATGAGACCAAGTCAATCATTGTGGATCTAACCGCAACAGAAATGTTCTTATGTTGCTAGAGGAGGAGTGCAGTGAGGATTGCCTGGTTGCCACAGTGATGTTCAGTGGTAGTATAATTGTTATATGGGGATGTATGAGTGATAAAGGTGTGCTTTATCAATGTTGTCATGAATTCACACACCACATGATGAAAAAAACAAAACAAAAAAACGTGCAACTCCACAAACCTAATAGGGCTGCAACAAACGATTATTTTGATAATCGATTAATCTAACGATTATTAGAACGATTAATCGACTAATCGTCGATTATTTCGCAGACTAATCAGTAAGTTTGGAACGATTATTCAGCTTTTTCAATTAGTTAAAACACTGAGTTATACATATGCCAAATCACTTCCATGTTTTATTAATAAAAATGAATATAGGAAGTATTGGAAGTAAATTCGTTATGGGTCATCATAAATACTTTGCTTTAAAATACCAAGTAGTCACACAAAAAAGATAATCGTTACCCTCTGAATCGTAATCGAATCGAATCGTGAGGTGCCTAGAGATTCCCACCCCTAGTATGTATGTTTTACAATTGGATTGCATTCCGGGTTAATTTGTGTTGAAGTGAACTGCTTCTGATGAGGTATAATTTTCCAGTTACCTGATAATGCATTCCTCCCTGCCACTCGTCACAGCAGAAATCACGCTCGCACTCTTTGCAGTTCCTGAAATGCATCTGCAACAAAACCATGAGTGAAAAAGCATGCTCTCCTCAACAGCCACTAGTCTGGGTTGTTTAGACTAGAATAAACGTACCAGCTGTGAACCCACTCCACACAGCCAGCCCAAGAAAACCAACTGAATTAAATCAAGAGATAAAGCCTCAAATATTTACCCTGTTCCTTTCCATATATCTCTCGTGCCTTGAAATAGGATGCGTTCTTTGAAGGAGCTGACGAGATTGGGAGGCAAAACAGCATTAGCCCTGGAATGAACTTCATAGCAGGCAATCGTTGCAAAGTATATGTTTTTCAATCTGAAAGAACCACACGCTCATATATATTTATATACAACCGTAAATTCGTCAGAGCGTCCTCCACGGGCCTCCCCTCAGGAACCAGACGACCTGTCAGGAATACAGAGACGAAAATGAGCAAAAGGCCGAAGCCATGCGAGCGCCAGTGTGTGTGTATGACAGCAGAGAAATGAGAGAGGATGAAAGTCGTTCGCTCAGGGGCGAGACAGCAGAGGGTTGGAAAGATGGAGGAATAACAGTTTACTGCCACATCATGTTGAGGGATAATTCAATCAAATGTTAGCGCTTGGCTATCGGCCTCCTGGCGACTCTCTGACGACACGGGGGGAATGACGATCTGGAAGAGCAAACACAAATGTGTTAGAAAGAAATGTTTCACCTTTCTGAGAAACGTGATCAGAGTTAGGGCCCTATCTTACACTCAGCGCAACTGACTTTGTACAGCGACGCATGTATCATTCCTATTTTGCACCGACGCACAGCGGACTTTTCCCTCCACAGACACACGTCGGTAAATTAGGGAATGAACTTGTTCATGTTCAGCGAAAAAGAGGAGGCGTGTTCCGGCGCAAACGTTCCCTAGTGCTATTTTGCAGTTTCAGAAAACAATTCCACCACAGACCAGGAAAAACCTAGTCTAAAGTCAGTGGCGCGTTATTCAGATGCTATTTTAAGGGCTCATGCTTGGCCATAATGTAGCGTGTGCACAACGCGCATACACTTTGCTTCAAAGATGACGTGGATGAGACTTACTGACAGTTCATCTGTTCATTATACATCAAAATCATTTTACTGTGATTTAATTTAGAGGAGATTCTTCACATCATTAATTTTTTCTTCATTTAATTTATCCTGTTTTATTGGATTAATTACATTTTAATAATCAAAAATCAATGCCTAATCAATTGAATTCATAAAATGTACTCGTTTTAAAAATGTGTTACATTTTTAACAATAATAAAGCCCTATTAAATGTCTGTTTTAATATTTCATACAAATGTATTATAAAAAACAGTGATAATCAAAATTAATGCAAAACAATTTAATCCATTTTTTAAAATGTAATGCAATCAAATCAAAAAAAGTTGTTAAATGTAATCAATTGTTTTATGATATTGTTTAAAAAAATTTTTTATAAATTGTATTAGTATTATTGTTATTATTACTTTGATACGTGCATTGCACTGCTCAGTTCAATAGTAATATTATTTTCTTCATAATTTTAAGTGAAACCAAACTTTTATTTTGGAGGGTTCATAGTGAGATGGCAGATGCTGAAATAGTCTTCGGCCTCGTTTACACTGCAGGTCTTGATGCCCAATTCTGATTTGTTACCTTTATCCGATTTATCATCTGTTTACACGTTCTTTCAATTGTGACCCATATTTGATTCATGTGTTTACACTTGCCATACTATCTGAAACATTGCGCATGCTTAAAGGGGGTTCTTGCACAGATGGACGAACGTGAAATATGCTTGATGCTGGCTTTGCGATATAGCCTATGCGAAGTTCGCCAAACATACCATGATTTTGAGGCGGAGGAGGACGAAAAGAGCCGTCATCATTGCATCATTGCGCATATACTTCAGTTATTGTGTGCGAGAGAGATCTCAGGACTGTTGGGAGCATATTCTGGGGGCTTTAAGAGCAGTGGGTCTGAAATTTTAGGATGAGCAAGCCAACCTTTGATATGGTGTGTCCACATTCATCTCCTACGACGAGACGACGTTTCGTCGGGCCATCTGTCCCTTTGCAGAAGCGTGTCGGGGTTTCTCTCGTCATTAAACCACGGAGACGTTGCCTAATGCCTCAGAAAATCCGATCTGCCTGTTTACATGACAGTCGCATTGACACATATCTGATTGATATCTGATTTATTTCCACATATGAATGAGGCCTGAAACCGATCTGGAAATATCCGAATGCATGCGTTTTTTTTCCTGTTTACACTGTCATAGAACACATCCGATCTGTGTCACATGTGAGCGAAAAATCAGAATTGGGTCACATTTCACTGACAGTGTAAACGAGGTCTTTTTGCGCTTAAATATTCACAGGCACGAGTCCATATTACCATTTGATTAAGTGTTCATCACTACTAACTTTGCCAAATTCTATGACTATAACTTTCGCACCAAAATGTCTGATGTTTTAGAATTAATACACACATAATTCCACAGCTTTTATTCTTTATTTAGGCCTCTTCTACCTTTGTAATCACGCCACATTTGTAATTCACGGCCAATGTTCCCTCTCAGCTGCGCACGTCTGATGTCGCTCCATCACAGACCAAAAGAAATTGTGAAGGCATAAGGCAGACTCAAACTGTGTGGAAAAAAAAAGCTAGAAGCGTCTTGAATCTGAGCTAAATGAACGGGCAGCGCTTCAGCTGGAGTCAATCCGCATGTCCATTGATTTTCAGTATGGAACTGAAGCTGTGAGAAATCCTGCGTGGAAATATGTAGAGCTGATTTCATGAGACAAAAGACCTGGAATAGTACTGAGACTTCAAATCCATTCTGGCACCAAAGCAGAATTTTGCAAAAAAATAAAGACCGAAAGCCCAGAGAGGCTGTGCATTATTGGTTTTCGTGACTTATTTGTCTCCTGATATCAACATAACAAGAGTCACAAAAGCTCTTCAGGGTTTCACACATACAAAACGATTTCACATAATTTAACTTATGCCACTAATTTAATTATGTCAACTAGTAATGTTGATTTATGGATCTTACACGTCGAGTATCCTTAGGATTGTGAAAAAATAATATTAACATGAAAAATATGAGCAGTTCTGGAGCATTGCAGTCCCTCAACGCCAGCTCAGACCTCATTTGTCGTATCTGTGGAGTTCGGGTCAGTTGTGCAAATGAGCTACAGTCCCATTCGCAAACAAACACACCTGGCTGCCGAGAGCGTGTTAGCAGAGCGTATCTATCACAGCCTGCCACTCACCTGCATTAATCTTTCACACACACCTTCCTCATTGAGGTGCAGTAATTACAACATGCATTCAGTGCGGCTGATTGTGAGACGCAGCTAATCCTGAGAGCCGGAGACCTCTTCATCTCTAACTCGCTGAGAAGCACCTCTGACTGTGGATGATCACGACACGCCTGCAACCGATGGATGGAGAGATGGAGGAGGGATAGATGAGTGATGGAGGGATAGATGAGTGATGGAGGGATAGATGAGTGATGGAGGGATAGATGAGTGATGGAGGGATAGATGAGTGATGGAGGGATAGATGAGTGATGGAGGGATAGATGAGTGATGGAGAGATGGATGGAGGAACAGAACTGACAGTAAGCAGGTGCAACAGACCAGCATCCCAAATTTGATTTCCTGCTGCTTTTTCCAACACACTAACTCTTAACGTGCCTTACAGAACAAAGAGATGGGAGAGATATGAAATGCCTGTGTGTGTGTGTGTGTGTGTTTAGATGGATGCATTAGGTTTGAACGCTCACAGTCTCTACACATAACCTCCATTCAATTCTTTTGGAGGTGAAAGAGGTGGAAGCATCTCACACACGCACACACAAAATCAAAGCGCATGAATTTATGAGCACATCTATATTCTGATCACATCATCCTGCAATATGTCCGTCATCACATGCTTCATGCAGTGGCAACGTGCTGTTTACAGTATTTGAATAACCTCTCATTTACGTCACGGCTATTCCATAAAACTGGTGGATTCTGAATGCCATTCTGAACATCTGTGCTTGTCGGTCATTTAAAGTCAGTCCTCTCAAAGACATTTTACATTTTCACCTTTCAGAACGTAATATCTGTGCGTCTGCACAATAAAACATCAAATGGTTCTGATGAAGATAGGCAGATTCTTCCCCGGATAAAGGGCTGATTCATAACAGGGACGTTGAAAGGGCATATAAACAGCTTATTCTCCAAAATGACTCATCAGTGGGAATAAATGGGATTTGAGAACTGAGATCTGGGGAATAATGTGGGATTATCCTTGGACATGAATTCGCAGTCACTGATGCCGGCTGGGTCGTGATATTCACATCCCAGGCATTAAAGACATAGTTCATCCAAAATGAAAATTCTGTCATGATTTACTCACCCTCAGTTCGCGCTAAACCCTGAATGACTGCAAAACACAAAAGACGATGGAGATAATAAGATGCTTAGCTTAAAAATACAATATTCATGGTGCAAGATGCTGGGAAAAACAGTAAGACGTGATGCAATAACCAAACACATCCGTCGTATCATCTTAAAATATATTGTTTAAGATGCTGGATTTGCTACATAAACGCTGTTTTGATGGTGGTGATGGTGCTTTAGAAGCGACCAATTTAGAAATATATTCATGCTGATGAAGCAACATTGTTAATATCACAATGATTTTAATGTGCTTTTTATTTCATCATTAAGTTTCCTAAAGATGTCATTAAACAGGTTTTGCAATCCTTTTATGTCTCATGCCAGTATGGCCTTTTTCATTATATTAGAGCAATTACATCTATATATATATATGTGGCATTATAAAGGTATTTTTATTGCATTAATTATGCCTTGTAATGCACCTTATAATGCATTGTATGATCTCATGAATAACTGTAACCATCTATTCATTGTTACACCTTTAGAAAGTACAAGGTGTTAAAACACATGACAAACAACCAATTTCAGATATAACAAGGAATCAGCAAATATTACAATGCATTTTTTAACTTTGGTTAAAATTATTTATGAAAAGATAAAATACATTATAACATAATTTTACATAAAGGGCCCTATTTTAACGATCTAAGCGCATGGTCTAAAGCACACGGCGCAAGTTCACTTAGAGCGTGTCCGAATCCACTTTTGCTAGTTTAACGACGGGAAAAATGGTCGGTGCTCCCGGCGCATGGTCTAAAAGGGTTGTCTCTATTCTCATAATGAGAAATGGGTGTGTTTTGGGATTTACATGGTTAAACCAACCAGAGTCTCATCTCCCATTCCCTTTAAATGCCAGTTGCGCTCATGGCAGATTCGCTATTTACATGATGGAATTTGATAGTGGAAAGACCGAACGCGTCTCAGAGTACAAACGGGTCTGCTCGTGCGCGAGGTAAAAGTGCGCAAGCAGAACATCAACGGGACAAGCCGGATTCCACCATATTTTTATGTACACAATAATAATCATTTACATTGTAATCCTTTTATTTAAAATATTTGGCATGTTTGTGCGTCCGTGTTTGTAATAAGCAGAGTGTACGCGCGTTGTGGACCCGCCTATAGGCGCACATTACTAACGCGCTCATTAAATAACAAAAAAACTATTGCGCCATTGACTTTAGACCAGGTTTCAGTTGGTCAATGGCTCAGTCTATTTCAGTTCCTCAACACAGCAACGCTCCAACAATGCGCCAGAACACACACTCGTTCTCAGACCAGCCGCTCATGGGCGCACAAATGGGCGCAAATGTATTTGCTATTTAAACAACGCGGCGCAGGACGAGAAAATGAAAACTGCGTCGGGCTGAAACTAGCAAAACACACTCGCGTCACGCCGTCGCTGCATTGCACCGGGTGTAAGATAGGGCCCAAGATGTTGAAAAGATGACAGTCGAAATTAGTCAAAATGGTCATAATTTCAACTTTGTCATAATTTTGACATTTGATGTCATAATTTGGACTAAGTGTATATATAATTTAGATATTTTATGACAGTCAAAATTAGTTGAAATTAACAGTCAGAATAATAACGTAAAATGTTGAAATTATGACAATCAAATAATTTAGACTTTGTCATAATTTTAAAATGTCATTATTTCGAGTTTGTCATAATTTCAACTTTGTCATAATTTTGACATTTGATGTCATAATTTGGACTAAGTGTATATATAATTTAGATATTTTATGACAGTCAAAATTAGTTGAAATTAACAGTCAGAATAATAACGTAAAATGTTGAAATTATGACAATCAAATAATTTAGACTTTGTCATAATTTTAAAATGTCATTATTTCGAGTTTGTCATAATTTCAACTTTGTCATAATTTTGACATTTGATGTCATAATTTGGACTAAGTGTATATATAATTTAGATATTTTATGACAGTCAAAATTAGTTGAAATTAACAGTCAGAATAATAACGTAAAATGTTGAAATTATGACAATCAAATAATTTAGACTTTGTCATAATTTTAAAATGTCATTATTTCGAGTTTGTCATAATTTCAACTTTGTCATAATTTTGACATTTGATGTCATAATTTGGACTAAGTGTATATATAATTTAGATATTTTATGACAGTCAAAATTAGTTGAAATTAACAGTCAGAATAATAACGTAAAATGTTGAAATTATGACAATCAAATAATTTAGACTTTGTCATAATTTTAAAATGTCATTATTTCGAGTTTGTCATAATTTCAACTTTGTCATAATTTTGACATTTGATGCGAACCAGAGTCTTAGCTCCCTTTCCCTTTAAATGCCAGTTGCGCTCATGGCAGATTCGTTATTTACATGATGGACTTTGATAGTGGAAAGACCGAACGCGTCTCCAGAGTACAAACGGGTCTGCTCGTGCGCGAGGTAAAAGTGCGCAAGCAGAACATCAACGGGACAAGCCGGATTCCACCATATTTTTATGTACACAATAATAATCATTTACATTGTAATCCTTTTAATTAAAATATTTGGCATGTTTGTGCGTCCGTGTTTGTAATAAGCAGAGTGTACGCGCGTTGTGGACCCGCCTATAGGTGCACATTACTAACGCGCTCATTAAATAACAAAAAACTATTGCGCCATTGACTTTAGACCAGGTTTCAGTTGGTCAATGGCTCAGTCTATTTCTGTTGCCTCAAAATAGCAACGCGCCAACAATGCACCAGAACACACACCTCGGTTTCAGACCAGCATGCTCATGGGCGCACAAATGGGCGCAAATGCATTTGCTATTTAAACAACGTGGCGCAGGACGTATAAATGATAACTGCGTCGGGCTGAAACTAGAAAAAAACACTTGCATCGCGCTTGGTGCTGCATTGCGCCGGGTGTATGATAGTGCCCTAAGGCTTTAAGTAAAATGTTACCAAAAATGATTTTCAAAAAATTTGAAGGCGAGTAAATGACGGAAATGTCATTTTTGGGTGAACTAACTCTTTAATAAATGAGAAGAAACTCTGTGAGACACGGCAGTCATGCCTCCAGCAGCTCGGCTTCTTTAAAACCGCATATTTTCCTCGCTTCACACGTCTGGCACTGCAAAAATTACAGAGGAGACAGCAACTGGAGATGATGAACAGCATCACCAGCCTCTTCTTCCTCCTGTCTTTGATTTCCCTCTGATTTGCACGTCACAGAGAGAAAGAGAGAGAGAGAACAGGACAGAGTTTTGAAAGCACTCTGCTAAAAGTGTGCAGTGACCCAGCGCAAACCTTGGAGCAGCTCATCACACACAAACACACAAAATATGAAAACCACAGCCTGCAGCTGCATACCAGCCCTGAGCCATCATTACTGCTATGGTGACCATAATATGACTGCAAGTATGTGTGTGTGAGTGTGTGTGTGAGTGTGTGCTAGCTCTACAGAGAACTGCATGCATGCTGTCTTGGCAATGCAATTTGGATGTATCCAGTGATGAAAAAAGTTGGACTTAATACAAATAAGCAGCGAGGTGAAAAGTGACAGATTTGCGCATACTAATTCCAATATTTTTGCATTAGCATGTCACTAAGTTAACACTGCAATACTATAATAAGCACAAAAATAGACAGCCCACACAACATATTTAGTGAATAGTCCACCAAACTAACCCTCCTATTGTGTTGCAGTCCACATTCAATTTTTAAATGGCTTGAAACTCTGGTTAAAGAGGCCATTTAATGCCCTTTTACAAAGTCTTGATGTTGTGATAGATAGATAGATAGATAGATAGATAGATAGATAATTTATTATAAAAGCATACATCTAGCTTACACATTTACCCAAATTATCATACGCCTGTTTAACCGAAGTTAATTTGGGTGGGTTTCTCCATCCCCAATGTCCCTGACGAGAACGTCGGTCTCCTCGGCTGTGAACCGCTCCTGGCGCGCGCCTGGCAAATCCGCCGTTATAATAGGAATCCGCTTTAGAACAAGCGCGCCTGCTCTTAAAGGGAATGTGAGATGTCGCTCTGATTGGTTTATTTCACGTTACGCCCAAACCACACCTATGAGTAATGAAGCTACTTCAGACCAACCCATTTTAGATTTGCGTCGGGCGCAAGAGTCATTTATCCCGCCGGTATAATAGCAACAGCGCCGAGATCCGCCCACAAAGTTACTTGCGTTTCAGATCGTTAAAATAGGGCCCAATAAATCCTAATCTTGATCCACATGCTACAGTTTGAAACATTTGTCATATTATACAGCATAATGTTTCACAAACTATTTGAAAAAATAGATGGCAGTATACAGTGCATACTGAACTACGTAGCATGCTAGTACGACAGTCAGTATACGCACAAACACTTTGAGTATGTTCAGACTGGCATACTACCATGCTATATTTGCAGTATGCAGTGTGTATGTGCACTTTCTGCATGGAATAGCCAGATGGTCTCCTGCATTTGCCAAATGAGCAGCACACTGCCAGAACACACTGTAAAGGATGCTTTTTTAATTAGATCGAAATATTTTTATCTGTTTTCATTATTGAATAAATGTTTATTTATAATCAATATTTGTACTGAGCACATTGCGATGCGTACTGGGACACTGCCCTCACCGTGAAGGACACATGCAATGCTGACCAAACGATCCATTTTTAATACCCTAATCTGGCAACGTATCTCAGGGAATACACACTTTATTTTAAATAACAGAATGATCAACATCTGGCTTAATTTTCTATTTCAACATCTTAAGACAATGTTCACAACTAATATTAGCAGGTGTATTGTATATCTCCCGGGTATGAAATATTGTTCCTAAAAATATATTTGCAGGAAAAAAAAGTAAGATTAATATATGCCTACTTTATACAAAGTCAGAATGTCCAGCACTATATGGACGGACATGTTGGCTTTAGGGCAAACTGACAAAACGAGTCATGTCATGTGACTCCAAACAGACTCACTATGATACTGACAACGGTACTGGATGAAAAATTCGTTCTCGTGCCTCCAACAATTCAATTCACTAGGGATGCACGATATATCGGCCACCATATTGGTATATAAAACATGTTGGTATACGATAAGAAAATATGGCCGATATATTAAAGCCAATAAATAATGGATTATTTCCTTCAGCTGAGGCACTTCAGATGCACACTGTCCAACAATAAGGGTTTGAATTGCTTGAAATAACTTCAAAAAGGAAAATACAGTAAAGTGCAACGTGCAGCACAAGTCTGTCATATAAGCTACATAACATTATAATGAGAACATCATTATAATTGTGTGCTTGGGACATGGCTGTTAATGGTGACTTGTTTTGTAATCAGGATCTCAAAAATTATTTAAAAAAATTGGATTTAAATTTATCGTCCAATATATCGGTTATCAACCTTCAAATATAAAGAATTATCGGTTATCGGTATCGGCCAAAATGTTCATATCGGTGCATCCCTACAATTCATGTTTATTTGTATAGCACTTTTCACAATACACATCATTTCAAAGCAGCTTTACAGAAAATGCATGAGTCTATATTACAAATTATAGTGGTAATCAGAGGAAACTGTCTAAGTTATGCATTTCAGAAATTTTCATATGGGCTCAAAATGTTGTGTATAGGCAGCTCACTAAGGGTTCTGGACCAGAGAGTGACAGTACTGTAGATATGCTAATGGCCGTGTAGGTCTCCACCTCTGGTAAGTGAGGTTTGTTCCTGCAGTCCTGGTGTTGTATCTGCCCCAGTGTGCATGACGCTTGCACATTAAAGTAGCCTCCGTTCCAGCAGCCCGCAGCCATAACCCACCGTGCACTAATATATATGATAATCACAGCAGCAGCGAAGGCTAATATCATTTTCCCTCCCATAAGAGATGTCCTGTCTCGCTTGGCCAGCGTTCCTGCAGTCAGAGCGAGCGCACGCCTCCTGAGGGTCCCGCTATACGCAATTTACACTAACAGCTTTATACAAATCATTCACACCAGTCCCTCCCCGAGTGCACTTTATGTGTACATTAACACATGGGCTGTGAATGGCATACTAGCTGGCACATATTTGGTGCAGTATGCATACAGTATGCATACATTTATTATAGTTAACTAGGGCTGTCAAATAAAAATGTGAACTTTGAATATTCGTTGTAAAACTGCACATTTGAGTGAAAAAAACATGCATACTTGGTGCAGTATGCATACTGTGCACAACAGGGTTATTATAGTTAACTAGGGCTTTCAAACATCAAATCCGAATTTCGAATATTCGTTGAATAAAAAAAAAAATTTTTTTAATTAAAAAAGTGCACGTTCGATTGTAAAATCTGTGCATTCGAATTTTTGGTGTGTCAAGAGGCACGCGAGACTCGGTATGTTTTTGTTAGCTTATCCAGTCAAATCAAGTCACCTTATATATATATAGTGCTTTTTATATTAAAGATTGTTTCAAAGCAGCTTTACAGAGATAAAATAATGCAACAAAGTTTGTTTCCAGAAGAAAATAGCGTCACAGTCCAGCTTACGTGAGTTCAGTGATGGTTAATTTTTGTTGTAAAAAAAGTTATTAACCCTTTGATGCACATTTGGTTAATTTATACATCTAGCCGCTCTGGAGAAAACCGTGATGTCATCATTCAGCTCAGTTCAGTTTTCCATGCATGCACATTAAAGAAATTATATTTTATTTAAGAACAATTGTTTAAAAAGGTAATGTCATTTCATTTCAATTATAGATGCATGCTTGATTTGGTTTATATTTGCTTATTGCGCTCGCTTGCGTCCTCTTGTGGGCGTAGGAGACGATACAGTGCTTTTTTCCTCTAACACACGCATTGCCTTTAGAATTCAAATATAATTGGAATTTTGCTAATATTTAAGAAAGAAATTTGAAGCCATTTTGACAGCACTAGTTAACTAAAACTACGCATGTGGAAATGTAATGCTTTTGTTTTTGAATCGTAACACAATTGTGCGCGTTATCCACGCTGTATCATCATAACAATACTGTCAAAAATGGCGAGAGCAATGTCTCCACGGAAACGGAGATCACCACTCCTGACAATTTGAGAAGCGATGTGTGGAAGGTGTTTGGATTTCAAACCATAAATGGAAAAATTACAAATAAAGCACCCTGTTTTTTTTTTTATATATATAAAAAATGTCCATTAAAGTTGACAAATTAAAGTCATTAATTTTGTTCCCCTGTTTTATTGTTAATAAGAAAGCGATCGCCTAGTTCTAAATGTTTATTGTAATGTTAGATGTTCCTCTAGTGGACAGAACGTGTAACAACAACCACATGGCATTGGCGATCCATAAGCCTGTGTAATGTCGTAAATATTAATAATAGGATGAATTTGAGCATTTAATATTCGAATATTAAATAAAATAAAATAAGGAATGGAATTCGAATAGTATTATAGAGGAAGATTGACAGCCCTACATTGCAATGCACTTAACTTGACCGTCCACTTCCAGACATATAATTACAATCTCAATATTAACTGCAATTTCTTTTGCACTAGCCATCCACTCTCCCCTAGTGCACACTTCAGATAAATAGCATCACTACTGTGAGAGACAGACAGGTCTCAGCTCTGCAGGCGGTCGGGTGCAACACAAACAAACAAATCAAATGCCGTAAAGCAAACACTACGAGAAAGCCCTTAAAGCACCATTAATAGCTCATTACTCCGCTCAAATGAAACCCCACTCACGCTTTCAGCCTCTACGAGAATATGAGCTTTTATGAAGCGTGGTGCCTGACGGCTTATTCACTGCCGCTTTACTCAGAGAATCTGATTTCGCAAATCAAGACCTTGATTTTACTACAGCCGCACTGACACTTCCCGGCCAGGACGGTTCATGGCATAAAGACTAGCCTTAAGGAACAAAAAATATATGGGAATATACTGCAAAATATAATGCGAATATATTCTTTCTCACATTATCACAGTTTATTCGCTACAGTTTAGAAAATGGTAATAAAATATGACAAGAGTTTCCTTTTGTTAGACTGTCTCACAAATCAATTATGTTGAATATCTGTAAGCTGTTGAATTCAACTACACAATTAGATAATAGATAAAGTGTTGTTTAATGTGTTTTGCTCCATATTAAGAGATTTGTTAAGTGTTTAATGTTCTATTATTTGGTAATTGAAAAGGTTTTCTGGTATGTGTGAGTTTTTAGGGTCATTGTGCTGAAGAGTAGAGCCTGTTGTTCGGTTGACGATTTGCCAAACATACAGTAATTAGACTATAATTACTATATTTTGAAAGTAATGGCTGTGCACTTCTCAGCACAGTGATAGTCTCTTGGCTAAATACTTTAGTACACGCAGCTGTGCTTTTGTTACTAGCTTGAAAATAGGAAACATTAAAATGTAGATTATTAAAAAATATATTGCATTTTTTATATATTACATATTTCTCTTTATAACTATAGTTCTCTAAAAAACTCGAAAAATCTAAATATGAATAAAAACTGTAAAAAAAAAATAACACTGTCCATGAAACATCATTCGCAGCGCATTTTACTTACGTAATGTGACGTATTGATAGGCTTTTAAAAAGCAAAGCTGTGAGGCAGAGCAAGTTATTAGATTTTGCTGGAAGGTTATGAGGCCAAACATTTTGTCCTTTTGAAGATGAACATGAATATTGCACAATAAGACTAGGAATGTGTATTCCTTCCTTTAAGCAGAGGAAGCTGGATGAAATACTCTGAATTATAGCAATCCTCAGTCTGACTTGTGATGCAACCTGGAATCATAAACACACCATTACATGTTTGTTTGTTTGGCCAGGGGAGATTTAGTCCCCCGACTGAGCTTGGTTTCTCCCAAGGTTATTTTTTTTTTTTCATTTTTTTTTTTTCATTAGGGATGTCACGATACAAAACAATTTGTGTGAAGTTAGAAGGGTGAAATCGCAAATGTTAAAACCGTCCCGTCATTAGGGATGTCACGATACAAAAATTCCAGTAGTCGGTACCGATACCATTAAAATGTTACGGTTCTAGGTACCAATTTCGGTACCACAGCAAAATCTGTTGGAACTATTTTTCTATTTTAACTATTTGAAAAAAATATAACCAAACGTTTATTTTGACGGGTTGCCGTGAAGACCTTTGAGTTTCTGTGTGTGTATGATATGACGATAGTTTTTTCTCAAATTAAACGGTAAAATGCTCATGAAGTGACTCTCAGAGCGGCTCTGGAGATGAATTTCATCACGTCATCATATCGTGAGGCAGCAGAGACTGAAAACAGCGCGAGCGTCACTCGTGCTTCAGTGTGTGTGTGTGTGTGTGTGTGTGTGTGTGTGAGGTAAATGAAACCGCGCGTCTGCGCCATTCATTCACACAGAGACAAGCTGAACATGCAGGGTTAATATTTAAATAGTCTTTTTGCAGTTTAATATACACAGACACTATATATATCGTGGTATACAGTATATCGGCTACAGACAGTGCTAGTCTGGAGCCCCGCCCTTAGATAAAAACACGGAAGCGACTTAAAGCAGCTCCAATTAGTGGGTACCGAATATACCCGGTACTACAGAAATGCTGGTATCGTCACATTTTCAGTACTGACCGAAGTACGGGTACTTTGACAACACTACTCTCCATTCTGTCACCTGATGGAGTTTGGGTTCTTGCCACTAGGCATGTTTCCAACTTACGCGATTTTTTCTAAATGTCCACAAAAAACGATTGTGAAATGATGGCGTTTCCATTAACCGATGTTATGCAACTAAAACGTAATTTTTTCCTCTCGCGATAATTCATTCCAAAAATCATGGCGACAGATGTTGGTAAGTTTACGTATATCCCAGCAACTGCACTGGCCATTATTATTAATGGAAGGAGACGTATGTGTGTTATCCAAGCATTAATGATAAGGAAAGACCCTTATACTTGGAGCTGCTGGTGTGTCTGGGTAATGGAAGTGCGGCTACTGTCGCCTCCGGCTTGCTCAGTTGGGGACACTTAAAATTCAGAAATATTAGCGACTGCACTGACTATATTGGTTGAGAACTGAACTGAGCTGGATGATGACATCACTGTTTCTCCAGTGCTGAATTGAACACATTTCATAATCGATTAACTTTATACTGTTACTGAACTGAAATAACTCAACACTGAACTGCCTTAGGTTAATAATTAACACTATTGTCTTTTTCAGAGCTGCTTTACAGCAGAACTGAAGTCTATAAACAGAACTGAAGTCTCCACCGAAGAATAAACAATAAAAAAGGTACTTCCGACTTTTTATCTCATAATTCTGACTTTTTATCTCACAATTGTGTGTTGTAAAGTCAGAATTATGAGATAAAAACTCACAATTCTTAGGAAAACAGTATTTTTTCCCTTAGAATTGGACTTTATATCTAACAATTCTGAGAAAAGACCTCAGAACTCGCAATCCTGACTTTCCAACACACAATTGTGAGATAAAACTTTGAATAAATTTTTTTAATTTTTTTTCCAAATTTAAAGGGGGGAGGGGTTGTTGGCATTTTTTTTTTTTTTTTTTTTTCTTTTTTTTTTTTTTTGGGGGGTGGGGGGGGGGGGGGGGGGGGGCATAAACCTTCAAATTTCAAATTTCAAAGAGCTTTTAGTTTTCAAACAAGTCTTTTTCAAGCCATCATTCATATTTGTTTTAATAAGCTTGCATTTCTAGTAAAAAAAAAGAAAAAAAGAAAAAAGAACGTTTTTTTTATATATATATTTCTTTAAAATTCAATTCATTTTAATTCTGCTTCCTACATCTGAACTGCAATTCGGCATCATGCTTTCTACCTCAAACCAAATTCAGTTTAAATTCAGGACCTGAAAGAGATCCACAGTGCTAGTGTGTGGTTGCCAGGGTGTTGCTATGCAGATGCTGTTCTGGGTACAAGGGCATCTCTGTGCTTTTGCTGGGCGGTTTCTATGTGATTGCTGGGTGTTTGTTTACTGAAGTGAAAAGAGTCTCTGTGATATTCTGCTCTCTACATATAGCCATATATCTCTACACATATGTGGCTGTTTACATGCACACCTTTTCTTTCGATCAAAATGAATTCATTCACATTGATGAATCTGAACGTAGTATTTACATGAATGCTAAATAAAGGGATCAGGTTGATGTGCGTTAGGGTTAGGGTTAGGGTTAGGGTTATGTCACAAGCTTCTAATCAGAATTGATCTTTTGACATGCGCACACTGCACAAATATAGTTGCCCGCTGTTTGCACATACTTTTCTCCTTCATTGCTTATTTTCTTTGTTTTGAGTATACTTAATATTTATCTATTTGCCATGTTATTAGTTATGTCGTGTTGTGCTGCAGATATTTATCAAACAGTAAAAATGACTGGTGGGACTGATGGGACTGGTGGGACTGATGGGACTGGTGGGACTGGTGGAACTGATGGGACTGGTGGGACTGGTGGGACTGGTGGGACTGGTGGGACTGATGGGACTGGTGGTACTGGTGGGACTGATGGGACTGATGGGACTGGTGGGACTGATGGGACTGGCGGGACTGATGGGACTGGTGGGATTGGTGGAACTGATGGGACTGATGGGACTGATGGGACGGTGGGACTGATGGGACTGGCGGGACTGATGGGCTTGATGGGACTGGTGGGACTGATGGGATTGATGGGACTGGTGGGACTGGTGGGACTGGCAGGACGTTGTTCTGCTCCTTTATGTTAAACCAACGAGTGACAGTTTTAAGTCAGTTTAACATGACACAATCATGTTGAAATGAAAAATAGCCAAAATGGCATTATTTCAACATGAATTGTTCAGGTAAAGTGAACAAAACTGAAAAATCATTTTTTGAGTGTAGATTGTTGGGTGAATTTTGGTGATCTCAGCATGAGAGAGAAGGAATGGGGGAAGAGGAAAAGAGATGTAGATTAGGATGATTCTGGGGTGAGAATTGTGTCTCGAATGGTGCACTAGAGTGAGTTCAAATGTTAATTTCCTTTGTTCTCTCAGAGAGTTGCCCTCTCTTCCAGTTTTTCCAGTCTTACAATGGTTACACTTATTTTTTACAGTATGTGCACTTACATGTACTTTACAGTTACTTAACTAAGAAAGTACTAGGTAATAGGAGGCTACTACTTGGGTTAAGGTTAGGTTTGGGGGTAGGTTCAGGGTTAGTACCTTGTTATTACCCAGTTACTATAATAAGTTCATAACATAGGGAACATGAAAATAAAGTGCTACCTATAGAACAAATGTGGGGGAAAATATTTTTTACAACAGTGATGGCCTGAAGAATGCCCTGGAAGCTGACAGCTATGTTTACTGAATGTTTGTATGAGCAATATGTTTTTGAAAAGAATTAACAATGATTAGGTATAGAGAATATATAATTATTCTAGAGATCAGCTTAGTTTATCCAAATTATAGCAGCACATAGTACCAATACTATACCTCATTTCTAGGACCCTAGTTTTTTGTGATACTCCAATGGAGAAGACCTGATTCAAACTTAAAACAAACAGATGTTAAGAGTAGACAAGACCCATGGAAATTATGAATATTTTACTCAATTATCTTTCCAGCTTATTTTTAACGTAATAGAGAGGCGTGACCATTTTAAGCTTGAATGTGCAAGGCTTTTGGTATCAGCAGTCTTCCAACGATTATTAAAACAATTGACGCAAAACGATTATTGTGCACCGTCACACCCATGCATCGTCGTTTCATTCACAGCGATGCACTTTCATTCTTCCCTTAAAGCCCAAACCAAATCAGGGTTTTTCCTGCATTGACATTTTTTTGGCGGCGGCCAAAGCAAATTTTTGTCCCGCCAAAGCCTTTTTTGATCGGTGAGTTATAGATGACTGCTGGCATGTGACAGGGTGCATGTTAACCTAAAGAAACTGAGAATTTACACAATGGTAAAAGGTGGACGCAACCGAAGTTTCCCTTGGAGCATTCAGAGATTTTTTTTCCTGAATTAGGCTACCGCTGGGTGTGAAATGTCCTAATAAAACGTACAAAAAAGTGACATTTGTTATCAGCTGGTTACGGTATTGATAACTGTTGCTGAGTGAACGATAATGTTCGCTAATGTTAACAGATAGTTTTGTTAACAGTAGTAGATGATACACTTACCTGAACAACCAAGGATCTGTCCAATCTGTGCCCACACAGCCTCTTTATGGTGTATATTATGGTAGAGTTTTGTGCTCATGTCATATAACTCCTTGTGCTACGACACTAGTACAATAAGTCCATCTACCGGCACTGTAGGAGCCATTTTGAGTTTATGTTAATCTAAATTGTTGTGCTATTGGAGCACTGGTATATGTTAACAGCCTGGTTGGTTTTTCCAACAAAATTTAATTTAAAACTAGAATATAGTTGCTCATATATTAAAACAAACTAAGATAAATATTTCAAGAGGGCTACCAATGTGTATGTTTAGGGTAAGGGGTTGGTTATGACAATATATCAATTCAATTTTAAAATTAAACAACAAAATTATCCCTGAAAATTAATTAAACACATACAGAATTGAATAGTAAGTGCTATAAAATATTATAAACTGCTAAAATATACAAGAAAAACTAGGGTCCTCTGAAACCGTAGCCTCCAGTATTGCAGGAATACCCTACTTCATAGTGCTCTGAAAATAACAGCGATTTAAACCTAAATTGAGTACTCCTGCCCTGAGAGCAGTACGTTATACACTAAAATTAACAGCGATTTGAACCTATTGAGTACTACTGCCCTGAGAGCAGCACGTAATACACTAAAATAACAGCCTTTTGAATATTGAGTACTACTGCCATGAGAGCGGCGCGTAATACCCTAAAAATAACAGCCATTTGAATATATTGAGCACTCTGTCCTGAGCGCAACACATATAGCTACACTAAAAATAACAGCGACTTTAATCTATTGAGTAGGCTAATACTGCCCTGAAAGCGTATCATTTTGACCGTTGAAATGTCGCGGAGATTTGAACAAGTTCTGTTGTCGCATATCAATTTCACACACAGCCAGGTAGCATTGGAAAAGCATGTTTTACACCAGTTCAGTTATCCCTAAGCAGCTTTGTTGCGGTCGACTGATGAAACAGCCGAATCAAAATGCATACAATACAATATTTGATGATGATTATTAGTTCTGTGCATTTTAATGTTCGCTGATTATCTTAATAAACATTAGAGGATGCTGCATTTTGACAAACTACATAGTAAATTCACTCACCTTGCAATAAATGCGTTCTCCCACGAACATCTGTTTGTCTTGTATTCCGAGTTCGACTATTCCCTCCGCAAGTTCAAACGTCTTGACCCTGCCTTTGCTTCAGTTTCATTGGTTTAAGCTGTAAACCAATCATTTTCCTTTCTGCCCTCAGACATTTTTTGAGTAAGTAAAACTCTCATCTGCTATTTGCACAGGTCATCATGTTTTGTGACTCAGCGCTTTATGGGTTTAAACTCAAAACCTTAGTGTGGCCATCCCAGATTCTCATCTACAATGCTACCACCACTCCACTGTTGCATGAGCTGTTTAGATTAAGATCAGAGTCCTGTAAGATTTGACATGCATCACCTGTCTGCCGTATGTCTGAAGACACCACATACAGTAGCAAGGGGACATAAACCATGTGCAAAGGGTGTGAGCGTGTAATTGAAACACTGATCCTTCATTGATCTTTCTGGATCAATAAATAATCCATTCCTCTGACCTTGAGCACGACGAGTGAGGAAAATGACAAGACTGTGAAGAGGGGTCTCATCACTAGCAGGCAGTTTGAGCACTACACAGTGCCGAGATGAAAGGAGGATGTAGACCCACACAACAACCATGAGCAGTTCCTTTTGATCTGCGTTCCTAATGAAAACCCTTGATGTGTGACAAACCAATGCATTCATAAACTGCAAACTAGCAAATTAATTTGTTTTGCAAAAAGACTATGACATTTATATTACTGCCCGATTTTTTTTTAATTTTTTGTTTTTTTACTCTTGGAAGTAATTTTTTGGGGGGCAGTTTTTAATTAAATGTTTTTATTGCAATTTTAAAAGGTTTTAGTTATTTATTGGGATGTATGATATATCTGCCACCATATCGGTATCGGCTGATATATGTTTGGCTGATTATAAAATGTGGCCGATATATTAAGCCAATAAATAATGGATTATTTCCAGCTGAGACATTGTACATGAGCACTGTTCGCCACAATGTATTTGAATTGCTTGAAATATGATTTAAATCACTTAAAAAAATTAAAAAAATTACAGTTAAGTGCAACATGTCAACCATCAACCATAATGACTAACGAGAACTAATTCAGACAAAACACATATTTGATATGCTACATACAATTATAATGAGAACAGTTATAATTGTGTGTTTGGGACATGGCTTTTAATGGTGAGACTTGTTTTTGTAATCAGGCTGTCAAAAATTACATACAAATTTGGATTTAAATTTATCGGCCAATATAGCGTCTATCGGCTTTCAAATATAAATAATTTTCTGTATCGACCAAAATGTTCATAAGGTGCGTAATTATTTCTAGTTCTGAGAATTACTACTACTACTACTAATAATAATACTAATAATAAATTACCAGGCCCACAAAAATATTAGTAATAGTAGTAGTAGTAAGATATATTATTAAATTATAATATTCAATTATTTTGCCTAGATTTTTGATTTTTAGAAAATGTATAATGTGAGATGAATAACATTTATTTAAATGATTTTTCTGCAACAGAAGTTACTGAAAATCTAGGATTTACATGACTGAACAAATGAACGGAAAGTGCACGTTCTGAACATAAAGCTGACAATTGTTCAGGGCTGCATTGCATGATAGGATATTGACTGCTTGTAGCTCAGTACTTCCTTGAGAAACAATAAACGTGCTAACAACAGCCATTCTGACAACATATACCGCCACTTTGGCCACAGGAGTGGGATCTTTATTGGCCTCTTTATGGAGATTCGTTATCTTCCTTTGGGGCAGTAAACAGAGGCTACAGAGGGAAGTCAATGATTGCAAAGCTCATAAAATAACCATGTTCACCCTAAGCCATCATACTCATAGAATTACCACATGATGAAAAGCTCCCTCAAACCGGTCTTTAACCACTGGGGTTATTTACACAGGCCTAATAGGTCATCTTTTTTTCCTCTGGATGTTGTGTGAGGACCATATACTCACATCCCAGAGGACATTATTAAGATTAGGACTGATTATGCTGATCTTTTTGTAGCATGACAGATGGTCGATGGCACGATGCTCTGATGTTGATAGATGTCAAGTCAGATTGTCTAGCCCTCACAGCCTGCGATCCAGCAGGTATTAATGGTCATTCCAGGGGCGGTCACTAACAGGACATGACAGGAAAGTTTATCTCTGAGGCAAAGTGCTTGTTGGATTAGGCGGTGGTGTCACATATTAGCTAATGATGGAGGTATTCATGCACAAAGGAGTTGAAGCACATGTCTGGACATGTAAAGAGATGTGGGGAGGGGTGACCTAGCTGGCCATGTTAGCATGTAAGTATAACTTCATAAAATCACTTGCTAACAGCTAGCATTCACATTCATCTCAATAAAAAGTGTACTGTATGGAAAACAGAAGCTTGCTAAACATCTTTTATGTTTCACATATACAGAACATATACAGGGGTTGCAATGGCATGAGGATGAGTAAATGATGACACAATATTTATTTTTGGATTAACTATCCAAATTAAGAAACACAGTAGTTAAGAATAAATACTACATGAAAAACACTAGCGTTACATCCTGAACGAATGTCTACTTGTCTTCATGGAACATCACACCATGGTTCTAAAGACCCTAAATGACTGTGGGTAAACTTCAAATTAATGACAGAGTCAGTCCAAGGTATTTGGTGGTTGAAATAGGGATGTAAATAATGGATTCCCTTATCTTTTTTTCCTTTCCTTTGACAGAGCAATCATTCCTCCTTTATTAATTGCAAGGTGAGGGACATATTGTCTCCGCCTTTCTGCATTCTTTCAGTTTAATTAGAGAAACAGGCTATTGTAAGCTCCATCACAATGTCATGGGGTGGCCTTCTGCTGAGCGTGGCAATTAACCTTGCGTTTTCTAGTAGGCAATATTTACTGATCTGTTCAGTATTTTTTCACAAGATTTCACAGCTAATATTATGTCTTAGGCAACTCCCAAAATGTGTTGTTTTGAAATATCTGAAGTTTTGTATTGTAGTCTTCACTTTCAGTTGACTTTTTGTTCGTTTTGGTGCATCGATATTTTATTATATTATTGTAACCATTTATTTTATTTTTTTGGTTTTCATTCCTTATAAAATTGTATTTGATATAAAACTGTCTTGTATTCAATTAAACTTTTATTTATTTATAAATTCATAACACCACTGCAGTATTCTCTGTCAATGAGAAAATCTATGAATAATCGATTGCTGCTAAAGTAAATTGTAACTACCATCACTCTGGCATTTATCTATGAAAGCAACATTGATTGAATTCATACAGATATTATAAGATCTTAATCACAGTGCACCCTTCAGAAAACAGCTAGTTGCTGGATTTCCCAAAGTTTGAACAATTCATTGCACAGAATTTTGTCATTTGTATCACCTAAACAGGATTTTGGTTTAGACATTTGTGCAGTTATTAACTGTTACCACTTTGTTGCATGCTGGTTTATTATCGTTGTGTCGTCGCTTTCAGATTTACCTGGACCGAAAGGTCATAAGGTTGGTCGATCTGTCTTGTTTAGTGTGATCTGGTTGTACATTTATACAACACAGTCTCATGGCAGTTTGTAACTATTTTATGTTTTGGCAATTTGGTGGGTAATAGTATGAATTCGTATGATCTGTTTACGCCCCAGTGATGTTATGTTTAGGGGTGAGGTTAAGTTTTCTTCGTAATAGCTTTAGTTAGCAATGCTAATCAGAGTTACACATAAACCCTTTTAGTTTACACAGTTTGGACTGTGGATAGTTTACCTCTTGTCGTGTTAGTGGCTGAAGGGCAAGCAACGCTGTGGTGTGCATAAATTAAAAAGACACAATTGGTTCCCTCCATGTTCTATTCCACGAACTTTGCTGACCTTTTCCTCTCTAATTAAAACAGACAGATACCCAGGATCGCTCTCATTAAATACTCTACAAACCCTTCACTTAAGGGCTATCAGTGGCTCACTCATGTGTGTGAAACGTCCGCTCCAATCAGATTTACACCGACCTCATGGGCTTTTAACAGCAAACTGAGACTGTGAAAAAAAATACACATATCCGTGAAAGTCTCGGATGTTGAAGTTTATTCAGTGAGAGTTTATTCATTAGAACAGACTGCCACATGTAGCATCATTCATTGTGACAATTTCCACCATGTGTGTTGAATAAGCTAGCTATGTGGTGACATGCAAGACTATCAGTGTCAGAGTCTCGGAGTCCTGATGTGCTTAATGAACATCTGAAAGGCTCGAACAGTAATTAGTCATTTGCAAACTTTTTCAGGCGATGAGACTTTAGATTATATATGTTGTAGTAAGTGAATAAAAACTGTTGGAGAATTGTCATCACTTGCTGCGTGTTATAGTCAAGAATGGCTTTTTCATGCTGCTTTTCATGTTCCGACACACTGGACCACATTCATGAAAAAAATTGTTGCGGTAAAAACTGTTGCATTTAATTTAATACAACAATTTACTTAAGGAAAGTTTTACGAATAATCTACACAGAATACATTCAAGTTTGAGGCCCATTGAAACCTTGTATAAAAATCTATTTGTTTTATTCACCGTCGGTGTGTGAATGGGTGAATGTGAGGCTATGTAAAGCGCTTTGGTGGCCATAGGTCTGTGAAAGCGCTATATAAATGCAGTCCATTTACCATTTACCATTTATTCTATCTTGCATCACTTTCCAGTGCTAATGTGACCCTGGACCACAAAACCAGTCACATGGGTCAATTTTCTGAAATTGAGATTTATACTCATATGAAAGTTGAATAAGTAAGCTTTCAAATGATGTATTGTTTGTTAGGGTATGACAATATTTGCCCGAGATACAACAATTTGAAATTCTGGAATCTTGAAGGTGCAAAAAAAATCTAAACATTGAGAAAATTGCCTTTAAAGTTGTCCATTTATGTTCGGGATTGTGCATCATTCACTCACACAAATAAATGTTTTATATATTTACAGTAGGTCATTTACAAAATATCTTCATGGAACTGATCTTGGGACGATCATTTTGACACATACAATGTATTGTTGGCTATTGCCACAAATATACCCGTGCGACTTATGACTGGTTTTGTGATCCGGGGTCACATATAGTGCTGGGTAGTAACTGATTACATGTAATCCGGATTATGTAATCAGATTCCAAAAATTAAGTACTTGTTATTAGATTAAATAATGTTTTAAAATACTTGTAATCAGACTACAGTTACTTTTTTATACAGATTATATTGTCACAATTTTATTTTCACAAAGACAGAGTGTAAATTAAAGCTTGAACACCCTCAGGTGTTAAATATACATATGTGACCCTGGACCACAAAACCAGTCACATGGGTCAATTTTTTGAAATTGAGATTCATATATCATCTGAAAGCTGAATAAATAAGCATCCCATTGATGTATGGTTTGTTAGGATAGGACAATATTTGGCTGAGATACAACTATTGAAAATCTGGAATCTGAGAGTGCAAAAAAATCGAAACATTGAGTGAATCGCCTTTAAAGTTGTCCATTTATGTTCGCGATTGAGCTGCATTCACTCACAAAAATAAATATTTGATATATTTACGGTAGGAAATTTACAACATATCTTCATGGAACATGATCTTTACTTAATATCCTAATGATTTTTGTCATAAAAGAAAAATCTATCATTTTGACCCATACAATGTTTTGTTGGTTATTGCCACAAATATACCCGTGCAACATAAGACTGGTTTTGTGATCCAGGGTCACATATGCACTACTTGAAAAAAAAAAAAGGAAAAAAAAGCCAAACTTAAAAAATTACAATGAAAAACTACTTATATATGTTGTTTTTGAATAGTGAAGTTATCTTTGTTTTGTCCATCAAAGCACAAACTGCCTCCTGGAGAATTTATTGTTTTTCTATTTGATGGAGCTACAGTTACATTCCCTGCTGTTACATTTGAGTGAAACAGAAATGCAGCAGTATCATGCCTTCACATCCTCCATGTGGAATAGCTCAAAAAAAGGGGGAAACAACAACAACAACACAACTAGACAGCAGGGCAAGCGGCCAAATTCGCCCTCAGCTCTTCAGTGCTGCATTAATGGGCGGTAAGTGAGCTGGTCAACGCGAGGGACACACTGATTACTCACCGATGTTTTCCCCTAATTGTCATACTCCATAGAGTGCTATATCCTCTAGGTCCGCACACACTGTGCAAAGATAAACACTTCTCATCCACTGCCCTTCAGCTTCGCAAATAGCCATCCGGGGAATACGGTTCATTCCGATTTGTGAGGCGAGTCCGGTGCATCACTTGTTATCTCAAACTTTTGCTTATCTATTGTATGTGTGCTTGTATCTCATATCTCTGTGCTGTTCTCGGCGGCTGCGTCTTTTAGTGTATGACTCTCAAAGAGCTCTTTGTATCTGGATGGCACATTGTCCTAGATAGAGCTGTAATTGATTGGGAGTCTTCAGCCCGGATGAGTCCCGCTGTGTCCTCAGTGAGCCCACAGACATTCATTAGTTGGCCTTAAACTAAGAAATGGTCAAACGGTGATGGATGATGGACGGAGAGGTCTGTAGCACGTAGGGTAGGTGAGGGGAGAAATGAGGGAAGCAGGGGGGAGGGAAGCCTAATGAACGGCGGTCTGTTTCAGGCCAATTACTCAATTAGCTGAAGTGACAAAGAGCCCTTCCCCTTCTCACACTGGGTTTTTAGCTTCGCCTCAGTGTTTGCCTTTATAGAGAGAGGGCTTGATACCATTTGTGAAGACAGATGAAAGTGGTGTGGCACATGCAGTTTAGATTGCTTACTTAATCTTAGCCGGAATTGCTCCTTTAAATTGGCATATTCCAACTTACATTTTCAGTGCTGGAAAAGCAGCAACACAACACATTGGAAAAATGAGCCTTTGGCAACATTTACAAAATGCAAAATACATACCAACACATACAATTCACTGCAGTTCCCAACTGAAATGAACAATAGAGGCAGTACAACAGCTTGTTCGGTAGCTCAGCTGGTACAGATGTAGAGATCTCTGGAACGAGTCCCGTGAAACATGAGTTACGACAAAAGAGCTCAAAATGGCATGGTTGCTTCAGAAATTGTGTTTTCATGTGCTTTTGTAAACACTCTCTGGTAGGTTTAGTGTATGTGTACGTTATTTTAAATTGTGATGGAGCATTAACCTTTAAACGCCACCTGCCGGACATTTCAATTCAGAACTGTGGTGATACACAAATTTTTTTTTACAAAAATGACAGATTTATGTTGATCTGTTTTGGATAAAACTGAACACACTCTTAGTCCCACTCACTAGAAATTTAAATTCAAGTCCTTCAATTAGAAAAACAATGACAATAAAAATGTCTTCACAGTATTAACATGCACGACGCAACATAATATCCTTTTGCAGAAATGTTGCCACAGAGTAAAAAATAAAAGGTACATTTGAGATAGTAACATCGGCAGTAGTCTCAGCCTCAGACGTCAGGCCCACGGGCCAATGGCTGAATGTCTGATACATATGTCAGACAAAATGGGAAACACTTCGGGAGTTTCAAAGTCGTAATCTGATGAATTCTCCAGGATTTCAGGAGATGAGAGAGCTGTGTTCTTTAACAGTCTGCCTGGAAACAAAGCCGTCATGATGCCTAACCCCCTTATGGAAGAAGAAAGCCGCCGTGTTTACAACTGTGACAATGAACGGTTACCAGGATTAACTAAACACTGGATTTTCAAAAGAATGTAAATTTCCAACCCAATCTCACAGCAATTCGTACATATTTTACGAGGTGGCTAAGTTGTACAAATTTGTATGACCTCCGTTGTATGAATTCGATTTTTACGTATTTTACAAGTTGCCCAATTCGTATGAATTCGTACGAATGACCAACCGCTTACCCCGCCCCTACCGGTCACTGGGGTGTCACGTTTCTGTTCGTGTTTGGACTTCCTCTGTGTTCATTGTGTTCAGTTTCCCGCCACACCTGGTTTCCATCATCACCGTCTTCGTTAGTTCATTTGGTTCAGCTGTGTTGTTAGTCAGTTCTCGTTCTCTCCCTGTTTGTTACCATGGTTACTGTCGTTATGAGTTCATTTGCCCGAGCTGTGTCTCATTTCCCTGATCTATTCTCTTTGTATTTAGGCCCTCTGTTTCTCCTTGTTCCTTGTCTTGCATTATCTTTAAGTTATTGTTGATGTGTTGCAATTCTGAATTAAAGTCTCCTAGTGTATCGCCTTCGTCGTGCGCTTGTTCTCAACCACCTAACCCATAACATGGGGTTTAGACAAATCATGCGAATTCGTACGAGTGAGTTTGTACGAATTAGCCACTTCATAAAATATACACAAATTGGTCCTGAGATAGCAATGGAAGTCACACGGGTCTGGCGTGGGGGCTGGGTATAAACCTTTATACATTTAATAGACAGCAGTGGGTATAAACCTTTTTATATTTAATAAAAAGTTTTTTTTTTTTTTTTTATTAAAAAATAAATATATAAATGTCTTTACTGTCACTTTTAAACAACTTATGAATATTAAGAAGTACTTGTACTTATTGTTCATTGAATGTTCAGCCAAAGTTATTGTATTGTTAATACTGTGACAAAATGACTATGATAAAAGATTATAGTCATACGAGCACTTGTTTTGTTTGATCAACATTTGCCAATTTCATCATGTTTGGTCTTTTTCTGCTTGAGATTGAACTATTAGAGATGTTCTTTATGGAAGTAAAGCAAATTATTCCACTTGCTGTTGCCGTGGTGACAGTAGTCAGTTCGATAGTGATGAAACGGATTGAGAGGCTGTGCTGGCAAGGCACAGCGGGGTGCATTAGGAGATGTGCAGTTATTCACTTATGGTGTGCTCTTTACACCTAGAACTACTGGCATCCTATCCGACTGTATAATTCTCTAAACCCGCTTAAAGACATAAACATATATAAACCATTAAAAGGTGTTTTTAAGGCCAGCAGCAGTGATGACTAATATATGATTCTAACAAAGTACCCTATAAAGTTACATTTGGTAACCCTAGGACTGTGTTGTTTTGTTGCAAGTAAGTTCTAAATATATTGTCTGTGGAGATAATGGAAATTGCAGAGGCTCCCGCAGAGCCAAGTGCAGCTTTCAGGGTATTTGCCAGTCAGTTGCCATCTGAAATTACCTAACCATTTTATCATTTAGTCGGAGAAGTGCTGACAGTTGGACTGTGGTGAATGTGTGTATTAATCCCTCAAGCATCTTTAAAACATGCTGGGACTGGCATGAAACCCTTACAACACCACAGATTCAATTGGATAGAACATTATGTGGTGTAATACTTTGAAAGATGTACAAATCTTGTTTTTATATTATTATATTGCTCCTTTTTTTTACATAGGACACCCTTTTTACATAGGACACCTCTTCTGATTATTCTTTTCACTCTCTATCAGAAATCTTGCGAGGAGCACTGGTCGAGGCAAATTTATGGTGAAATTATTGTCTTTCCACTTCCGTATTATGGCCCCAAAAGTGCTCACTGGACCATTCAGAAGCTTAGAATGGCGCCTAGAACCAATGCCATCATTATGTTTTGCAACAATTAGGTTGCGAAGGTCTTGAGACAGCTCTTTGCTTTTACCCATCATGAGATGTGTCTTGTGTGACACCTTGGCAATGAGCCTTTTTGTAGGCCATCATTTGGGACTGAACCAGCTGTTATTAATTTCCACTGACAGGGGGCTGGATTGCTTTTTAATTACTGTAAGTTGTCAGCAGTTGTCTTGGCTTTCCATGCCTTTTTGCGCCTCCCTTTCTTCATGTGTTCAATACTTTTTCCCTGTGTCATTTCACATTATTACACAACTTCATTTCTGAACTTATTTTTGTCTGTTTCTTTTTATGTATGGCTTACTTGGGTTGTTACCAACATCTGGTGAAAATGTCATGTCAATAGCACCTTTGGAAATATATTTACTGAGATAAATTATGCCGTGTTCAATACTTATTTCCCCCGCTGTATGCGTGTGTGTGTACAGTATAGATAGATAGATAGATAGATAGATAGATAGATAGAATTATTAGACACACACATAAAAAAAAATTAGTATATATATACACACAGTATAGTATACTATATTTTGTCATATAATAAATCGTTTTTTTTTTATTTTTTTTTTATTTTTTTTTTAAACATCAGTGCTGGAGAAATACACACAGTATAGTATACTATATATTGTCATATAATAAATCGTTTTTTTTTTATTTTTTTTTTATTTTTTTTTTAAACATCAGTGCTGGAGAAGCTTTTTATTATTTAACATTTAATTATTTTTTATCATTTAATATTTTAAAGAATTATAACTGGTACCTTGAAAATGCACAATGCAATTTCTGGATATGCTCGTTGCTTATTGGTTTTTCATATCCATGCATATCCTGCTGAAACGGTTATTTTGGGAGCTTTGATTGTTCGACCCTGAAAGAAACTGAAAGACTGGACCTCTTGAAACTTTAATTGAATATCTCTGAGCTGAAGGTTTAAATCAATTCATCTCCTCAAGTTAATCTTACATTTTGAGATTAACCCTGCACTCCCTGTGGGCTTTTGAGTAGAGTGAATATTAAGGATTCACAAAAGGGCATTCCTTAAAGGAATAGATCACTCAAAAATGAAAATGTTGCCATCATTAATTTACCCTCAAGTTCTTCCAAACCTATATGAATTTCTTTCTTTTGTTGAACACAAAAGAAGATATTTTGAAGAATGTCAGTAATCAAACAGTTGATGGACCCCGTTGCAAAGATCTGTGTTTATCAGTGTTCTTCAAGACATCTCAGGTATTCTCGCAAGAATGATGTGTATAATGCAAAGCTAATCGACATAGCCTGTATCAGAGTATAGAATTTTTTTCACACTATGGATGTCAATGGCCTAATTGGTTATCCATATTCTTCAAAATATCTTCTTTTGTGTTCAGCAGAAGAACGAAATTCATACAGGTTTGGAACAACTTGAGGGTGAGAATTGATGACAGAATTGTCATTAACTATCCCTTTAACCCTTTCTCATCCTAATGACATTGTTGGCATTCGAAAGAACTTAAAGTCAGTTTGAAACACATACAAATTCGTAGCTTGGTTTCTCAAGCAATTACATGTGCATGTGTTGTAACTGCAGTGAAGTACAACAAATCGCAAACAACACTTAGGCTACAACATTAGCATCTGAAAACCATGAAACATGAGTGTTTGTTTGTTTACGCCGTGCTGCGGTAAAACAGTCTGCTTTCAATTATTTCCTGCCTGCTCACAATGTTCGCCGTTCACTGAATCATGCACTGTTGTTTATGCGTTAAAAAAGCAATTGAATGTAAGTCTATAAATATACCTCTTCAACATCTACCGATGCGACAGTGTCGAAGCTCTTAATTCATGTTTTACTGCACGATTCCAATGACCTTGGTACTGTATGTGTGGATGTGCACGGTGTGATATACCGCGCCATCTCGTGTGGAAGGTCTGCCTCGCCCGGAGGTTTGAATTTTAATTATACTACCAGCCCATTAAATAGCAGTGACGTTTTTAGGCGAAGGAGAAAAATAAACAAGCCTTAATTGGCCGAGATCGGAGCAGGTTCCTTCCCCTCTCCCGTCATTTGAAGACAGACAGGGGAGTGCTAAACAAACACATTGAGGACGACAGATAGAGCTGACCTTTTACCCTCAAGCTGCCATTGTTATATGTGTTCAATTGTTACGGTGATTAACTCGAAAGGTCATCAAATACTGTCAACTGCTTAAAGAAACATCGCAACAGTCCGAGCTGTCTAGAAAAACAAAGCTCCTAAAGCGGTCGGGATCAGAAAGACGTTCCAAATGCTTTTCTCCGATGAGGCGAGGGCTTTTTCCACAAAGCTGTGTAAAAAATCTGGATGAGAAAATAATCAACTGTAAAAACATTCCTTATTATCATCAATGTTGAAAACAGTTGTGCTGCTTAATATTTTTGTAGAAACTTGTGTTTCTTTCCCCAAGATTCATTGATAAAAAATGAAAAGAACAGCATTTATTTGAAATAGAAATCTT
This sequence comes from Leuciscus waleckii, assembly GCA_900092035.1. Taxonomy (NCBI): domain Eukaryota; kingdom Metazoa; phylum Chordata; class Actinopteri; order Cypriniformes; family Leuciscidae; genus Leuciscus; species Leuciscus waleckii. The sequence goes on along the minus strand of FLSR01000253.1, from coordinate 222,787 downwards.
CTGTAATATTATAAATGTCTTTATTGTCATTTTTATCAGCTTAATGCATCCTTGCTAAATAAAAGTATTAATTTTTTTTTTTTTTAAGTCTTGGACATGATAATTAGCATGATAACTCAAACTCTTTCTTTATAGAGTGTCTTTGTAAAAACATTCATTGAACTAGTCATTATGTTGCTATACTGTCAACATTCAGTTATTTAGGTGGATAATGATGTAATTAAAGAACCATTATAGAGTAAAATATTAGAATTTTTTTAATTAGCCAGTTATTTTGTAATTATTTTAAGCTAACTATTTTCACCGTCTTCCCCACTGATTGTATTTCAAAACTTGGAGTTATATAAAATTATATAAATTTAAGATCATCTTCTAAAGCACTCACACTGCACCTACAGCCACATCCAAAACACACAAGCAACCACCTAGAACCGACCTTTTAAAATGTAATGTATGCAACCACCAGAAAACCATTGCAACTACCTAAAATTTACCTTGCAACCACCGATATCTGGCCTACAACCATCAGAACTCTAGCAACCACCTAGAACTGATCTTGCAACTATCAGAACACACTAGCAACCACCTAGAACAGGCTTTGCAACTACCAGAACACACTAGCGACTACCCAGATCTGGCTTAGCAACCATAAGAACACACTAGCAACCACCTAGAACTGGCTTTGCAATAATCAGAACACACTCAACCACCTAGAACTGGCTTTGCAATAATCAGAACACACTAGCGACTACCAGATCTGGCTTAGCAACCATAAGAACACACTAGCAACCACCTAGATCTGGCCTAGCAACCATCAGAACACCCAAGCAACTACCTAAATTTAGCCTTGAAACCATCAGAACACCCTAGCGACTACCTATATCTGGCCTAGCAACCATAACGAGAGCCTAGCAACTACCTAGATCGGGCCTTGCAACCATAACGAGAGCCTAGCAACTACCTAGATCGGGCCTTGCAACTATAAGAACACACTAGCAACCACCTAGATCTGGCCTAGAAACTGTCTCGAACACCATAACAACCACCTAACTGACCTAGCAACCACTGATATCTGGCCAAGCAACCATCAGAACACACTAGAGGTGAAAAGTAACTAATTACAAATACTTTTGTTACAGTACTTGAGCAGATTTTATTTTATTTTAATTAATTTTTTTCTTGGGTAAAAATAGTTTGTGGTACTTTTACTTTTACTTGAGTTGAATAAAAATAAAGTATTCAACTTCATTATATTTATTTCTCACCAAAAATAAAAAGTACTTTGACAAAGGTGCTGACGGAGCAACAGGGCGAGCTGACATACTGTGGTGGAGCCCTGCGCTCCAGGGGTGTTCAAACCTCGCTTTGACAATCAATCACTGGCGCTCGCGTTTTGAATCAGTAGTAATGATAATGTTTCAATAATTTAGTGAATGTTTGCTCATATTCTGATTTTAAACTGAAATGGGTGTATATTTCATAACACTGTCGTAAAAAAAACTCACTTGCGGCACCCTCCTCCCCCTTTCTACCACTGCTCAGTGCATTTGTTATTATCGGAGCCGGCCAACTTTATCGTGTGGAGCTATGTCTACCGAGGTGGGTAATACATCATACACAGTATCATAGAACGTGTGTGTTTATGTCAAATTGCCGTAAAGCATTTCGTGTTTTTTGATCGTTCTCACTTCTCACGAGACTTCCTATTTCCAACTTACCGGGATGTTAGTCCCCATGTTGCAAAGTTGGTTTTCCGCCTGGGAACGATAGGGGAGCAGGGAAAGTCACCATTTTCACCAGAACAGGTTATTTAATCATCCAAATGATCTCTAAACAGTTGAAATAGTTGCCAAGTTCCCCTTTAAGTGACTAAAATGCACGCACACATTTCAGTTGAATGGTAAAGCTTGCCCTCTTAACAATGCATTATGCAGTTAAACTAAATGTACAAAGCAAACTTTGTACAAAGCTGAACCTCAACATTAGAAACAACAGTGAAATGAGATAGCATGAATTATCTGTCAATCAGATGCACGTAAAAGTGTAGCTCGTTGCTATAGCAACAGTGGGCTCTTTTCGGTAGAATGGGAAAAAAGCATTTTATTTAACATGTTAAACCGTAACCCACTTAATTTTTTTACTGCCACTTTTCTATTCATACTGTTTTAATCCATTCTTTCTTTGCCCAGACCTCTCACCCTTCTGTGCTTTTGCCCTTAAAAAAAAAAAAAAAAACATTCAAATGATCTTACGTGGACTTTTCAAAATTAGTAATAAAACAATTGCTCTTAGCAACAGGGATAGCTAGCATGTTTGCCTAAGCATAGTGTCAAACACAACAATATATGAGATTAATATAATGTTTTGCTCCAAAATCACTATATATACAAACACCCGTCAGTTGTGTTTGAAATAATTGCTTCAGTGGTCCCATGATGCTTTTTTACACATAGTGAGACAGAAAATATTTAATTTTATAAAAATTCTATACTCTGATACAGGCTATGTCGATTAGCGTTGCATAATATACATCATTCATACGAGAATACCTGAGATGGCTTGAGAACACTGATAAACACTGATCATTGCAACTGTGTTTATTGTCTTCATTTTTCATTAGTCAAAACATCGCTATCTTCATTTTATTCAGCTGTAGCGATATCTGATGTCCATATAAGAGATTTCCTATAAGGGTGCCCTCTTGCTTCCAGTATGAATGACACATAAACTACATGAGATTGTTTTGCGCCCCATATTTCCCCTCATTTTGGAAAAAAAAATTGAAAAATATACTAAGTACTTTGTAACGTAGTAACTTGAGTAGTTTTTCAGCAAACTACTTATTTACTCTTACTCGAGTCATATTATTTTCCAGTACTTCTACTTGTACTCAAGTAAATTATTTCTTAATACTTTTACTTAAGTGCAGTTTTTTAGTACTCTTTCCACCACTGCAAACAACCACCTAGATCTGGCCGAGCAACCATCAGAACACCTTAGTAGCCTAAACCAGGTCTAGAAACGGTCCCAAACACCCTAACAACCACTAAGAGTTGACCTTAAAACCATCAGAACACCCTAGCAACTACCTAAAACTGGCATAGAAACTGTCCCAAACACAATCGCAACCACATAGACCTGACCTAGCAACCATCAGAGCACACTAGCACCTAGAACTGATCTAGAAACTGTCTTGAACACCCTAACGACAACCAATAACTGACCTAGCAACCATCAGAACACCCTAGCAACTGCTGAGAACTGATAAACCATCAGAACACACTAGCAACCACCTAGAACTGACCTCTAAACCATCAGAACACACTAGCAACCACCTAGAACTGACCTCTAAACCATCAGAACACACTAGCAACCACCTAGAACTGACCTCTAAACCATCAGAACACACTAGCAACCACCTAGAACAGACCTCTAAACCATCAGAACACACTAGCAACCACCTAGAACGGACCTCTAAACCATCAGAACACACTAGCAACCACCTAGATCTGGCCTAACAACTATGAGAACACACTAGCAACTACCTATAACTGGCCTTTCAACTGTTCTGAACACCCAAGCAACACATATCAATGTGCTAAACCCCTCAAAACACTGGCAACCACCTATACGGCCCAAGAGCACTGTGACTGATGCACGCACCAGAAAACATACTTGCATTCAATTATGGAATTTTGATGAATGGTGGGATTTTATCTGCTCACTGCTATCCAATCACAGTGAAGTACATCCAGAGAAGGTGTTCACAAGAAAAAGTGCATTAGGAAAAGAGGAATAAACTCAAATGAAGGCTTATCCCAATGACGGCCCACAATGGAGACATGCTGCCCTATCTCTCCCCTGCAGCCGTCGGCCTCGCTGAACAGAGACGACTCAGCAGCACAGGAGAAATCTTATTAGTGTGCATGCGGTGATATTATTCACTATCTGCCATAGACAACACAGAGTAGACAATAATGCTACAAAATATGCTTGTTTGTTCCTGTGCCGCCTCCAGAGATACAACATAAACTTTTATTAAACAGACACAAATTTGCTACAGGATTGTCTTGTGAGTATGCAAGGGTTGTTGCTATGGAAATTACCCTTGGATTTTCTATCATGGTAGAGGGAATGGAGGAACCCTCTTGTATTATTCAGAGGGGATGGGGGGAACCCTTTTTTTTTTTTTATTTAAAAAAAAAAAAAAAAACTGTTGTACTGCTTATTAAACATTATTGTTTGTTACACCAAACCAAAGTATTTTGTTGAAAAAAAAAAAAAAAAAAAAAAACACAGGAACATGCAGGAAAAAACAACAACAGGAAATTATATCAAATATGAGATCATTTCAGGTTGAAATCCCGGATGTAAAATGCCATATGGTGCGGCGACTCAAAAAATGATGTCAACGAATTGGCAATCAAATGAAAAGGAATGTGTGTTATTATTTTTTAAATTGAAACTTTCCTGGAAAATTACATATAAAAAATATTCAAAACCATATGAAACCAACATGAGTGCATTACTGAGAATTTTGCGTGTGTTTTACAGATTTGTCCTTGCCTTTATTCTGGACACTCTGATACATTATTTACCCTTTACAATACAAAAATCAATGTCATGAAATATGATTTGCTTCAACTACAGTTGACAAGTCTCTCTCTCTCTCTCTCTCTCTCTCTCTCTCTCTCTCTCTCTCTCTCTACCTAATGGGGCATATTCTGATTTTGCTGCGCTCTGTGTTTATGTGCCGTTTTGATTTTTTCCTCTTCCCTAATGCACTGCTGCATTATCTATATTCCACAGCATAATAAGCCCCCCACCCCCCCAGCACTGACACAAAGCCATATTTCACCCAGAGCCATTCCCTTGGAGGGATAGGAGGGATAGATCATATAGCTGGTGCTGTAGATTTGTGGGAAATGGGAAGACATTGTGGATGCCACATCCTGATACCCCCTCCATGGCTCAGGCCGTTTGATGCATGGAGAGGGTCGACACGCCTGACATACTGTAAATCAAGCACTCTTGTGCACACTCTACTCCTTAGTCCGTTTTTTTTTAACCGGGTGAGGGAAAGCAGGTGTAGGTCCGCCTGCCATAAGTTGGACAGAGATGAAGAGTATATCCGAGAGATTTTCCAGGTACCGTGTCACTAAATGCATAATAGCTGCCAAAAAGCCCTGTCGAGAAGATGTTATCGCACCGCCAATCCCTCCACAACTCATTTTTTGGATCTGTCTGTTTCTATTTTTATGGATTTTGAGCTGCTTGACAAAGGTTTTGTTAGCGTCATCCCTTTCTTTCTTCTGTTCTTTTTTCTTTTTCTTTTTTGCATCAATAACATGCACTTGTTCTAGACATCTTCTCTTTTCAAGCCTATCCACTATATGTGAAAATGCATTCAAAACAGTTTTTAAAGGAGTGTGTGTACTATAAAATCATATTTATAGTCATATTAAAGCTTTTGAGCTTTCTAGTCATCAAATAATCCTGAAAAAAAAATGCATCACAGTTTCCACAAAAATATGATAATAACAAAAATATGACAAAAACATTGATAATAATAAGAAATGTTTCTTGAGAAGCATATCAGCATATTAGAAGGATTGCTAAAGGATCATGTGATATTGACTGAAGACATGGAAATTCAACTTTGAATCACAGGAATACATTACATTTTAAAATATATTCGAATAGAAAATAGATATTACAGTTTTTCTCAATTGCTAAAACCCTAAAACCCAGTGGCTGAACAAAGTTCTCAGTTGCCTGAACTCATTTAGCTAATTGTGCAGTCTGTTGTCAATACCTTAAATCATTTCACATGGTAAAACACAATTTGCAGATCTCACTTAGACTTTTCAGTAAAACTCTAAACACATTCTATTCTCAAAACACATCCTGCACTGTAATGCACATGTCATCCACACTGGTAAACACAAGTGGCAACAATCAAATACAAATAGAGAACACATGTCATTGATTGAACACAACCACTCAAAACTGATATAACCTGTTTCAAATGATGCCCAAAGACAAGAAGAAGCACACTGATCACGTTTACTCCTTTGATGTTTGTCCCTTTTAGTATTGTATACTGTAGTGCATTGTAGGCTGTATACTGTACAATGAACACATTGTATGTCCCTGAACATTGTGCTTTACATTTGTTAACAGAACTGACTGCTCAATAGATTTTGACTGGTTGCAGGTTCATATCAACAAAGAACAAGAATTACAGTATCACAGAGACAAAGGACAAGTTTGTGAGATGCAGGGTACACTCTAAAAAATTATTCCGTGGCTTAGTAAATATTACAGAAATATTTAACTTTATTAACTTACCGTTTTTCTCCATTGGTTTGGCTCATTTCTTGAAACAGAAATTACATTCTCAAAACTCTAAGAGCATTTGGCAAAACAGTCTTACAGTTCAGCACAACACTATAGCTCACTTGCAAAAGCTCATATCTCTCCCAAAACGGTTCACTCATGCTTAAAAACTACATTTGTTTCCCATATAAAGAGTCAGTGCCACGGAAATGGCAAAGATCCTTCTCAATTGATTTGGCTCATTTCTTGAAACAGACCGGACGTTCTCAACACTCTTGGTGCTTTTGCCAAAATAACGTGGATGGTTCAGCACAACACCATTGTTCACCTGCAAAAGTTCATACCTTCCCAAAACAGTTCACTCATGTGTCAAAACTAAATTTCCTTCTCATTCAAACAGTCAGTGCCCCCAAAATGCTTCGTCCCTTAGGCATTGTGTAAGCACTGCAAGTCAAAATGTTTAGATGTTTTGTCACTATGGCAGAGGACCATTGAAATATTGTCCATATTGAAAATGTCCACCTTTCACTCTTAGCCCCGTCCTTCATTGACAATGGTTACTGTACTGTTTTTGTCTAGCTAACAGAAAACAATTGTGTATAAAACTGAAAAAAAGAAATAGCATTTTAGGGTAAGAGTAGCCTCCAAGGTTTGACATCACACATTGCACTCATACTGCCAAGGAAATTGTAACCATTATCATTCACACACATAAAGTAACTTCCATACATCAGAGTAAAAAGAAAATGTATACAGCATAATATACTGTAATGTAGCACACAAACAATAAACAATGAAAATTATGCAGCCTACAGTGCAGTAAATAAAGCTGGAGTTTCACAACTAACAGTTCTTCACTGGTCGCTGTCCTCACCCTCCCTCTCCTGGCCACCGTCCTCACCCTCCTGGCCATCCACACGCTGCTGTCTGTCTGGCCACATATTCTCGTCCACATCACAGCGTATATTCTCCCCTGCGATGCAACGAGGGAAGAAATGGCGTGCATGTCGCAACCATCCCCTACACTGATCTCCTGTAATATCCTCACACGCAGCATGGTGCATGGAGCAGGGACCTCTGATCTTGAGCCGATGCTCATACACTCTCTACCTCCAAGCGGAGAAATACTCCTCAATAGGATTGAGGAAAGGAGAGTAAGGTGGTAGGAACACCTTGACCATCCTTGGATGTGTAGTGAACCAGGCCCTGATGAGCGGGCCATGTTGGAAATTCACATTGTCCCATACAATAACATATTGTGGTAGGTGAGGCCCTTCGAGGCCTCTCTCATTTTCAGGGATCAAATCAAAATGAAGGCGGTCCAAGAAGATGAGGAGCTTCTGTGTATTGTATGGGCCAAGACTGGGGGTGGCCACACCACTCGCTGGCCTGGGGCCCGGTGGCCAATACAGTTTTTCTCAGTCGCTTTGGTGCATTTCTCACATCACTATTTACATTTGCACAACCGTTAATGCAGTTCTCAAAACAATTAGTAAAAACTGCAAAACGCCTCGGTTACGACTGTAACCTCGGTTCCCTGAAGAGGGAACGAGCGTTGCGTCGAAATGACGCTATGGGGAACGCTTTGCGTGATACGAGAGAGCAACTCGTGACAACAATCATAGAAAGAATGGGTGTTTTTACTTGGTTGGTAATGTATTTGCAGTCCGTGTTTCTCTTCATGACATATGAATAACTTTGGTGTGATGAATTCATCAAGCATACCATCGCACACACACACAAAACATTATTCTTGAAAAACTAACACCGAGTATAATTAAAGTCCCCCTGTAGTCAAAAATGTTATCCCTCAAAACTCACCTTTGATCAGTAAAATTACATATTTAAATGTTTTTTCCCAAAAATAAATAAATCTTGATGCCTTAAAATAGGCTTGAATGTAAATCTACACCCTTGCCTCATTTAGTATACGCGGTTCTATGAATATGCAAATTAGCCCCGCCTCCACTTACTCACACCAGCTCAGAGATCCACTCGTTGACGATCACTAGTTGATCTGATTGGTTACAAGTTAGTCTGTGACGTCAGAAACAACTACGTGTTTTCAAACCGTGTTTTTGCGACTGTCTTTGGTTCGCAGTTTTAAGGAGAAAATACTCAGCAATGGTGTTAACATTAATTTGCACACGGTTTGTCTTAAAGCATATTAAAAACACCACATAGACATAAACAACATTAAAAGCTGGATTTTCACCACAGGGGGGCTTTAACAAGTATGCCAGTAAGTATGAAGTGTAGGCATCTTCTTGAAGCTTTGAAATATTTGCGTATCAATTCCTAGTCTAGCCACAATTCCAAAATGAACAGGATGGCCTCATCATTGAAACCCATGAAAAGATCATGCAAAGTAAAATAAAATATTACCCACACTACATTAAATCTAAGTCCACAAATGTACCTGCATTAGTTCTTGTGAGGGTTTGGATGTTTACTCATTAGCACCAGCTACAACCATTTTTCATACAGAATATACAACGTTGTACACACCATTTGCATAATGATACATATTAAAAGTCAATATGAAATGGCATTTGCAAGCACTTCTATAATCTGACAGTTCAGAATGAAAATATGAAGAAGGGAAAAAAAGTAGGTTGAGACATTTTATCCATAAGGAATTCATTAGATGGTTCATAGTTGTTACATTTAATGAAATATTGTAAAACCAAATATTTTCTTTTGAATGATGTGCAGCGATAAAAAAAGAAATAAATACATTTTTGTTTTTTGTTGTATAATGCCTGTGAAACAAATCTTTCATGTGACTCTATTATCAGGTGTTAACGAAAGCTGAAGTTGTATGATACATGTGGTGGTTATAATAATTCATACCCTGAACTGGCTCACTCATTAGTACGGCATGAAGCTGCTCCTGTGATCTGTTCCCAATGAGAATACCCATGATGATACCTGTCCGTTTGGTGTTAAGTGTCTCTCATTTCTGTGTAAGATCTTTTTCTCCAATTGATATTGCTGGAGATTGTTGGAAGTTTGAGGTGCGCAGCATGACACATTGGGGTCAAGTGAACAGAGCATTTCTCTCCTCCATTATCTCAGCTTGACATCTCACCACTGGCAGTCAAAGAAACAGCAAAAAGACTGTTTGATATTGTTACAGCCATTATACGCAACGGTTCACTGAACACATTACTATTATTAGCTCTAACATGTGAAAGAGATGTGAGAAAGGGATTTCTGATGCTAATAAATTGATAATAAATACCCAACTGGGCTAATGACATATAATTAAGTAGCCTATATCAACAAGAGCAAGAGTGCTGTTTCTAAATTTCAAAAAAGGTCCATTGTCTGTTATCAATAGTATAGTGATGTATGAAGCACAGAAGTCACGTTCAAACCAAGCAGTTTTTTGTTGACCAACACAATGAATTCGCATGACCAACTTTCGTCCTCGCTATTGATTCCCATTGAATGACTGGATTTAATTTACAAAATTTCACGGAGCAATGGTAAACCACACTTGTGACCAAACTTTTATCCCAGACAGCAACATAGTGTCGGCCCAGATCCAGTCCACATCTGGTCCACGCGGATTCCACACGGCCCAGATGTGGGCCGGATCTGCCCTTACGGATCAAAAATATATGGGAATATACTGCGAAATGTAGTGCGACATATCATTTCCATATATGGGAAACTAGTGCTTATTTTTTTCAATATACTGCTATATATGCATTGACCATGTATGGCTATAGTGATACATGTAAATTATTTATAAATGAAGACAAAAATAGCATTACATGTAATATTCATAAAGTTTGATCCTTTATTGGGTACATATATTGCACATACATGTTCCCATATAAATGTGAATTTATGTTCACACACAAACACACACACACACACACACACACACACACACACACACACACACACACACACACATATATATATACACACACACAGACAGAGAGAGATGCGACTGCAATAGAGAGCATTTTTATAGAAATTGGGAAATAAAATCAATAATTTCTGCATAAATCTAAAAAAATTCACATATAAAGGAAGGTATGGTATGAGAGCACAAATGCAACGTGGAAAGAACATGACTACACACAGATCACATACACACAGAGAGACAAACACAAACAAACAGGTGTGACTGCAAAAGAGAGCATTTTTATAGAAATTGGGAAATAAAATCAATAATTTCTGCATAAATCAAAAAAATGTCACACATAAATGAAGGTATGGTATGAGAGCACAAATGCAACGTGGAAAGAACATGACTACACACAGATAACATACACACAGAGAGACAAACACAAACAAACAGGTGTGACTGCAAAAGAGAACATTTTTATAGAAATTGGGAAATAAAATCAATAATTCCAGCATGAATCTAAAAATGTTCACACATAAATGAAGGCCTGGTACTAGAGCAAAAGAACAATGTGGAATGAACATGATTACACACACACACACATGCAAGTGCATGCACACAAACACACACAGACACACAGGTGTTTACTCTTCACTCCTATTCCTATCCGCCTATAGCTGTTTTTTTATTTTTTACTTTTTAAAAATTAATTTCTTATTCTAAAGTTAATCATTTTATACATTTTGATTATTGAAATA
>FLSR01000253.1:195120-211803 GCA_900092035.1 Leuciscus waleckii | reverse complement strand
GCCAGTGGCCCATGCATATCAACTGTCACTAAAAATCTGTGGTAAAACATGAGGAAATGCTAGATTTTTTTATAGCTGACGAAGTTAAAGTCTAATGAAATACACTGACACCTTATTTTTGTCCTTTCAAAAGTAACTGGATGCCCTACTACATATATTAGCCTACCGTAATCATAATTGTATTTAAAACATATAAATGTACATGCATATGTATAATTATGTCATTATAAAATATATATTTATTTATATACACACTATAAATGCATATATTTGAAAATAAAACATTTTCAGCAAAAAAAACAAAAAACTTTCGGTACATAGCCTAGATCTACCCACCCCCTAAACCATTACAGTTTTTCTCAGTCGCTTTGGTGCATTTCTCACATCACTATTTACATTTGCACAACAGTTAATGCAGTTCTCAAAACAATTAGTACAAACTGCAAAACCTAGTTGATAACCTGCAAAAGCGTGTCACTTGCTCAAAATGGATAGCTCATTCCTCATAAGCAAGTATTCATGTCAATGAAAGTGTCAGTGTCATCAAGATGAAAAGTCCTGACACCATTGTTTATGAACAAGATAGTCAAATGGCTTTGTCATGTTTTCATTATGACAGTTTACTCTGTAAATGTTTTCCAATGCAAAAAAGTCAGATCTTGGTGACACTACCTGAAAATGCTCAAGACAGCACTATATACTATTTGCACAGCCATTTGAAAAATACAGTAAAGTTACACATTACTGTATTTAGTGAGGTAACTGAGTACAAGACACTGAATGTGTATGTTTCACATTTTTACTGCATATGCTCTTTGCAATTCTAATTTGTTCACAGCATTGTGCAAAAGAAAAAATACACCCTTATTTACAACAAACATAAACTCCCTTTGGGTAGAGCTGTGCACAACTTGAAACAATATTGCAGTACATATTGGAACTGAACATACAACATACATAGTACTGTAATCATTCATGCACATCCAGACGTTCCTCTCTGTCTGGCCACATAATTTCATCTACATCACAGCGAATATCATCTCTTGCAATGCAGCGAGGAAAGTATCTCCTCGAGTGGCGATTAAAAAAGATTTTAAAACAAATGTTAAATTTGCTTGACAGATTTTGACAACTAGTTCAACATTTTTGTATGTAATGACTCAAGCAATGAAATGAGGACTATTACTTTTATATGGAATGACTATTCAGCATTGACAAGTATAGTTATTTTGACTGACATGACATAAGCAAATGATAACGTTATAAAACAGCAGGACTTGTATGAAAGCAATTGATGCATGTCCAAAAGCATTTGCAATTTGTTGGAAGGAATGAGAAACTGCTACTATGATGTGCACAAATGACTAAATGTTGTGGAGGTTGAACTAACTGTTGTGCAAATGTAAATAGTGATGTGAGAAATGCACCAAAGCGACTGAGAAAAACTGTAACATTATATGGTATATATATATATACATATATGGTATTCATGGTATTCAGGGTATTATGTTCTTGACTCATTTTGACAATTGAACTGACTATTGTGATGACTTATACAATGAAATGACGCTGACACGTTTTGGAGCGAACAACCATTAGACTGAGAATCAACAATCAGTTTAGATCAACAAGATCTATTCACTTGGAAATTGTGCTAAATGTAGGCTACCTGTACATAATCATTTGCAAAGATGTACTGAGACATTGAGACATGTACTTAGACATTTGCAATTTGATGAAATGAATGAGAAATTCAATTCTGTTGTGAACAATTGCCAAGTGGTTTGGAGGTTTGTCCATGTTGTTTTGAGAATGCCATTTCTGTTTCAAGAAATGAGCCAAACCAATGGAGAAAAACTGTAATAAAATCTCTGAATATCGATTACTTGATTGTTTGAGTTAAACATACCAAAATAATTGAGTAAAAATCCAACAGTTAATTTTATCTAAAATGTACAGATATATTTAAGTTTTTTTTCAATAAAATGATTTAGTATTTGACTAACCAATTATTTCTTTATAATACACTTAATATATTTGAGAATGTTGAATTAAACTGATCTGTTTCAAGAAACAAAAATATTACTTAATTCAAATCAATATTATTAATATATTTAACCCACTCTTAAGAAATTGAGTAAGTTTACTCAATTAAAACAATGCACCCCTCCCCCACCCTCTGACGTGACGACGTGTCTGAACTCTCCAGTCTCCAGAACAGTTCTCTTCTCAGTGTCGCAGATTTGGTGATTTCCTCTGTGAAATTCAGGTTTGTGTATATTTTAATTTATCTATAAATCATTATGTGCTTTAAATCATTTTATTTAATGCAAAACAACATACAGAGGCATAACTCGACACCTAAACGAGAGTCGCGCCTGTCTTTTCGCGTGATTGAAACGCCTTGCATAAACACACGACTTTATTCCTAATGATAATGAATATAATTAATTTGGGTGATAAAATGTCCTCAGAACTGTCACTGTTTGTTTATTGGCAGGTTATGGAGTCAGTCGCTCGCAGTATCTTTCGGCTATGAGTGAAATGCAGGACGGCGGTATGAAGTTCGAAGTTCACCCGCAGAGCGAGAGTCCGTCTCCGGCACGAGAACCAGCACTGATCCGGTGGATATTGGATAACAGACCGGCTGATTACACTTGAATTAGGCTACCTGAATGTTTAAATGTTTCATTTTTACTTCAAAAATGTTTGTTAAATGAGTTTAAATGTTGGCAGTATTGTATACATGTTAAAAACCGGGTAAAATGAGCTGTATTGCTGTACTCATTGACAATAAAGGCCAATGTCATGTATACTGGTGGTTGTATGGAATACTATTTTACAAAGGTTTAGAGGAAATAAAAAAAGTTAATATTACTCATAAATATTGTTTTTTAAATGTTTAAATGTTAAATTATTTTTACTCAATTTTATTTGTTATAGTATTTCACAATTGCTAAGACACATTTCCTGAAACCTTCACCCATATTCTCAAAACTTTAAACATAAAAAACCCAGTCTTTAAACTACATTCACAAAACCCCTGACTCTTCTGGCAAAATCAAACACTTGCCTCAAAACCATTTGATCTGTGCTCAAAATCCCTAGAAAGGGACAACATTGCATGTGATGTGGACGAAGTCCTCTGGCCAGACCCAGCACAAAGACGGGATGCTGAGGCAGAATGAGTCTCTCATTGACTTTGATTTTGCAATTGCACAATATTTTTTGTGTAATACGCTTTTCATTTTAGAGTTCGTCCCCTTGGAATTATAAGGTTCTATCTGACATTTTTGTCAAAATTTAGTTATTCACATATTCTTATTCTGTGACCACTTCTTTACATTATGTGATGATGTTTTTTTAAGTTGTGTACATTTTGGAACTTTTTATTTAGAAAATAAAAAGGTTCTTTCTACACAGTCGAATGGAATGCAAAAACTTTAAAGCTCAATATCTCAAAACTGCTCAGAACGCAGATAGAACCTTATAATTCCAAGGGGACGAACTCTAAAATGAAAAGCGTATTACACAAAAAATATTGTGCAATTGCAAAATCAAAGTCAATGAGAGACTCATTCTGCCTCAGCATCCCGTCTTTGTGCTGGGTCTGGCCAGAGGACTTCGTCCACATCACATGCAATGTTGTCCCTTTCTAGGCAACGGGGGAAGAACCCTCTCGTGTGCCGGATCCAGCCTTGACAACACTCCACACCTATGTCATCACAGGCCAATTCCATTGCCTGTAAAAGATTTACCCTTGTATATGGGTTACGGTCATAGACCTTCCATCGCCACGCAGAGAAAAACTCTTCTTTTGGGTTGAGGAAAGGGCTGTATGGTGGAAGGCAAACATTCATGAATCGCTGGTTGATGTTGAACCACTCACGTATTCGGACACCACGGTGAAAGCTGACATTGTCCCAAACCACAACATAGACAGGATGCACTGCCTGCTGATGATCCTGCTGCTCACGTTCAAACAAAACATCCCCGAAGACCACTCAGAAATGTAAGAAGATGGTCAGTGTTATATGGCCCCAAGGTTGCATGACGGTGGAGAACCCCCCCATTGCTCATGGCTGCACATAGGGTGACATTGCCACCACGCTGGCCAGGGACTTCCACAATGGCACGTTGGCCAATTATGTTCCAGCCTTCCTTCTCCTCTTCGCCAGATTGAACCCTGCTTCATCTACAAAATGTATTCATGGGGCCTTTCCATGGAATCCATTTCAAACACCCTCTATATATAAAAGAGATAAATAAATAGTTTAGTAAGTGTTACAGAAAGACATACTTCTGCAAAAGTGTATTTATATGCACTCCTGATTTACATACACTACAATATAGTGCAGTTACAGTAACAGTATAGGACAATAACTGTAGGCTAGAAACTTGAAGTGTGCTGAAAGTGTACACTTACTTGCACATACTGATATCGTAGATCTTTGACCCTTTCTGAATAGCGCTCAAAGGGTACTCTGTACACTTGCCTCATGCGTACCCTGTTGCGATGGAGGACACGGGCAATGGTAGAAAGGCTGACACTGTTGATTCCTTTAAAGTTTACATTGTCTTCTACAACTCTTTGCTGTATTTCACGCAGTCGGATGGCATTGTTTTGACAGACCATATCAACAATGAGAGCCTCTTGCTGTTGGGAGAACAAAGGAGTCCTTCCACCCTCATTTGGTAGTCTTGCAATTCTACAAAATGGAAAATGCTCTTACAAATGTATACATACAGCAACAATAGTAATGGACTTCACATTCGTATGTAAAATGTATTGTAAATCTTTTTTTCTTTTTTCCCCAGTCCCCTGACAAACTGATATCAAATGTATACAGTAAACTTTCAGTTGCACAAATTAGAAAAACAATACATTTACCTGTTCTCTTCTCTGAATGTCCTGATTATGGTGGCCACAGAGAATCTTCTCAAATTGGGTTGTACTCTTTGTCCTACTTCCCTCATTGTCATTCCATGAACAAGAACATGATCTATCACAGTTGCCCGAATTTGATCTGAAATTACTATTCTTGGTCTTGGTCTTGCTCTTCGTTGTCCTTCTTCCTCCTCGTCCACCACCTCTTACACTGTATAAAAACTGTATAAACTGTTATAATATTTCACAATAAATGCAGCCTTGGTGAACGAAGAGACTGCCTTGGTGGAAAAAAAAAATAAAAAAAAAAAAAAAAAAAAAAAAAAAAAACCTACTAACCCCAAAATATTTTCTTGTTTTAAGGTGTTGTGCAAAAGGAGATTTTGTTTTTGTTTTTTGTGGACGGTCTTTTCTGTATATTTAAAATGGATGATGACAACAAAAAAAATTATCATAAAAGTGGTTCATATATCTTGTGTGGCATATGTGACTGACTGAAATTCAAGACATCATCTTGACATCCACCCTCTCTCCCCTTTGCGTGTTCATGAGAGAAGTAAATGTACAATTTATGAATTAATCTATTGATCCAGTTCACAAAACCAGTCAGAATCAGACTGATCCGATTCTTCAGAATCAGACTAATTCATGGCTCAATCTCTGATTCAATTAATTTCATCAAATAACAATGTGAACTCATTAAAAAGTTTTCTGAGAATATATCTTGAATTGTTAATTATTCTTACCCTATTTCTTGTTTTAAGCATAAATACATGTTTACCTTAAAGGGATACTCCACTTTTTTGGGGAAATAGGCTCATTTTACAACCCCCCCAGAGTTAAACAGTTGAGTTTTACCGTTTTCGAATCCATTCAGCCGATCTCTGGGTCTGGCGGTACCACTTTTAGCATAGCTTAGCATAGATCTTTGAATCGGACAGGATCATTAGCATCTCTCTAAAAAAATGACCAAAGAGTTTCGATATAATAATCAAGAAACTTTGCTGCCGTACCATGGGTGCAGCAGGCGTAATGATATGATGCAGCGCCTGAAAATAGGTCTAATAGGTTAGACAAACTTAGTCCCGGTCACGTTGGGAGTTACCGAGCTGGGGACTATTTTCAGGCGCTGCGTCATATCATTACGCCTGCTGCGCCCATGGTACGGCAGCAAAGTTTCTTGATTATTACGCAGGAATGAGAGTATAGTTCCTAGCCATATCAGCCTAGAAAATCGCAACTTTTCATTTTACGTCGGTCTTAGTACACGATGTAACTACAGAAGAGTCAAGTTTTAAATAGGAAAAATATCGAAACTCTTTGGTCATTTTGAGAGAGATGCAATGGTCCTGTCCGATTCAATGATCTATGCTAAGCTATGCTGAAGTGGTACCGCCAGACCCGGAGATCGGCTGAGTGGATTCGAAACCAGTAAAACTCAACTGTTTAACTCTGGGGGAGTTGTAAAATGAGCCTATTTTCAAAAAAAGTGGAATATCCCTTTAATTCAAGATATATTTTCTTAAAAAAAAAAATGTAAAAAAATCCATATTACTGAATTTTATGCACCAGCACTTTGACAACATGCCCGTTCTATTTGCAGAGGCATAATCATTACAGAACAAGCTGTACTGCTGTTCATGTACACATCTGACTTCATATTATGTGCTGAAAATCATGTTTGGCTTATGGCTGCTTCTGGATTCCCTGAAGATGAATTAAGACTCGATGCCCAGAGTGTCAGCAGAAGTGTGGGAGAGGAGCGTAGTGATAGCAATATAATGCAGAAGCTGAGAAAAGAGAAGAATGCCATGAGAACAAGTATACTGGAGTCTCGGAAGAATAGTGGAGCATGACAGTTAAAGGGCGTCTCATTAATAATCCAAATGAAACCGAATCAAGAGATACTTAAGATGGCAGAGTAAGGGAAATGTACGATGATCCTGGGAAAGGCGGGTGGCAACTCCAGCAAATGATTAATCGTTATGCCACGCGCTAAATAAAACTGCTGGCTGTGGTAGGCTGCGAGAAGCCCGTCCTCGGGAATCATCACCCTCATTTGCAGAGGTTGACTTTGGATAAGCCAGCAAGCGTGAGAGTTACATTTAAAAGCCCTGGCTTTAATTGACTGTCCTTCAGGTCAGAATCGCTTTCCTAGACTTGGTGGTGATTAGAACATTGATGCTCACTGACAGGTCTTGGCACCTAATTTGAAACCTTTCTGTACATTTCCACCCAAAAAATGGAGGCTTTGGGCTGTAAAAACTGACTAAAACCTGCTAGTCTCGAACCAGGAACCAATCGCTTTCATTATAATCAACAAATCTGTCTGCAGCATGCATTCAGTTAATGGACATTTCGGTTTTGTTTTGCTGCAAAGCTACTCCAGATGCTTTAATTAAATGGTTTGTTTTTTTGTTTTTTTTTGAGAAATTGTCATTTAAAAATAAAAAGATTGTGTGTGTGTGTGTGTGTGTGCGTGTGTAATGTATTTGTAAACATTTTAGGGAACATATTGAATACTAATGCAATATCCAATAAAGGCTGGTAATATAAGCTTAATAAGCTTAATATTCCAATAAAAGCACTTGATTAATGACATTTTCCCATTTTCCAACTAACCATATAACACAATGGTGACTTTGTTTACATGTCTTACACCTTGTTTTGAGAGCTTATTTTACCTTCCAAACTAATTAGTTTATGCCTTTTTTGTTTAAAGATTTAATTACATAAATAAATTACATTTATTTGGAAATTAAAATAAGTTCTGAAAACTAAGACATAAAAAGAAAGACACAAATGTGCTGTTTGTTTGTGGGCAAAACATGTCACATGACATGTGCGACAACCGGAAACGTTGTCCAGGGCCCTGTAATACGGAGACAGCACTAAGGTCCTCACGTCTAGCCTACTCAATGAGCCTGTGGTTGTGGGGTCCCAAAACCGTTTTGTCCCAGCTGGTGAATTTTAGCAATGCTGACCTAAATCAATTAATCTCCACACAATGTTTTGAAATCAAAAGTCATTTAGAAAGTTCCTTCTAGGAACACAGTTAATTTGTATTTTGGCATAACAGCATCTCAATAAGCTTGACGAAGGCTTTCCAAATTTGTTTCTTTTTCTTATCTCATGGACACTGGTGATAACTGATAACAGCCTGCCGCTCTCTAATCGCCGTCTGTGTGTCCAGTGGTTTAGGGCGACGTCAGTAACGCTAATTGAACGGATTGAGAGAGCGAGAAAATATCCTTGGCCTTTCAGGCATATGGAGGAGCTTCCATCTCAAGTGTGCCATCGTCATGATTATCTTCACTTCCTTATTAACACTGCTAGAAGAGCTGTGATCAAATGACTAATGACTGCAGTGACGCTGCTGCATTTCGTTCTGGGTTTTGCAGAGACAGCTCGCCGGCAGCCCGGTCGTAATGTGTCTGTGGGCGTAATGAAAAGTTTGTGCATCAACAATCAACTATTACAAAAAAAAGAAGAAAAAAAAAGATTCTCCAGCCATGAGGTTTGGAAATGGCTTTGGGGAAAAGAGAGCTTCCTCTTGCACAGAATTAATCTGCCTAATGTATTTAGCTTGAACACAGATAACTGCTCCAGCAAATCAGTCCTCTTTCTCATGGCTTTAACCCAGTTCAGTTGAGGACACTGCAAAAATGAGATGGGACAAAATGGAGTGCTAATATGAAAGTAGAGTGCTTCTATTTTCTAAACACCTCATTCATTAACAAGTGCCTCGCTTTTCTGGCGTACTGTGACATCTAAAGTAATTACAATAATGGAAGGGACTGTATTGAGTGTAGTGTATTATTTGATCAGGATTTATTTTTATTCAAATGATGTGGGTTTTATCTACAAGGCCAGCGTTTATCAATTAAGCGGCTGAAGTGAAATACTCCTGTTCATTTCTCAGCTTTAAAATCAAGGCATCCAAAACTACATCAACGTGAAACCTTGCATTTTCAATTCTGGGTCAGGCAGGATCAAACTTGGTAATTTTTGCCTGAATAAATGATAAAATGCCAGAAAAATCCCTTTCACTTGCATTAAACATGAGTCATATAGCCATATGCTGAATCTTGTAAATCCCTTTATATCTTACAAACCCTGCACATTATTGATGAAAATTTCTTGATTTCATGTAGTTTGACACATTTTTCATGTCAACAACTCAAAGGACTAAAATTATATGTCATTTCAGTCAGAGTGAAATGGACTCAAAATAATGAAAGTGACATGATGAAATATTGACTAAAGGACATTTTTGTCAAGAGAGAAATGTGACAACACAGGACATGATAAACAATGTTGATTTTTCAGCAGGAAACATACGAAAAAGAGATAGTGACTGAATTATTTTCTAGATCTCATAGTGACTTCTAGTGGAAATAACTGTCCATTGACCTAAATGCATCTTACATTTTCAAAGAGAGTTTATGATGTCAGGATTTGTATATAGTATTGTGTATATGCCAATGTAAATGCATGTAGAGCCTTTCTTCTTTATTTTTTCTTGATTCAGGCAGGGCAAATAGGACAGCAGGCTGTTAACAGTTAAAGTCTGTGATTGGACATTCCTTAAACAAGCACATTACAGCCTACTGGTTGTGAAGGTGACTTCCATTTTTCAGAAAATGATTTTTGAATGTACTGTATTGTCACGGCACCTCACGTCTGAGAGCATGGTATAACACAAATATGTCAGATTTGTTTTGAAAGAGCGAGAATGAAATACTGACAATTCAATCTAACAAGCTTGGATATTTCCTAAAAATCTATTTTATATGTGTCTGTGTCCCTGCAGCGCTATCACAGAAGGACACCTGCTGCCCGGGGAAGAGTTCCTTCCTTTAAGACAGTGGTTCTCAACCTTTTTTGGGCTAGCGCCCACTATCTATTATCCTGGTCCCTTCCGTTCAGCGCACCTTCATACATGAGAATGCAGATTATCACTATGTTTTATGGCTGCCAACTGATTAAACAATGAATAATGATCTCTTTATTAATTATCTTGAGCCTGCTAAAATGTTCCTATAAATATATTTTCTTTCCAACTGTGCATTCTGAATAATAAATAGGCTAAATATATTTATCCACTAATCTGCAGCAGTCCTATATGCTGGTCTTCTCATTAACATTTTTTTCTCTCTC
Source organism: Leuciscus waleckii (assembly GCA_900092035.1). NCBI lineage: Eukaryota > Metazoa > Chordata > Actinopteri > Cypriniformes > Leuciscidae > Leuciscus > Leuciscus waleckii. The sequence goes on along the minus strand of FLSR01000253.1, from coordinate 201,755 downwards.
TCTTTCTGACATTTTATACCTGTTGGGTTTAAATTTTTTAATTAAATTGACTATTAAAAGGATTGCTTGTGTGCGCTGGTGTTTATTCCAGTCTTTTAAAATAGTTGAATGAATGAATGCTCGCGAGGTGCCTGTAACGATGTTAAATAGGCTAGGCTATTTAATCAATAACGTTCACAGCGTAGAGGAGAATGACAGTCAACTACTTTGAATATTATAGTATTTTGGGCATAAACATGTAAATAGTGAAAAGATTGACATTGGAAAATGCACATAATGATTAAAATATTTAATCCAAATAAATAAATTTCGTGGTTCGTACCATAGACAGTAAAAGAAATGGACACAGCGACCCCATTGGATTCAACGGAGAAAAGTGAAGTCAATTAGAAGCACTCACTTCCTGATGGCTGACCGTCGTGAGCTTGACGACGTAGATGTGACGTGAGCAACCCGTCTGTCTTCTAGTACCTGTGCAAGGATAATTCTGAATCATTCCCTTCTGAAACTTGCAGAGTGTGATTAGGAGGTGTGAGAAGGAGGTGTCCATGAGCTAGGAGCAGGAGCAACTTTTGCTAAGAATTCTGATTAATTATTTTGTCATTTTGCCTCCATGTCCCCCTGATTGCGCGCAAGCTTCTCCTCCTGTCCATACGGTAATTGCTCTACTGTGCGACAGAGAGTCGCGTGGTTATGACGCAATCGTTAGCCTATTTTTACAAAAACTGCTTCTACGGGGCCATAATGTAAGATACAAGGTAATGGAGCCTTTTATACATTTTCGTGTTTCTTTAGAAATAAATAATGGACAAATGGAGTCTTTAAACCAGGGGCGTAGCCAAAATTTTACTTTTGGGTGGTCCCATCTTAAAATGAGGGGGCAACTAATATATATAGCCTATATATAATATAATATAATATAATACAATATGGCCCATATTGATAGGATAGCATCTTTCAGTTGATGGAGATTTGTGGGATGCACATCCAGGGCACGAAGCTCCCGTTTCACCACATCCCAAAGATGCTCTATTGGGTTGAGATCTGGTGACTGTGGTGGCCATTTTAGTACAGTGAACTCATTGTCATTTTCAAGAAACCAATTTGAAATGATTCGAGCTTTGTGACATGGTTCATTATCCTGCTGGAAGTAGCCATCAGAGTATGGGTACATGGTGGTCATAAAGGGATGGACATGGTCAGAAACTATGCTCAGGTAGGCCGTGGCATTTAAACGATGCCCAGTTGGCACTAAGGGGCCTAAAGTGTGCCAAGAAAACATCCCCCACACCATTACACCACGACCACCAGCCTGCACAGTGGTAACAAGGCATGATGGATCCATGTTCTCATTCTGTTTACGCCAAATTCTGACTCTACCATCTGAATGTCTCAACAGAAATCGAGACTCATCAGACCAGGCAACATTTTCCAGTCTTCAACTGTCCAATTTTGGTGAGCTCGTGCAAATTGTAGCCTCTTTTTCCTATTTGTAGTGGAGAGGAGTGGTACCCGGTGGGGTCTTCTGAGTGTATATACATATATATAGCTTAACACCTGCACACACGTTCTACTAATTCATGTTCGAAAAACAGCAGGGAAAGATTTAAAAGCAAATACATACAACATAAATTTTTACTTCACTGGTTCAGCAACATAACAGCATAGGCTACAACATAGCTCAGCGGCTATAATTCAAACAGTGAGATTACCTTTTGCATGACAAAGCGAAGTCTACGGGGGTGATTGTTAAAAATGTGAATGATGTCATTATAGTCCAAAGAATCCACCAGTTTCTGCTTCTCGCTCATCTTTCCGTGCTTTAAAAAAAAAAGCGTAATATTGTACTTTGCGCACCTGCCATTGTCACCGCATATTAATGAACTCTCGTGAAGATGACAGCTTAGGTTACGCACAACACGTGACATAATCAAATCAAGTTTGAAAACAGCCGCATTTTACCGCGCAGCATTTTGACTGGTCAATCTATAATTAGACTAACAAATCAACAATTTCATATTTATTTATTTTTAAGCATTCAGAAATCTGAGGGGCCAGGACATGTAAATGAGGGGGCCTAGGCCCACCCAGGCCCCCTCGTGGCTACGCCACTGCTTTAAATGCCTCAGATGTAAAGTTATTCGCTGTCAAAGTGACACCAAAATGAATGGGAGTCAATGGCATGCTAACAGCAGGTGGGGGTCTGCTTATCAATGTTTTCCGAAACACTGCCCCCTTGGTTCGTACTGATGTTATTCATCTGTTCTCATACACTTCAGCGTCCCCGTCACTAGTTTAGACGAACACTGACACCCTGTGGTGAAATAATGGCTTATTTTTAACACCTGCTGCTTTCCGCTTGGGTTGGATTAAAACTTCATGGTCCGATAAGTTTGGAAAATTCTACACACAGTAAACATCAGAATATACCTTCTCCTCTCAATAAAAATTGGCAAATTTTTAAATCTATTGCGGACATTCATTTTAGGTGGCGTTTGTTCAACTCATTGACCACAGTAGGCCTACACTGAAAGTAAACATAACCGGAAATAAGTTAGACGTACTATTTACAAACAGAAGTGCGTCACGAAGCTCAGTGCAAGGCTGCATTCCAGTCCAAAATTGCCATGCACTTCACTCACTAACTTCAAAAATAAGTATGCCTATTCTTTACACAAATTATATTGGTACCGTACGCAGGCAGCTAACAACCATAGCTTTTGCATTATATTTGCTTACTGAATTTGATGCCATTACACTGTATAACAGTGTGAATTATTGATTTTTTTTTTTTAAAGGGTGAAGTTATTGATTTTGTTTCATAATAAATAATCATAAAAGTTATGCATTTTTATCATTGTAGTATAACCAGCAGGACAGCAGTGTTGTGGTGACAATGTGTCACAGTCAAGCAATTGAATATGTTTAATAAAATGTGCAGAAGGGTTTGGGGATTTGCACTTTGCAGACGGTCCCTTATTCGGACTTGTCTCTCAATCGGCTGGTTAGAGAAAATTTATATTATAAAGCTCATCGGGTTGTAGCTCTTGTCTAGGTTACTGTGATTTTTGTGTTTTAATAATGTTTAGCTCACGAATGTTGATCTGGGAACTTCGAATAGCCTATGTGAATATATTGACAACTTCACTGAACTCCTTGAGTTAAGCACTGACCACATTTCTGTATTCTGAGTTTAAGTTCAAAACGCTACATTAACGTACGGAGCTCTGAAGCAGCAGGTTTTGCTTGGGAACGCAAAAGTTTTGCGTGGGAACGCAAATCATTTTGCAAGGGAATGCAAAAGTTTTGCGAGGGAATGCAAAGTTTCTCGGGGGAACTCAAACGTCACTGAACTCCTTGAGTTAAGCACTGTTGACCAAGTACTGGCCGTAGGGGCAACAAATTAACATGATTTATTGAAAATATTTGAAAATATATTAGTGGTTCTTAAGTCAAATGGCTTGTCAACTTTCTATTCCTCCGCTGCATGATTCTAGTCAGCGCTGGATTGTTGTCAGCGCCGTCCCCGTTGAGAACCACTACTTGTGTTAATGGTATCATGTGTTGTTCACTGATGGTGTTGTAGCCCCAAGAAAAACATTTGTTATTGCTGGTTACTGAGGAAAGCATCACTATTACTAGGCCTACTGCTCAAACCACTAACTTGCCTCACATGATTTGTGCTACACACATGAATGGCAGCTCAAACGAGTACTTTGTGTTGAAATGTTGTGTTACCTGTCGGACAATAAACTGGACAACAACAACAAAAATCGCTACAAACTTATATTGAAGAAATAACATGAGCCTTAGAGAACATAACATCATAGTGGATAAAGTTGGGCAATTTTATTTATTTATTCATTTGTTTATTTGTTCATTTATAATTATATAATTAGGCTAATACATCATATTTTTAAGTATTTATATAATAATTCATATTTGAAATATATTATTATATAATTGCAATATTAATTAAGTTATTATTTTTTAATTATTTATTGGTGTTGTAATCAATTCTAATATTTAAAATCAATTCATTTGTTTGTTTATTTATGTATTTATAATAATAATATTTATTATTATGGTTAAACCGCTATTGGTCATTTTATATATTTTTTATTTTTTATATTTATAATATTTTTTTAATAATGTAATTGTTTATAATATTTAATACTAACTAATAACACAATGTAATGACAGTACACAATGATAAAATAATATTAAATATAATATATATATATATATATATATATATATATATATATATATACACACACACACACACACATACATGTACAGTATATATATATAACATTTAATATAATGTATAGTGCACAATAAAATATTTTAAGTGAATATATATTTATTTTATATATAAATTATATTAAATGTTATACATATATGTAATGTACTGTTACAGATGAGCACTTTCATGAGCACATACCATGAATCAGTACATTACTTTGCTAATCTGTCAGTATTGTTTATGGCACAGTAGCAATTCTCAGGAAGTAATGTTAAAATCACTCATTCACTATAGAGCATATTTTTGGCCGCCGGCCATAACTGTCCCATCCACAGCTGTTGCTTGAAAACACTAATAAAAACTAGACAACTAACATCATTTTTACACATCAATATTTTCAGAACAAATATTGTATCGGTCAGAACTGATCGACCGTAACTTTGACCAAAGCTGATAAAACGTGAACATCTGTGTTCTCCTAACAATGCATGAAATGTGATTATATGGAGATAAGCTGAATAATGTGCGACTCAGGGGTCAAAACTAATCTAAATTGGAATCGCTTCATCCCTTGGGCTCTATGACAAAACAGCAAGGTGAGATGAGTTCGGGTGACTCACAATAGCCTTTGATTGGATTTTTTGAGTCCGGGTGGGGCAGAGGATAAATTAACACAAACCTACTGGACTATCTGCAGACATGCTCATTTAAACAGTTTACAAACCTCGCCGATTTTCATAACGTTCCTCTTGTTTTTTCATCTCATGTCAAATCCATCAAGGACAATTACTGGCAAATTCAGCGTCTTAAAGGGATAGTTCACCCAAAAATGAAAATTAGCCCATGATTTACTCACCCTCAAGTCATAGGTGTATATGACATTCTTCTTCCAGACGAATACAATCGGAGTTATATAAAAAAATGGCTCTTCCAAGATTTATAAGGGGGTTAATAAAGGTCTTCTGAAGTGAAGCGATGTGTTGGTGTAAGAAAAATATCCATATTTAAAACTTTATCGACTAAAATAACTAGCTTCCCAGAGGTGTGGAGCACTTTTATCATGGATGGATGCACTTTTATGGACTTCTAAATTGTATGGACCATTATAAAGCTTGGAAGAGCCAGGACATTTTTTAATATAACTGATTGTATTTGTCTGAAAGAAAAATGTCATATACACCTAGGATGTCTTGAAGGTGAGTAAATCATGGGACAATAACTATCCCTTTAAATAAAGAGAGCTGCAACAAGAATGACTGCTTCCAAAAAACAAAACACCTCAGTTCTACATTCTCTTTTTATCATTTAAAAAACTCAAATGCTTTAAGGAAGTTGTCTGTCGCCAACAGGATTCATTACCTGGCCTGTCGTAGATGTCGTGGTCATCTTTCCATTTGTTGCTTCTGGGAGATGCTGTGTTTAACCCCTACAGTGCAACACATGTTGTTATTGGTGGGTCCTGCTGGGAGCTGTGGGGGATGTTCATCCTGTAGGATATATACCCACCAGCATTGTTGTGTATTCTATAGGGAAACCTGAGGGTGCTTGTGATCTTTAAATCGGCCCACATGGCGTTTGCGCAGAGCCCGATGGGATGTCGAATTTTCTTTGAGGCTGCTCAACAGGTGAGCTTTCTGAAAAGGGCTTACATCTCAAGCTTCAATTATTGAATGAAACCCAACATACAATGACTAAATAGAGAAAAGTTTTACTACCACTATGGCTGAGGATGAATGATTTCACCATCAAAGGTCTGAAGTCTGAGAAGTTCATGCAGCTTTAAGAGATTCATTCACAGAGAACCTTTCATGAAAAAAAGCCTTGTGTTTAAATGCTGCTTTATCAGAACAAACAGATGATGCCAACCACCGCCATGAGGATGATTTTACTCATCCGCATTGTGTTTATTTATTTGTTTATTGTTTTGTTTACTGCCTAAAGCAGTAGGTATTTGTCTTTGTACTTTCATGAATAATGCAGCTCCCCTTCTGGTATTGATGATCTTTAACTTCCTTGACTTTCATCCATATGCTTATATATTCATCTATCTATGCTACCATTCCATTACTAGGGGGATGAGGTATCTGAGGACGCCGCCAATGTGTCAGCGGGGAAGTTTTGTGCCATTTTACCTGACAGTTGGATTTCTGTAACCCGCAGATGGTTTGAAATTTTAGATTTAAATTCAGCCATGCTCTGAAATCAGAATTATTCAGCTCTAGGTAAATACACTCAGTAAGGTCGGTGCAGCTATTATATAAATATAAACAAGGGACAACCTGCAATTGAAATCTTGAAGTTTTCTGAGAAAAGAAGGTGGATACATAAAAAAAAAAAAAAAAAAAAAAAAACCATTAATAAAAAAACCACAAAAAATNNTATCATG
>FLSR01000253.1:168064-187846 GCA_900092035.1 Leuciscus waleckii | reverse complement strand
AGAGAGAATATTCGAACGTCATTTTTGAGCAATTTTGACAGCCCTAATGAGTATTACATGCACACAGTGTATGCCGGTGGAGCTATGTGGCGATATGTAATATAATACATGGTTTTATTTAAAAAAAGGAGCTTTACACACAACCTTATCATAGCTAATGATAATGACCTGTTTTGTGTAGTCTTGATTTGGGTGTGTACAGTGGTTTTACATTTAAAAGGGTCGTAGGCTAAATCTAGTTCAAGTAAATTTTAGCACGCCATAGTCGACTTTGAAAAGGTAATTTCACCAAAACAAAAATGTGGCTAGTAAAAATGCTGTGTGGCTAGTAACTTTGGAAAACCACTAGCCACATTGGCTAGTGAGCAAAAAAGTTAATGTCAAGCCCTGTTTGTATTTTTAAAAACATCTATCACGTGTCGGTAGTGAGTTGGCTCACGTGCTTGAAGTTTCACACTTCAGAACTTCCATTAAGGGAACATAGGCTGCATCCGAAATCTATACTTCTGTACTATATATTAGACTAAAAACAGTATGTGACAGCTGAATTCACAGCACTCATAAAAGAGTAGGCAATAAGCCCCAGGATGACCTACCTACTACTTCCTGGCGAGATCCTGAAGTGTGCATGCGATGGACACTTTACATCCCATGAGGCCACGGGAGAGATTTATGAATGACAGTGAAGCGACGCAGCTGATGGTGGAAGGTGACATGATAATGACAACATGGAGAATGTAGCACGTCCGGATTACATTCATACTACTCACATTCATACTATATAGAATGTAAATAGTGATGTAATAGCGATGTAATTACTTAGTCAAAATAAGTACCTACTCAAGAGAGTATGTGATTTCGGACGCAGCCATAGTGAGCATCAATGCTCCCTGGTTTTTAACGGTGCATTATGGGACTTTTCTGCGATTGAGAAAGCCCTTAAAATGGCCGACTCCCTGATCAGTGCCCAGATTTCTGAATAGGGAGCTGATTGAGACGCACCCCTAAATTCTTCATGTTTGCCAGTTAGCCTAATTAAGTTAACCTGTTATTTATTTCGTTGATTGGTTTGGTCTGTCTATCCACCTTTTTTCCTGAGGCCTACTGCATTTTAGATTATGGGTGGCACTTCTGATTTGGTAAAGTTACACTCGAAAAGACTACACTTTACAATTATAAGGTTGCACTACAAATAATCCTTATCTGTCAGTTTGAGCTGTAAAATTTCCTTCATATTCTATTTTCAGACTTCAAGAGAATAACTGCTTGGAATTTAACGTGACATGGTATAACAAGAATACTTCACACGGATGCTTTAAAATGTAGGCTAATTGTCTCCTCTTTTCACTTCTAATCCCTATTAGCAGTGTTTACTTTCTAAAGAAGGTAAATAGAATATTTGTTGACAATGTCGTCACATGCATATACGCACTGTAAACCCCTTGGCTAGGATTAGTGGTGTGGTGTACGTGCGTATGGCACGCCATAAAGTGCGTATCACATGCACGTAAAAATTCATTTTCACGTATAAATTGCATGATAAATACAATACGTGCTATAGAGACGCATTTCATGAGATCAGGCTGTATTTAACACGTCTGTAAAATTGCTGCAGAAATAATCGGGGGGTTATTCATGGTCTGTTGTAGTAATTTGTTGATTCTTTTTCACTTTTAAATGTCCTTTTAATTTGAAGGGTGTGTAGAATAATATAATCTCATTGTTTTTTGATTGTTATATTGTAAGGGATCCACTGGAGGCAAGTTGTAGAGAACCCAAGTGCAGTTTATTTAACCAAAAAAAGATTAAACATCAAACAAAGGCGTGGCGTGGCGTGGCAAGAAACAAGACCGTGGACATAAACATGAACATAGACTCACACAACAGCAGACTACAGGAAACGATACTTGACAAAGACACATGGCAAACATGAGAGCTTAAATACACAGACTAATGACAAGACAAGGGACACCTGTGAACAATGAACAGACGATTAACCAATGACAAGACACATGGCAGGATCACATGACTTTGAACGGGGGATCACATGACAGACATGAAACATGACAAAGACATGAAATGTGACCAAGACCAGACCAAATCGTGACATATATTGAAAATATAATCAATTATAGTTTAACGGATATATTAATTGATATTATACCATTTAAAAAAATACTATATATAAATACAAATACTATATTATATACACACACACACACACACACAATAAATTATAAAATAAATGTCCATTATTTATTTATATTGTGTATTATATTGTTAAAGTTTTTAACCACATATTTTATCACAATTATATTATATGTAATTATATGAGTGAGAATGCTAACACATATTAGCAAATTAACACATTTAATTCTGAGAATGAGAATACTAGTCTATAGTTTTCTCCTGATGTGTTCAACCTCTTTGGTAGGCTATTAGCCATCCATCTGCCAAAAAGATGTAAATCGAAATGACAAAAAGGTTCTGAAAGTTAAACTGGTTGAATAAGATCTAATTATGGTTTCTCCTTTCCTAACAGTCGAAACAATAACAATAATATTGTTACTACTAACTTAATTGTTCCGCCTAGTGCTAAACAGCATAGGCTACTGCATAAGCATGACAACAACAGGAACAACATACTTAGTATTCCATACTCAATATTATGTATTGAATTTGATGTTTCTATAACATAACACAAGACAAAATAAAGTTATAATAATAAAGGTTTATTAGTTTTAAAGCATTGTAAGAGGTATCCAGCCCTCATCTCCACAACTAATTTGGTCTTTTAGCCTAGTGTGTTCTCACCCTCCCACTTAACAAGTGGCACCCTAACCAGCTACAGGAGTGGGCTAGCTTTAATTAAACAGTGTTAATTATGACAGAGAGGAGGGACACACTCATTATCCCGATAACAGCTGCTCGCGCCAACACTAGCCAACCACCCCCTGAAAGCACATATAACATATCAGAAAAGTGTGTATTACACATAATCAGCTATTGCATATGCACACACACACACACATACACACACCCCTTCTCACTTGTACAAATAGACACTCTTATGCGTCCTGCAAATCATATGAACTTTACTTCACATTAGGACCTCAGGGGGTGTGATGTGTTTTTTTAGGCCCTTTCTGTGTGTGCTATAAATTCTCCCATTAAACCCACAGACATTTTCTCACTGTAGGGGGGCAGGCTTGTGATTTTCCTTTCCACGAATCGCATAACCTGCAGCCATTAACTTGTTGTTAGAATGTATATGTATTAGGCTTATTAAGAAGTGGTAAGTATTAATATGGATAAGTATTAATAAACACTAAAAAAGTCAAAGGACATAATCAACACAAAATGCCCCCACACAATGCTGCCTGTTATTATATATTATTTATATTTTGAATACTTCTGATCGGTCAGTTGCAATGTCAAATAGTTTTGCATTTGTTGTTTTCCTACACAGCTTAAATCAATATTTCATATCTAAGTATTTATTTATTTTGGAGGTAGCTATTTAATTAGCAGGGTTAAGTAAAGTCAGACAGTCATTTTATAAGAAATAACTGATTAACTAAACAATTTGTCATAATACAATTTATTATACTATTATTATTTAAAAAATATGTTTATTATTATTATTGTTATTATTATTAATAATAATAAATCATTGAAAAGTTGTCAATATTTCATGTCTTTGTATTTATTTGTAAGTTGCTATTTAATTAGAGGATAATGTAAAGTCAGACGGACATTTTATAAGAAATAACTGATTATGATTAATAATAATGAAAAGGAGGAGAAGAATAATTATAATAATTATAATAATAAGAATAATAAAACTAAAACGTTTGTCAATACCATTTATTATACTATTATTATTTTAAAATACATTTATTATTATTATACAGTAATTATAATAATAGTGACTGATTATGATTAACATTATTATTAATAATAATTCAGCAGTTTGTAATACTACAATTTATTTTACTATAATTTTTTTTGTAAAATACATTTATTATTAAATTGTTCATTATGGAAAAAATATTATGAATAATAATAATAATAATAATAATAAGTTTAAAATGTTGTCTTAATACAATTTATTATATTATTATTATTTAAACATAAATATTATCAATAATAATAGTAATAATTCAACAGTTTGTTATAATAATGTATTTTTAAATGAATTATTAGAATTTTAATTACTAGCCTATAATTTATTATAATATTATAACTTAAAAAATAAATTAAGAATATAATAGTATTTTAATTGATACAATTATTTGTTTCAATTACACCACCATTACCAAATGTTCACGTTTATCCTAGGACATTTTCAATATTTCGTCTCTAAAACATTTTTATACATTATTAGTATTATGAATAATGTTAAATATATAAGCTTAAAGAGACATTATCAATAATTCAATATACATGTGGAATGACCCTTTAAAAATAAATATTGTTATAAAGCAGTACAATTCTCTTTGACTGTCCTTGTCATGAATTTCTCCCAGAATCAATGGCTGAGGATCCAAACGCAATATTTTATTAAGGGCTAATCCAAAAATATAACCGCTATAAAATGATTTTGTTATTTTGGCTACAAGGCTGTTAAGAACACAACTTTGTGATTGTTATTGATGTGGGCATCTTGTCATGCAGCTTCACCTGTATTGCCCAAAACAAATTTCCTAAAAGGGACAAATAAAGTAGGCTATTAGTAAAGACGTAATCCAAACAGGCAAAAGGTCAAAACACAGGTAAACAATCCAAACATATGACAGGGCAGGAACTCGGGCAAACAGCAAATCCAGAAAACAGACAACATGGTCAAAACCATGGAACAGATAAACAAAGGAGCGCTCAGAAATGCAGTTGTGACACATACAAGACTTAGCAATGAATGATTGAAATAAACCGGGCTTAGGGGTTGTTTACACGACACTGTTTTCAATTAAAAATGAAAAACATTTTATGTGTTTTGGCGGTTCGTTTACACAACAACGGCGTTTTGGGTGCCTGAAAACGAAAGTGTGGAAAACGAGTTTCAAAGTGCAAGTTTTTGAAAACGGTAAAACATGTTTTTTCTGAGTAAACAACGAAAACGTGAATCTCTGAAGACGATGACGTCGTGCACGTGCGTATTACGTGTTCAGTTCAGTCTGGCGACGTGTTTCATCGCCATCTAATGGCCTGGCAGCAGAATACAGGGTTTTTAGTCGTTTTCGCGGATCCATGTGATTGGGGATTGTTTTGACAATGGTGTCGTCTGTACACAGAAACCTCAAAGGAAAAACGTCTCAGTTTTAAGCATATTGTTGTTGTGTAAACATACCCTTGTATAGGCAGAGTTAACAATGTAAATGATATACAGCTGAAGACAGTCAGGGATGATGAGTCCGGGCAGTAAGTTCTGGGAAATATAGTCCATGTTGATATGGCAATGAACAAAAGGGAGTGCCCTCTGGTGGATATCAAGGGCACTCCAGCTGGTGATCGTTACATCCCCCCAAAAAATGCATGTAAAATGCATGGTAAAAAAATGTGTGGTCCCACTAGAACCGTCTTGCAGATCAAAATTTACAAACAACTGGTCTTGGGAGTACCAATGGAACCTTGGAACATTCTGTCCAAAAAAATTGTTTCAAACACATTGTGGTAACAAACAAAAACCCTATTGGGAATAAAATAAATACATATATATGTATATATATTGTTGTTTTTTGGCGAGTGTGTGGGTAGTGAGCGAGTTTAGATTGTGTATGAAAGAAGATGTATGCCCGCTCTCCATGATTGGAGGTTTCATTTCAGTACGAAAACCCCTTTATGCGTCCGCCTTAAATTTGACAGGCCTTTTGTTTGCGAAACGATCATGACGCTGTATATATTTCAGCTCTGTGTTTCATTGAGGCCTGGTGCTGATAGCTGAGGTCTGAATCAAAATGGGACCACAAACATCGGCTGACTGAGGCTAATGATGCAGTCACTTCATAAGCCACCTGAATTCTCCACAGAGCACTTGTGAAAGAGACCAGTTAGCACTCTGGGAATTGTGTTTCAGTTTTTTCTCATCTGGCAAAAAGCCACATGATTCTCTCTATGCCAGGTGTTCTCTTATTTATCACACAAGCAAAAGTGACCTTTATATCTGCACATTAATAGAGGAATCTACCTCCCAGAGATCTTCCTTCCCATTTAGCTTTCTTTGGGCTGAAAAAGACAAACGGCTGTCTGACATTTTTGACTTCTGTTGTCCATTTTATTTGGACAATTGTATGGATTTTACCCAAGATTATGATATATTTATTGGCCTCCAGAATAACAAAACTCTTTTTAAGAGTGTACTTGAGAGAGTTGAAAGGAAATAAAGTCAGGGATCATGCTGCTTAAAAGCAACTCAACGATGCTGGAGAACATAATGTTTAGGACGTTGTTAACTGTGTGGAAGTGTAAATTGAGGCAGCTGCTTTTGATCCCCGAGGTGATAAAGAGCTCAGATCTGTTCCTTCAGAAAGGGTTTAGAATGACATTACGTTTGAGAAACTCCAGCAAAGTGACACCATTTACAATGCCGTAATATTGCTGCTGGAATTTAATTCCAATGGTAAGTGCTACGATAAAAGTAACAGACGTACAGTTCCTAAGAAGATAAATGTCCTTGCTGAATATATTACACTGGATTCTGAGGTAAATGTGAGCAGTGCTTACCTGTGTAAAAGTGCCATGATGCAAGGCTGTTCTGCTGGTTGTCAGGACGTTGATTACATGTTGCTATGCTGTGCTATGGTTGCAAGCACATTATGGTTGTTTGTGTTCTGGGTGTTTGCTGAGGCATTCGGTTAGTAATTTGTGTTGCTATGCTGTTGCTAGTGTGTTCAGAGTTGTTTCTAGGTGGTTGTTTTCAGCGTATAAAGTTAAAAGAGGCCACACCAAATTTTACTTATAAACCAAAATATTATTTATAATAAATATTATGAATATTAAAATGAATTGATTATTACAAAGGTCAGGCGAAATTGACTGTTGATTAACACTAATTAAAACCATAAAGCCATATTTTTTGTCTCGCAGATCAATAATGGGGATTTCACAGAATCCTGCAGCAAATGCACAATGGAGTCTAGTTGCCATGGTGAAATATGGTCATCATCACAATGAGAATATGATTTCAACATTCTAGGGAGTTACATTAGATTAGAGGCACCATAGAGAATTTTCTGTTGCTCTTAATGTACTGATTCACATTTCAATTATAATGTGTACGATTCCTCACACTGTCTGCTGGCCATCCATCCATCCATCCATCCATCAATCCATCCATCCATCAATCAATCCATCACTTCCATACCTCTCAGACACCAAGAAGGATTTGATGTGTTTCTGACTGATTGATCTGTTCTCATTTTGTTTTGTCATTTTGTAATATCTTTGTTTCAGAACAAGAATAAACATTTATGACATTTAATATGTCTGGTGCTGGAAAATATATAAAGTAATATTATCCATATTAAAGTTATATCGGACGCAACCCCAGACGAAATTTATTTTATTAACAGAGAGGAAAAACAGGCAAGTCTTTGAGAAACCCGAATTACGGCTGACAATTTTACGACCTAAATGATGAAAACTCAGAAGCGCAAAGTTCAGTGAGAAGTTCACATTATTTTTCAGTCTCAGACGTGAGATTTTGAGCTTAATGGATTTTATTCCATTCTTTTCCCCCACTTAGGCTGGTAATTAGAGCGGTATATGAGCCGTAAAGCCGCAGCTTCTCCGAAGAATTCTGAGAGTTCTGCACCATTGCTCCTCCTGTCCATCTCTGCACAACAACACACATCACACCCACCCACAAACACACACCAGCCAACACATGAATGAGTGTCTGTGTTGAGATTTGAACCCCAGTCCCCTCATCTGAAATGAAGCAGAAAAGAAAAGTTAGGTGTGAACAGACAGGTTGCAGACTAGGTAATCTGGAATGCTGGTTGATTAATGGCTGTGTCCAGGTTTGCAGAATTACAGTTTAGGGCAAATAATTATATCTAAATGAATAAGTAAAGGTTCTCATCTCATGGAAATACTCGGGATAATTATAGTTTATATGTATTATTAATCATTAAATTATGGTAATAATTATTAGATGTATTGGAATATTCAAGAGTACAATTATTTTAAAATGCTAAATTATTAAGCTATAATTCTTTATATTCTTAATATGTTTTAATTTAAAAAAGGTATTTAAAAAAATAAAATAATGAATTGTATTTTTGTTTTTGTGGGTTACTTTTGTTATCGTCAACAAAAACTATTAAAAATAGTTTTCGTTAATTATAAAGCTGAAATCATATAAAATGTGCACTTTACATGAAAACCTTAAACTTGAAATAACTTAGAAAATTAGGGAAAAAATGTTAAACTAGAAAATTTGAAATATATTAGAAATAAACTACCTGAAGTAGCCTATAATCAGTTTAAGGTGAAATACTAAAGTTAGTCAAACTAACACTGAAATAAAAAACTAATTAAAGCTAAATAGAAATATTTGAAAAGAATAATACAAAATATTACAGTCAATGAGCATGTTTTATATTTCTTTTCTCATTTTATCTGGCAGCCATGGTCACTGTGGATTTTTTCAAATCAATTTTTCTTTTTGTGTTCCATCGAAAAAATAACAGCTTGCAGAATTGGAGTGAGATCAGGGTGAGAAAATGATGACAGAAGTTACATTTTTGGCTGAACATGAATTTAATTACTTTTGTGCACAATGACAATTCATCAGGATTAGATCAATTTATCTGCTTTGTAGTGTAGTATGTGTTCTCAGATCGTGCGGCAGATTCAAATTAGGTTATTTCCCTTCAAGCTGAATATTGACAGAGGAAATCAGCTTCACACAGTCAATTACGATTTCATGCATTAATAGCATCTTCAAGCTCTGTTTCTTCCGCACTCCCTGTTTTGCCCAAAGTCTTGTCAGATGAAGTGGTAGCCATTTGAGTCCCAGGCCATGTTTTAACGCCTCACTTCGCTCGGCCTCTCAGCGAAACAGTTCACGTCTATGGCACCCGAATGAAATATATCGATACCTGTGGGCTGACAGCCGTAAAGCCTGTTCGATTCCTCAGCAGCCCTCAACCAATTCCTCATGTTTAATCATTTCTCTGGCCTTCATCTGCCCCTGCAGGGTCGCTGTCATTAATTACCCTTCAGCTGGGCAGTAGCAAAAACACTTGGGATAACGGTGACAGTAATCGTATAAAGCGCTGGACCGAACAGCTGAATAGAGCTCCCAATGGCCCCGTATTGCCAGGGGTTGAGATATAGTCGAAAAGGGCATTGGTTTTTTTTACCGGGTTTTTTTTAGGATGATTATGATATAAAGATTGATTCATTGTTTTAAATAACTTCATGAAGGAATCGACTTGTGCATGCATGATATTCCATTATTTTCAGTCTAGTCGCTCTGAAAATTGACAGGTAATAAGCTTCACACAGTCAATTACAATACCATGCATTATTTACGTTTAAAGCTCTGTCGGCTGTATAATACTACATTCATTATACTACATGCATGCATGCGTTAAAAACTAATAATGTGAAAGAATACCCTTTAAAATAGCAGTTTTCTATTTGAATAAATCTAAAATTAAATTTTGTCACGTTGTTTTGCGTTTTGTTTTATGTTTATATTTTCATGTCTTTTATTTTGTAATTTTGCCTTAAGTCATGTTTCCTGTTTTTCATGCGCTTCCCTTGTCTTAGGCTGAATCCGAAATCGCCCCCTGTACACTCAAATAGGCCGTTATTTGAGGGGACTGCCATTTGTGTGGTGTCCGAAATAAAGTGGACATTATAGTGGACATAAGTGAACAGTATTATTGTACTAACATAGGAAATAGTGAATGAGGGTTTAAGGGGCGATTTTGGATTTAGATCCGGATTCATATACTGTATATGACAAAGTGCTTATTTGTGACATTAGCATTTGAGGTTAAAAAAACTTAACTCAACAATAATAGCTGGACTGAGATATATACAGATGTATCTGCATGTCAAAATCAACACACAATCAAAATTGACTATTGACTTTTACACATGATTCATAATTGCACATTCCTAGAACAAACGTTTTTGTCTTTGTAAATGTTCATCAAAATATAATCACCTGCTTTAATTACAAAGCCCTGATAAACCCCTTTGGCAACATGCACTCCAATATCCTGTTTCACTTAAATGTCACATTATGAGTAAAATGGGATGAAATGCAATTTCATGTTGACTTTAAATCCTATATTAGTTTTCAGTTTATACCTGCTTTTGTCATTTTGGGCTGCAACATAAGCTTGAGACAGTTTTGTTGTAACCTTCAACTTGTACCATTGAAATTTGCAAGCGAAAAAAGAGATAAATGAGTTACATAACACCAGTTTTGGCAATTCTTAAGTGTCTGCTGTTAGTCTGTTAAGCAGAGAGTGGCACAGAATGCGAGTGAAAATGCATTTAAAATTGCTATTAGTATGAATTAGACAAAAACTGAAGCTGAGACACTATTTAAAATAGAGACACAAATATTTAAATTATCTGTTTTTTCACCAACTTGCAACCCGGGGTGTCGAAATAAATAGGTTACTTTTGGGTAAATTGGCAGTGGGAAGAATCACACAGACCAAAACAAAACATGGAACACGCATTATAAAAAAAGAATAATTGGTTGTAGCATTGTTCTTTGAAGAAACAAGTATTTGAACTTAGTATGTCTCTACATGCATATTATGGTATTTTTGGTAGGGTCACAAAAAAAAACATATAGCACCTTTAAGAA
Source organism: Leuciscus waleckii (assembly GCA_900092035.1). Lineage (NCBI taxonomy): Eukaryota > Metazoa > Chordata > Actinopteri > Cypriniformes > Leuciscidae > Leuciscus > Leuciscus waleckii. The sequence goes on along the minus strand of FLSR01000253.1, from coordinate 177,006 downwards.
GACAAGTAGTCAAGAAGTCAAGCAGCGCTGGTATTTTAACACAATGTGAGAAAATCACATGAAACTGTATTTTTACTTCAGCAGTTTCATTATTCTATATATATTTCTTCAACTTTTGCTTCACAGGAGTTTTCACTGGGCAAATTCATGGCACCCATGAGTGAGCTCAAGAGTATATCCAGACGATTACACACCCTAAGCAGCCGATGAATATTTCACACCAGCTACAGGCCGAGGAGGAATTTGAATACAGATGTCACTCAGTTGTCAAGATGTCTCCAACGCTTCTGCTGTACTGCCACAAAGACATACATTCTCAATGGATCCCGCCTGAGGCGACGTGCCGTCTGCTATCTATCTATAGCTCTGAGAAATATTTTAAGATTTTATGCTTCTGCACCCCATTAACAATTGCCTCCGTGACAAGGTACAGCTTCACCTGAACTGCTGAGACTGCAGAAACTACAGCTCCACGTAAATATTCACAGAATATTGGTTTTCGTTTTATATTGGGTGCCACTTGTAGCTGTGTTTTTACATAATAGCTTCCAAGGCACAAAGTTATGAATGTATTATGATATTAGGGCTGTAAATGAAACGCTAACAAGCTGTTTGAACTTCTTATAGGGACTGTTTACCTTTAGTGCATCTTGATTGTGTGATCTGATTATGTACATTTTACGTGAAAGGGATATAAATCCGTTCAACATTTCCCACATTTGATGTTGTTCAAGTTTCTGATAACGCTAATTACAGGCTTCTTTGTGGCTTCCAAACTTCTGTATGTTGATGTGGGCACATTTAGAAGAAATGAAATGTTTGTGGCCTGAACAAACAAGCCTTGAATATCTCTAATCACTTCCTCTTCTTAATATCATATAATTAATTCATCCTTGTCATTAGGATACCAAAAACTTTTAGCTGGCTATGATTAAACCACTTGTTAAAAAAAATGCAATTTGATCCTACAGAATTAGTCAATTACAGACCGATCTCAAATCTACCTTTTCTGTCAAAGACACTAGAAAAGGCAGTATCCTATATTAACATTAACTATATACTATATACCTTTTTAGAAAAAAATGATATCTGCTAGGATTTTCAGTCAGGATTTAGACCGTACCATAGTACTGAGGCTGCTCTCATTAGAGTCACAAATGATTTGTTCTTATCATCCGATGTAATAATATATCACAATACTGTTGTTCATAGCCTAGGGTTACTATATTTTAATCAAATAAACGCAGAGGATAAGAGACTTATTTCAAAAACATTTAAAAATACAGCTGACCTTACGTAGGCCAATAGCAGCGCTTGGTAGAAGTGACGTACGCTAACAGCAGCTGCAAATCAGAGTCTTTTGCCGGAAATACCGTCTGTTTTAACCAACAAACGTAGAATTTGTAGTGTTCTTGTCGTGTTTAACACAATCTATACTTGATGTCGTGAGTATATCCATCGTGAAAAATCCACTCTTGATTTTCCAGTTACCGTCGTACAGAAACACAGGTCGACTCTGCGCTATACATAGCCCCCGCGCGCACTCCTCTATTGTCGTGTAGAGCGATGAGGACTGTACCCGCCCATTGATCGCTAGATGGATCGGCAGATCTGGGCGTGTACACCCTCATCGCAGCACGGCGTTCTTTTGATTTTATTTCATTTATTATACATTTAAATAGGCCAACAAATGCTTACTGTACACCAGTGTACAGTATCATTTCAAATTGACAGTTTAGGTTATATCAAGTTAGCTTTCAATGTGTCACACCGTCAGGTTTTCATACCTCAAATTAAAACACACTCATAGGTCTAATGGTAACAAAATATAAAACAAACTAAGATTGTGCCCTGTATCATGAAGAAAACACATGTTTATTTTGTCTTACATGATACCTATTGGTGTTGCCCATACCGTATGAACGGTCTTAATTCAGGTTAAGTATGCACTGTGACAGAGGCAAAAAAAGAGAGAAAGAATACAAATTATAATAATAACAATCATGATTACCATGACCTCATGCATGCAAAACAGAGAGAAACGACTCAATCCTATTACAATGATTACACATTATACACTGTTACCAGTCAAATTAAATCATTCAAGGAAAATGTATCTTTGCAGTGCATACACAGAAGTGGCATTCATATATTTTCAATGCATTTTCAATTGCATACATAAAGCTATGAGATCGTTAAAATGAGAAATCAGGAAAAGATCAATCAAATACTTTTAATATATGTCCAAATAGAAACTCTTGTTTCAAATTGTAATAATACATCACAATACTGTTGTTCATAGCCTAGGCTACTATATTTTAATCAAATAAACGCAGGCTAAGGTGAGGATAAGACACTTATTTGGGTACTTTATTGAGTCGGTCCTGTGCACTTCTATAACTGTCTGTTTTGGGTCAGCCAGCAAATCAGATATAAGAAGACTACAACGGACTGTTAGCTGACAGCTGAAAGGATCATTGGTGTACACCTCCCCAACCTTCAGGACTTGTACAATGCCAGAGTGAAGAAACGGGTAGGGGACATCATCACAGACCCCTCCCACCCCGGCCAAAACCCGTTCGCACTTCTGCCGTCAGGCAGACGTTACAGATCTCTGCGCACTAGGACATCTAGGCACAAAAACAGTTCCCCCCCCCCATGCTATCTCCAGCTTGAACAGCTAAAACAGCAGTTAACACCTGCTGTATAACTCATTCAGTACTTGAGAGAGAAGCAAGAGGGTTTTTTTTTTGTGTAAATACATATACACATTTTATTTATAGAGCTGTACACACAATGCACAAATCTGTACATAAGTCTTCTGTTTCAGATGTATACTAGAACTATTATTATTGTTTATTCTATTTATTTATGTTCTCATTTAAATGCCTGTTCTAATGTCATATATGTATGTATGTACCAAGAGCTCATGTAAAAACCACAAAAAATTCCTTGTGTGTTTGTGCACACTTGGCGAATAAAGCTCATTCTGATTCTGATTCTGATTCTGATTAGTGGAATTGCATTAGCATGGTGTAAATCATATTTATCTGACCGTTATCAGTTTGTAGTAGTAAATTAAGAGATGTCTTATCGATCAAAAGTTCAGTATGGCGTACCACAAGGCTCAGTACTAGGACCGTTGCTGTTCACTCTGTACATGCTACCCTTGGGAGATATCATTAGTAAGCATGGCATTAGTTTTCACTGTGTCACGGTGTGGTGCAGGCAGAAGAAGACGAAGGAGAATCAAAAGTTCCAATGCAAACTTTTACTAACAATATAATTCATACAGGTACAGACAGGCAGAAGGTTCACACACTTAATAAGACGGCATAGATCAGACCATGAACAAGGTAACACACAGGGCTTAAATACATAAGGAAACAGATCAGGGAAACGATCTGTGCTTGATGGCTGCTTGGTCAAGTCTTCGTCGTCGGTTAGGAACCCGGGTGTGCTCTTTGATACCAATATTTGATTTGAAAGTCACGTATCTAGTATCTGTAAAACCGCATTTTTTCCATCTTAAAAATGTTTCTAAATTACGTATATGCTCCAATGACAAATGCGGAACAATTAGTTAATGCGTTCATTGTAATGCTATTATGGGTGGTTGCACGCTTATTAAATAAACTACAGAAGGTCCAAAATGCAGCAGCTAGAGTTCTAACCAGAACCAGGAAGTATGACCATATTAGCCCAGTTCTGTCAACACTGCATTGGCTCCCTATTAAATATTGTATACATTTTAAAATATTGCTGATTACTTACAAAGCACTAAATGGTTTAGCTCCGCAGTACTTGAGCTAGCTCTTAACGCATTATAGTCCTTCACGTCTATTGTGATCTCAAAATTCCGGCCAGTTGATAATACCTAGAATATCAAAATCGACTGCTGGCGGTAGATCCTTTTCCTATTTAGCACAAAACTTTGGAACAGTCTTCCTAACATTGTCTGGGAAGCAGACACACTCCGTCAGTTTAAATCTAGACTAAAAACACGTATCTTTGACCTAGCATACACATAACACATTATAGACTTCTATAATTCAATGTTAGGCTGCGTAGTTTAGGTCAGCCGGAACCGGGAACTCTTCCCATAAATCCTGATGTACTGTACTTGTTATATCATAAGAAGGATGGCATCTATGCTAATATTAGTCTCTCTGTTTATCCCGAGGTTTACCGCAGTCTGCCGGATCCAGCCTGTATCCAGATCTGATGAAGGACCTGCGCCTGGACACGACGACAACGCAGTCCTGAAGTGTCAACTAGTATCTCCCCTGTGAAGGCCTCCTTTCCTTCCCTTTACCTCTGTACAGATAAAACGTTGTCATTTTATCTGTACAGAGTCACCACGTGGCTATGCGAACGCGATAAATACTTCTGTATTTTATTTTTTTATGGCCAGACAAGTAGTTTGATTTGTAAAGAAGGATTACACGCCAGCGCACATATATATTCAAACGCGTATACCTATGGACTGAACACGTGATGCGCATGTGCGTGACCTCTGTGTTTGCGTAGAAGTTTGCGCAGAGATAAATTATAATAGTTTGCACCTTGGAACTATTTCCGGAGTGCGTTTTCGAGCCGCCAGGCACTGTTCTGTGCGGATGGGCGGCCGGAGCGAGTTGAGGGTTTTCTTTTTGTTAGCGGCCCCTAAGTTAATAACTAATGATCTTTGCAACGGAAGTGAATCAATCAATCAATCAAAACTAACTTTAGCTGGACAATAACTTTATCCTAGAGCTGCTGTAAAGCCAAAACAATCTCTGTTACTGTAATTTCCTATTATCACTGTAAAGCTGCTTTGAAACAATTCATATTGTTAAATGAAGATTATAAATGAAGGTGACTTGACTTATTATATTTGTGTTTTATTAGGACTCTCCACAGACATAACGATTTGTATACTGTACAAACTTTGCATTCATTTCGCTAAACATAACCCACCCATAAATCATTGTTTTTACATTTTCCACAAAAAGCATTATTTAGTGTGTGTGTGTGTGTGTGTGTGTGTGTGTGTGTGAGAGAGAGAGAGAGAGTCAGTGAGAGAGTTGCTTTTTATTCAAATTAAAATGTTGTTTTAAATTCAAATTTGTCCACAAAACTAAACTAATTTCAAGCATTTAAGCATAAGCATTTAAATTATATATGTAAGACTTATATATTATACATAACACCTTATATATCTTGCTGTTTGAATGTGGCCTTCTTGGCTTCTGGAGCAGAGTAGCTCTGCCTCAGAGCGTAAGGTGTTCTCAGAGCTGCAACAATGTTATCATTCAGTCATGCACAGCTCCTTGGCCGTTCAGAAATCTGTAATATACATTTTTAATGATAAGTTCTTAAAATAGCAGCTAAACACAAACTGCACACCCAAATAGTTTAAGTGATACTTTTTCTTTCCTCCACAAAGCTTTGACATAATGATGTGAATGTTATGCCCATGAGGAGGTGGTTCATGATGATGATGATGATAATGATGATGTGGAAACTTACAAAGAGGGCAAAGGAGATGAGGAAAAAAGGAAAGAATATGATGGTGATGGTGATGATGACAGCAGTGATTATGACAGTGGAAAAGTCTCGGCTGAGACCGAAAAAAACATTTGCCTCCAAGCAATGGAAATCTCAAAGAGCGTTTCCAACTGTAACCTCGATTTCTCATTGATCAAGCATTCAGCTCTTTTCCATGTGCAGTCATTAGGAACAGACAGAGATCGTAACATACAAAGAGCGATGCTGGGACTGAAGACGGAGTGGGTGTCAGGCTGATGAAGATCAGGTCATTTCCCACCCGTGCAGGAGACCTCCTGCGTACAAGCTAGTTTTCTCTCTTTAAGCGGCTGGTGTTGCGGTTATAGATGCTGATGTTATAGATGCTGATGCGCAGAGTTAGAGAAGTTAATTTGAAAAGTCATTTTATTTTAGCAAGCTACAAAATACTCATAATCTAAACTACTTTAGTCAAGATATAATTTTACAAAAGCAGCTACTCGACAAGGCAAGCTATACAAAAAGTAGCAGACTACATTGTATATGATTTAAATGGTTCAACACTTTGTTGTGGTGCTTTGATTTATTTTACTAAGATCTAATATTTAGCATTTAATACAACAATGGGACGTTTCACTATTTGTATCACTCCACTTGACTGTTTGCATTTTGTTTCATTTTAGAGTTTGTAAGCGGTGGAGCTGAACATGGAGCGATGAGCTGCGACCTACGGTAAAACTCTTGCCTGTGCAATATTGCGTGAAATATGTTTTGTTCAAAAACATTGACAGTTTTGAATTTCAATGAGGATGGCAGAATAAAAAAAAAATAAATAAAAAAAAACAGGGATCGTTTTGACAAGTGTCGTCTATACGCAAAAAATGCAAAGGAAAAACTTTTCCGTTTTTAGTATATTGTTGTCATGTAAATGTACCCTAAATTTCATTAAACAATACCATAGATTGATCCTATTCGAATTGATTCTTTTTAATCCAGCTCATTCAGATGATTCATTTAAAGCTAATCTTTTTACTTTTTATGAGAAAGTTATGAGGCTACAGCAGTCTCTAAAGCAGATGGCAGTCCTGTCAATGGAGTAAGGCGACAGGCATAGAAAACGGCCTACGACCACAAGGATACAGGTGAAAGAGTCAGACATGGGTAAGTCTTTGATGAAGTCCACTCCTAGGTGTGACCAGGGTCAACGAGGAATGGGCAGCGGATGCAGTTTACCTTAGGGAAGATGGTGATACCTTGGAGATGGAACATCCTTGAACAAAGCGGTTTACTTCCTGAGACATGCCAGGCCAACGGTTGCGGATGAGTGAGATGGTTTGTTGGCTGCCTGGATGTCCAGATCCTAAGGAAGAGTGTACCGAGTCCATGAGGGACAGTCACAGAGCCGATGAAACATAGGTTCGTCCTTCATGACCTCCTGGTGGAGCAGGTTCATATGGGTGGCTTCTGCAATTTGGTCATCCAGAGCCCATTGGATGGGACTGGTGATAGCGGCTGGAGGGACAATGGGCTCTGGCTGATATTTGGGTTGTTCAGGGGCATTGATACGGGAAAGTGCATCAGCCTTTTGATTCTTTGTTCCAGGATGGTAAGTCACTTTGAAGTTAAACCACGTGAAGAATAGAGCCCATCTGACCTGACGAGGCATTTGGCTTCTCTGAAGTATTGCAGGTTACGATGGTCTGTGATGACTGTGAATAGGTGGTTGGTTCCCTCCAGCCAGTGACGCCATTCTTCCAATGCAAGTTTGAAAGCTAGAAGTTCCTAATTGCCGATGTCATGGTTCTGCTCTGCCGGGGATAACTTCTTGGAGAAAATGGCGCATGGATGGAGCTTCGGTGGAACCCCCTGCCGCTCCTATAGCACCACTCCCACACCCGTTGTGGAAGCATCAACTTCTATGACGAAGGATAAGTCAGGGTTAGGATGAATCAATGTGGGAGCGGTGGTGAATCCCTGCTTGAGCTGGTGGAATGCTTCTGTGGCCCCTGGTGACCAGGACAGAGACTTGGGCATTTTACATAGTTGGTGAAAATGGAAGCACCTCTCAGCATCTTGAGCCGGGAACAGAGGAGCCGGGAACAATTCTCAGTCTGCTTGTTGAAAAATTGATATCGTGCCAGCCGCAAGCCTCCGTCCTTCTTGGCCACAAAAAAAAGCTGGAAGCGGCAGGGGATGTAGAAGGGTGACTGTAACCCTGACGAAGAGCCTCTTCTACATACTCCTCCATGGCCTTTTGTTCTGGGATGGATAATGGGTACACTCTTCCCTTAGGCAATAGCACAGTCCCATGGCCTATGATGTGGTAAACGGGTAGCCAGTTGCTTACTAAAAACATCCTGGAACACCCCATACACATTTTTGTTTACACAGACCATTTTCAAAAACTTGCACTTTGAAACCCGTTTTGAAAAGTTTTCATTTTCAGGCACCCAAAACGCTGTTGTTGTGTAAATGAACAGCCAAAAGTTGTACGTTTTTAGTTGTAAATGGTGTCGTGTAAACAGTCCTTCAGTCGGCAAACAGATCTGTTTGTGAGGCTGACGGAGTCCCAGGATCCATATTAATGTAGACTCTCACTCCAGACAGAGCCAAAACTCTGTTTTCCTCACGCAGGTAACTTAAACTCTAAATAAATAAATGTTTACTAAAACAATATACCACTAACTTGAAAGTGTGCACCCAAACTAGTCAAATGTGGTATGAAATTAATACAATTGGAAATAAAACAATGAAAAACTAACCAAATCTGTGTCTGTCATTATTAAGGAATATATATTATCAGCAACTAATGTTTAAAGAGCACCTATTATGGCATTTAAAATGTTCCTAATATTGTTTTAGAAGTCCCCAACAACAGTTTTGCATGCATGCAATGACAAAAAACACTTTAGTTTTCTTATAATATGCATTTATTTGTACCTGTTTTGACCGCGATTCTTAAATGATTCGCTTAGTGAATCTCTTTTCAAAACCCCGCCTTTACGTGACGCTAATCTGCGGTGATTTGTCCGATGACCCAGTCAAATGTTAGCAGTGTTTACAGAGATAATACTTACCGTATTTTCCGGACTATAAGTCGCTCCGGAGTATAAGTCGCATCAGTCAAAAAATGCGTCATGAAGAGGAAAAAAAATAATAAGTCGCACTGGACTATAAGTCGGATTTATTTAGAAATTTATTTCACAAAATCCAAGACCAAGAACAGACATTTAATCTGGAAAGGCAAGTTATTCACTTTGATTCAACTACACAGAACAACAGGCTGAATAGGTGTCCGGTATGTTAACGCAACACATTAACAGTTATTCAGCTACACAATAGCATAAAGAACATATACATGGGAGGCTGAATAGGCTAAATTAACATAAGCCAGCGAGTCCAACAAGCAAGTTACCAGTAAACAAGTTCACCAA
>FLSR01000253.1:112494-158138 GCA_900092035.1 Leuciscus waleckii | reverse complement strand
TTAAGTTTTTTTTTTTTTAATGATACGGCGACCACCGAGATCTACACTCTTTCCCTACACGACGCTCTTCCGATCTGTTTTGCATTGGGTCCCCTAGCGTAAGATATGTTACGCAGTACGAGAGACCTCTCGTAATAGAACGTACTCGGTTACTAACGTAACCTCGGTTCTCTCTAGAAGAGGGAACGAGTACTGCATATCTTGCCGTGCACGCACGCGCTCTGGTTGCTTCGATGATGAAAAACCGGATAATAGCTGCCTGCGAGCGGTATTTATAGGCCTAGACCACGCCCGTTTCGGCGGGACGTGACGCAGCGGGCGCGAAGTGGCCTGATTGGGTCTGACGTCACCCCCGGCCTCGCTCGATAGGCTGCTGCAGTTGCCGCAGAGCAGCCAATAGGCGCGCGAGCTGCCTCGCCTATGTCTGCATGGTGCCGCAACGCGTTTTGCATTATTACAAAATTAAGGATAATTTTGGGCTTCAATATCTCGCGGAAAAAGGATTTTCCCCTAGCGTAAGATATTTTACGCAGTACGAGAGACCTCTCGTGAGAGAACGTACTCTGTTACTAACGTAACCTCGGTTCTCTCTAGAAGAGGGAACGAGTACTGCTTATGTTGCCGTGCATGCACACGCTCTGGTTGCTTCGATGATGAAAAACCGGATAATAGCTGCCTGCGAGCGGTATTTATAGGCCTAGACCACGCCCATTTCGGCGGGGCGTGACGCAGCGGGCGCGAAGTGCCCTTATTGGGTCTGGCGTCACGCCAGGCCTCGCTCGATAGGCTGCTGCAGTTGCTGCAGAGCAGCCAATAGGCGCGCGAGCTGCCTCGCCTATGTCTGCATGCTGCCGCAACGCGTTTTGCATTATTACAAAATTAAGGATAATTTTTGGCTTCAATATCTCGCGGAAAAAGGATTTTCCCCTAGCGTAAGATATCTTACGCAGTACGAGAGACCTCTCGTAAGAGAACAGCGTATTGACCGCTCTCATTATATGTACAACCTTGGTGGTAATTTATATTTCTTCTTCAAAAAAAAATAAAAAAAAATACATCTGCTTATAAATGTATAATATTTTGAATTGATCTAAAATGAGTGATTTATGGTCATCCAATGAATGCCCATGAGCACTTTTTTGAGTGTAGTAGAGCCATCGTGGCGTAATAATCTTTTTGATTGTAAAATGTATTACCTGCATGAAATTAGATCGAATGCATCGTCCTGTGGAATCATTCATTCACAGACAGCATACGAATATGTTCAACTAATAAATAACTTCATCGCTGGCAAATTATGCATTTGCAAATTTGCTTACACTTAACTGTAGCTTGATCTGATACGTGTTTACCTTTAACTTTAGTTTGATTTGATCGTTTTTTTTTTTTTTTTTTTGGCGATGTTTATATTAAACCGGGTTATAATCTATATTATGTTTAATAACTATAATTTTTCTGGCTGCATGATTACTATATTATTGTCGTTTTCTAATAAATTATGTTATGCCTGGAATTTCTAGCAATGTCTCAGAGTGACGTGCCTCCTCCTGAATCATGTGAAACTGATGCTTCAGTGTTCTGCGTTATAATGTTAAAACGTGTTGCTTCTTTTTGCTCCATTGTAATACTACGCAATACTCGTTCCCTAACTCTCCCTAACGTTTTTCAGTTGTCCAATACTCGTACATGAATACATGATTTGCACTGCTTCTGAGGTTCTTATTTCTAGGCCTAATGTTTGTGTGCCCTTCCCTGTTCAGGTGGTCCTGCCCATGGCAGTGCCTGGAGCCCTTGGCCTTGGTCTGATGTCTGGGTGTGGGTGTGGGTGTGGGTGTGGAGTCTCTTTGAAAGACGGTGGAACCAAATATTTCAGTGTCAGGTATGCTTTAAAACGTACATTGTTTAGTGATTCAGAAAGAAAAGCTTGACTTCTAGGGAAACAAAATGTAGTAAGTACAGTGTAAATCAATAAGATGCAGATAAATAAGATAAGATGATATCATACATGCATCTCTTCTCTATATTTTATGTATTCATTTATTATTTAAATTTCATAATGTTTGGTCTATAGTTCTCATGATTTCTTTATGACTCTTGTCCACCTCCAGGAAAATACACACCGTGGAGAAAATACATGCAAGTTATGTTGGCTTTTTTAGCCACAATTATATGCTTATAATTTATGATTGTGATAAATAATTACAAAATGAACCTGTAATATATCTGTTACCTAAAATGTTCTCTCTTTTAATCATAGTCTTACTACAAGACTGTTGAGCCCGGTGTGAGTAACACTAAAAATATTGTAAAGGGTATGGACAAAAACACACACTTATCAGTTTTCAATCTTTTAGATGCCACAAACCTAAAATTTAAAAGGCAGATATACATTTGTATGTATAAAGACCAAATTTATACTGTGAAAAATAAATATTATAAATATATAAAAATATATAATATTTATAAAATATTATATATTAAATTTAGTTTTATGTTACTTTACTAAGTTTTTTTTTTACTCACTATAGTACTTTACTATGTATTATTTATTTTATTCCTATTTTTTTAATGTATTTTTATAATTAATTTTAATATATTGTATTTAATATTTTTTTATTGTTTTTGTTTATCTCATTTGTATCTATATATAATTGCTTTATATATAATTATTTTGTCTTTTTTATATTTGAATCTTATTATATTATTCATGTGTTTTATCAATTATTTTTAATATACATTTTCAACACTGTTTTTTTCTAAACATTTCCTCGGACCTCCTAGCACTCCATCCCTGGACCCCAGTTTGAAACCCCTAATCTATACTACTGTTTGTGTGGTTATATTAAACAGTATTGCATTATTTATTTATTTTTTCAGATATATATGCATTTTTATGACCCTCCATCTGAGTTCTATGCCAGTGTGGGTGTTATAGGTTTTTCTGGAATTCTGGGACTTTATTTAGCAAAAGGTATGGTTCTTATTTATTATTTGTTATTATTTATTCCATTTTAATCATATCAAGGTGTAGGCAAGGTTTTTTTTTTTGTCTGAAAGGCTATTAGCAGCGCTTGCCTGGAGGAAATTCGGTCTGTGAATTGTGCGTTCTGATAATCTGTGTTCCTGAAAGTGGAGGGATATTTTGAGAATTTTTCCATGGATAAGCTCAGTCAATTAAAGTGAATAATATACTATTCCCTGCCTCACTGGAACAGCACAGAAAATTATATGAACACTAAGTTGATTCTTTAATATTTCCACAATTGTTTAGAATTCAAAAGTACAACATTTAAAGGGATAGTTCACCCTCACCCTCAAGTTGTTCCAAACCTGTGTGAATTTCTTTCTTCTGCTGAACACAAAATAAGATATTTTAAAGAATGTTGGTAATCAAACATTGACTTCTATAGTTTGGGGGGAAAAAAGTACTATGGAAGTAAATGGGGTCCATCAACTTTTTGGTTACCAACATTCTTCAAAACATTATTTTGTGTTTAACAGAAGAAAGAAACTCATACAGGTTTGGAACCACTTGAGTGTGAGTTGAATATTAGAATTGTATAATCTACTGATGATGGGTAATATGACCTGATTGTGTTTTCTCAGCGTAAGTGTTTCTGTTTGTTTTTAATAGATCACAAAAGACTATTTTCCCGGGGTTCAGAAAGGCGAGTTGTTTTGGAGGAGCTGCTGAGAGGGAAGTCACCATCCAAGGACAAAGTGAAGAGAAATCTGATACTCGGCACAGTGTTGTCCTAGTTTTTTTTTCCCTCTCCCAAGACAGAGTGCATACAGTGCTGATGTCTTGAGCAGGTTCGGACCAATTGTCTTTAAGGTTTAATTGCCTTTGACTAAATTGTTATGCCGCATTCTTGAAGAAACTTTCACAGACATACACTTCCATTCAAAAGATAGGTCATGCTGCATTCACGCAATGTCGTAATTATGAGATAACAGCATGTGAATTTCTACTTCACCGTTCTACATCCTCAGACTTGGAATTAAGCTTTTCTATGACAACACTATCATAGTCACGTGGTACAAATGGGAGCTGTCAGAAAATTACCAGTTAACAATCTGTAATTACGAGTTTTACTAGGATGTGAATGTTTTTTACAAGTCTTAATCTTGTAATTACGGTAATAACAACATGGCCTGAAGGCACCTTCAGTCTGATTTTTCAAATGTTTTTGAAAAGTCCCTTATGCTTACTAGGTCTGCATTTGTTTGATTCAAAATACAGTAAAATATTTATATACTTTATTTTCAATAGAAAATGAACTGTGGAATGAAAAGGGTTAGTTCACCCAAAATTGAAATGTTACTAACCCTTTAATATATCAAATTTTATATATTTAATTCCTCTGGCTGTGATGAAAAAGCTGAATTTTCCAAGTTGAATAATATGCTGATTTGGTGCTCAGGAAACATTTATTATTAGCAATGTTGAAAAACAGTTGTGCTGCTTAATAGTTTTGTCAAAAATGTGACTGTTTTCTAGCCTGACGTCGTCATACTCAGATTCTAGTCAGAATGTGAGTCTGATACTGCTCCATTAGGCTTTGATTAAAGGTTGTATCAGTGATTTCAGGCCCCCCAAAAAATTATCACATTCATCTAATCTTTCCTAACGATCCGCTAGCTGCCCGCCCCATAAGCATGCCGTCAAAAAAACGCGTCTCTGTAGGCAGCTTAGGCTCTGAGATCTGCACACAAAAACAATTGGTTTCACCAACCACTCAAAACCAAAACAAATAGTGTTACAACCAATCACCGACAGGGGGAGGGTGTTGTGAGGTATGGTGCTCGTGTACGGCTGCACGCGAAGTCGGAGCTGAAGAAGAAGATGGCTCAAAACCTCACAACACCCTCCCCCTGTCAGTGATTGGTTGGAAAATAATGTCCTGTCGATATCTTCTATAACAGATGCGATGGGGATCTACACACCTCAATTCTCCAGCGGCAGTCATCAAACGAATTCAACCCAAGCGCTCTTTGGTGACGTGGATGATTACGTTACTGTTGATCATCTGTCCATCATCGTATAAAGCCCACCCTGACAATTTGATTGGTCCGAACAGCTCTGGTTCGAGCATAGTTGCTCCACAACATATCAAGTCCAGACCGAACTTCCCGACCTCAAATGTTGTGGGCGGGGCTAAGTTCGGCTGGCATCCAGGCTAACTGTTTTCAGGATTCTTTGATGAATAGAAATTTCAAAAGAACAGCATTTATTTGAAATAGAAATAATTTGTTACATTATAAATGGTTTTACAGTCACTTTTGATCAATTTAATGCATCTTTGTTGAATAAATGTATCAGTTTCTTTACAAAAAATGTACCCCAATAATTTAGCAAGGCAAGTCCAAAATCAATATGGGAGACCGTTTTGATGGCACCTTAACATCAAGAGCCTCCTAAAATGTGTGGAATTAATACTTTTGCATTTTGCATTGCATTCTCTAGAGCTTTCCAGTATCTTTAAACTAAGATTTCAAACGTACATAAGTTTACATTACCATTCACAAACCATGTTGATAAGAATCTGTCCCATGACACATTAACTGGGAATAGCCTGGACATAAACAAAGGGACATTCTGCAAAGTACAGCTCCCTCCAGGAAACAATCCATTCTCTGGTCATTTACAGTACAGTGCAGTATGTAGTCTGCTTTTACACTTTTACTGTTATGACTTCCACATTTGTTGTGGGAGGAATGCCTGAAGGTGTTATCTTATGCATATAATTAAATACAAATACGTTTTAGATTTTTTATTAGTTAATCTGACATGCAAACTATAGAACATGACTACAAGTACTGCTATAACTTCATCTCAAGATTGTTATGTTAACATGATTAATACCCACAGTGTCTAAAATATTTAAAGTCATTAAAAAATATTTTAAACTGAGAAATGGCTGTGAGATATCCCTACTCCCTCATTGAACACTGGACTTGGGCCAGCTCACTCTTCAGCAGACATTTTCTGGAGATTCTCCTTATCAATCCTGAAAAGTCGCCATCCCTCCTGCAGCGAGAGGTCAAAAGCCCCACGTCGCTTGTAAAAGTCGATGGATGCCTTGTTGGACTCAGCCACGATAAAATGCATGCTGCTGCAACGATTCTTCACCGCTGTCTGTAGGAGGAATGGTAGACGTGCATGAAAACAACCACCATAAAGACAACTAAACTTTTACATAATCTGTAGTCTATTTTAAGTTTGAAACGACTTGCTTATACTATTTTGTTTCAGCAATTACAGAGTTTTGTATCAAAAAAATGTTTTGTATGGATTAGTGTCTTTAATGATACAAACCATGTGTGCAACAGATGAAAACGGGTAACTTACATCACTGAGGGTTTTCAGGATTTCAGACCCAATTCCAAAACCTGTGAAGTATGAAATTAGTCAGGGGGATTGAGAAAATGCCTGCAGTTTCATAAGATACACCCTTAATAACACACCCTTACCTCTGTACTCTCTCATTACATAGAAATTTTCAAGGTACAGCAGTTTGCCAATCCAAGTATCGTAGGTGAAGTAGTACATGGCAAATCCAATCACAGAATAACCTAAAAGTGTGAACACTTATTGCATTCGTTGTGTATGAATGTTAAATGTAAAAACGCCTTTTTTAGGACATAACTTGTTTCACATTCAACTGCAGAGCAGAAAACTCAGCTATTCAACAGTTCATTAAAGATCATCTTGGTGTTTTACCCTCGACTTTCTGGTGCTCGGCTGCCACGTCTGCGACAACGCAGTGGTAAAACGGGTGATCTCCGAATCCATCCTCGAGCAGATCTAAAAAACAAAACTTGTCACTGCGGGGAAACTATTAATGAGATTTCACATTTGACATATAGAGTCGTCTCACCTTTCTCAGTTAATATAACTTGGTCTTCCATTTCTTCATTCTTGGCGAGTTCCTACAGAAGGTAAGAAAAAAATGCTTCCTGAACTATGTTGTACACAAGTCTGTAGGTGATTGGCCCCAGGCCTAGGTAGGGTGGTCATTTCCATAACACCAAAAAGGAGGACACTTTGCGGCATTTAGTGAGGCAAGAATAATTGCATAGGACTCTGGTGTACTCGCAACAATACAATTTTGTCCATCATATCGATGGTATCATGATACAGTCATTCTGAAACCAATTTATTGCCAGACAATTTAATCTACGATATATCTTGATGTAGACCTATGTGTAACAGAAGAGGCAAAAAAAAAGTGTTTGTTCACAGTATTTGTATTTATTCAAGACATTTTGATGTCTGTTTCAAAAACTGACCACTGAGATGAACCTGTCTTGCAAAGTGCACAGTGCCAGAAAACATAACATTTCTGGACTTCTGGAAATAAAAGAAATGCATAAATAAACAAATAATCTGACACAGTGCAGGAAACATAACATTTCATCTCTAGGGTCATCACGGCCAAATTCGTGCTCTTATGTCCATTCCGGATTAAATGAGGTCTGACGTTTCGGCAGGTTAATGTTATTATATGACGCCAGCACATGGACTCCACATCGTGGAGGCTTGTTTACGTTTTTAATCAATGATATAGCCTATCAGATATTTGTTTGACACGGCTTTCAGGCAGCCAATCATTTGTTTGACCACAGATCTTACGGCATTAGACGCGCTGCTGCGTCCCAATAAAGATTCTAGAGCGGGGGTGTTTTAAAAAAAAAAAAAATTTTTTTAGGCCGATTCAGCGCAGCTCCAAAAAGGAGAACATGTGTCCGCTTGAGACTGCGCCGGACACCGGACAGGGGGCTTAAAATCCGGCCTGTCCGGCCAAAATCCGGACGTATGGCCACCCTAGGCCTAGGGCATGTTTTAAAGCCGGGTCATATTTGGATAATTCATCAATGTCATGAAACTGATTTGAAACTATTTCACATTAATATAAAAATCAGAATAGATGTGATGGTAACTTGCAATATGATTTTGTGCAACAGAACACCAAATAAACGTATTCTAAAGCATATTATGCATTTTTAGAAGTTTTCGACAGCATAATTCTTACATATCTTACTTTAAAATATCCATATAAACCAGTGTGAAGTCTACCTTTGTCAGTCGCAATATGTCAGGCACGTCTTTGGGCTCCGCTTTACGCAAATTAAAATTAGCCATTTTCTTCTTTTGCTCTTTTTCCCATATGTGAAGTGAAGCAAAAGGTGTTTCTTCATTCGCTTCCCAGAATATTACCCTCCGCTAAATCCGAGCTTCTCATGTAAGGGATTCGCATGCAGCAGCTGAACTGTTTTAGGTCCACGCCCACTTCATCCAACGCTCTTGATGTTCCTGTTACGACTCAGTTTCGGAGTGAAACTGAACTAATCATTCAGACTGATTTGCGAACCAATTTAGACAGATCTGCCAACTTGTTTGATGAAGTTTTTGAACAGTCAACTCAAAAGAGCGATGTATTTGTGAATTGAGCATCGCTCATGTCCTAAAAAGACTCAGCGCGCTTGGAATAAACTACGCATTTAACCCTTAGTTGTTTTTTAAAATAAACTTGGCTTTATTAAAATAAAGTAACGAGAGGAACGTCGCCCAACGTAACGATGTAAAAGTGCAGTTTTTTCATTAGAAATGTACTCGAGTTAAAGTACCCACATTAACATTTTTCCAAAAAAAGACTCAAACGAAGTAAATGTAGGACTACTTCGTTACTACCCACCTCTGCATCATGAGCCCCCCATTGGGAAACCCTGCTTTAATAAACTAATAATTGTCAAAAGCCACTTTATCATTTGAAAATGAGCTTATTGCTAAAAAATGTCAAGGCTTTTAAGAAAATGTTGATGGGGCAAAGGCTTTCAGTTAAGTAATCTGTCAGCAATTTTCTCAGTGGTTTTGTTGATAATGATGGTGTCATGTCTCCATGTGCCAAGAAATCCACTTCACCTTTTAAATATCAAGCATGACTGCCCCTCTTTAATATTTCTGCCATTCGATGATCCTCCATGTAAATGTATTTAGTTCATGTGATTAGTCCAGGGGACTACTGTTTGTCTGACTAAAGGAAGAAGGGGGATTGTTCAAGAAACCAGTGATTTTTGCAATACAGTGACACTATGGCACAGAAATTATACACTTCAGATTTAAGACACTTTAACAAAATGATAGAGATTACTTTGTTGGTGCACTTGTGAAAAAGACATGAAATAGAACAGGAAATACACAAAGGTGTCGCCTCTCTTGAAAAATATATTTAAGTAGAAGCCATATATCAGAGAGTCTCTAAAGCGGCCAGGAACATTAATCAGACGCCAAAAATAGAGAAGCGTACAATAGTGTGTATGGCTTCTTTACACCCAACGGAGTGAGAAAGAGCTCTCTCCCAAACACTGGATCTGTTCCAAAACTAGTAGGCTAAGCTGGCTCGCTGTCTACTGCCTACATAGGAGACTAACTTTGAAAAAACAATTTAAGTGACCAATTAGAACACTCTACATTGGCAGAAACCTCTTGTGTCATACAAATACCATCACTCACGTTCAATAGAGTTTGCCATTAGCTCGTTGCTAAGCCAAAAACAATACTTTAACCTTGCATTAACATATCTCGATCACACACATACTCAGTGTTGGTGAAGCTACATGCTAATCCAACGCTATCTCACGACCAATTCGTACGAATTTGTACAATTTGTAAACCCCAGTGATGGGTAGGTTTAGGGGCGGGGTCAGGGGTAGGTCATTCGTACGAATTCATATGAATTGGTCAACTCGTAAAATATGTACGATTTAGCGAATTCGAATTCTTACGAATCTTACGAATTCTTACGAGTGAGGTCATATAAATTTGTACGAATTAGCCACCTCGTAAAATACGTACGAATTGGCCTGAGATTGTGTTGGCTAATCATAATTTGAAGTAGTTGAACAAGCTACTGCTTTGTAGTAATTAGCTATAATACAAGCTACAAACAAAAAGTAACTATATTGAAAATACTTGAGGGGTCTATACATTTTGATAATTCAAAAATATAAATATCTAAGTATAAAATGTATAATTTATCAGAGCTTATTTTTGCTCATTCAAAAACAATGAGGGGTTTTGAAGGAATGTTCATGTTGGCCTATCTCAAAACAGGTGATAGTATTAAACTTTAACTTGTACATTTATACGTAGCCTATAGTACAGGGAAATGCTGCATCTTTTTGTTAATATGTGTATTTGAATGAATCATCTGAAAAAAAAAATGATTCACTATAATGAATCAAACTCACTACTTGACAAAGTATCTTGTTACTGGAAAAGTGTACGTTAAGGGCACTGGGGCCTCATGTACAAAGACTTGCGTTGAATTCATACTAAAACATTGCGTACGGACAAAGCTGTAAATGTGCGTACGCACAAAAAAAAAACAGATGTATGAATCTCTGCGTACGAAGCGCACATGCACGAGCACAACGCCCCACCCAGTCTCCTCCCTTAAAGGTGAACTAAGTAACTTTTTTTACCTTAACTGAACAGCTTCGGAGTCATTGGAATGGTTATATTACTTATTTCGGGTTGAATGGTGGTCGTTTCGCACCCCCCTGGTGCCCGTGAGCGGAAAATACGCACTTGCAACTTTGAGCCGGCGGGCCGCCGGCCGCCGCGTCAGGAAGTCTCGCGTTATATCAGGTCTCGCGATGTAAACAATTGCTTTACGGCCAAGAGAAATCTGCTAAAATGCTGTCATTATTGCACTCCCTCACGCTGTCCGAACCCGAATGAAGAAGACGTTTTAAAGAATGTCCCGTCTGCTTTGATGTCGTTGATCTATAGCCTCTGGTGTCTGAGAATCACCAACGAGTTTTTACAACAGTGTTGTCAAATAACTATTCCGAAGCTGTGGGGGGAGCTCTAGAGAGAAACCTGCGAGCAAAAAAGCGAGAATACAGCGAAGAAATCCCGAAACTACTGAGCCCTGCTTTAAGTGTTCAGTCTATATGCGTAGTGTTTATTTACAAAGTGACATCGCCAACTACTGGCCTGGCAGCAGAATACAGCTTTTTTTGTCGTTTTCGTGGATCCGTGTGAAGGGGGATCAAGTATTTTGAGAGTAATTGATAGAATATTCCCATAAGGCTCGTGTGACAATATATGTCAATTATTTTATAAATTGCAAATTAATAGCAATGCTTCCCACAGGTGGTGGTGCGATAGACTTGTAGAACAATTCGTTGTGTAATGTTTGCAATTTCACTTCATTGCCTGTAAGAGTCGCCAACGGACAAAAACAATGAGAAATGTACGTACGCCAGACATGAAATTGGCGTGGAGGAACGCACATTCTCGCGTTAATTTCACTGTTAGTACATCCGACCGTGAGCATGAAAGCTGGCGTACGCAAAGTTTTTGTGCGTATGCAAGATTGATACATGAGGCCCCTGATCTTTGGCATTTTTCTTACTTCCTGTCACTTGCACACATTCTTAAATGGCCAAGACCTTAAAGTCAGCATGAAACGGAAGTTCCAATAGTCTTTGCTTCCCTATTATGACGTATATTCGATTGAGGCGGCTTTTGGAACAAAATGTAGGGCAGGAATTGATTTTGTCCATTTGGGAATTGATTGGATGGTTGGATGGCTGTGGTTTGCTTTTGGTTGATCGTGAGTGACAGGTTTTTCTGCCCCTGCACCAGGAAAACCATCATCGGATAAGAGATGTTGCTGCAAGAGGGAGTTATTTGATTAAAGATTATTTGGGAACATGAATAGGCCCACACATTGCTGCCTGAATTTGTCAACATTAATAGCATAATTATTCTGCCTACCTTTTGGAACAACCTTCACATGAGGAGAGCAGCTATGATGCCTTAAAATTCTGCTTACATAGGGAGCTGTCAGACAAAACTGTTTAGAGACTCTGTGGGGAGTGAATACTTTGAGAAAAGCTGCTTTAGACTAAAAATATGCAGCAGCATTGTTGTCGTTAGAAAATTGGTTTTATTTGTAGTGACACCTTAATGTTTGACTGTTCAAGAAAAAATCTGAAGGCAAGATTTGCCTCAGTTGGGACTGTTTGAGGTATTGGAGGAGAAGTGAGTTTAAAAACCGACATGGCAAGCTTGAGTGGCCTTAACACAAGGCAAATCAATTCCTCAATAGGCCATTAGAGGATGATAAGCCCTGTCTCAATTGTGTAATTTAAGTGAATACAAACCTGTTTAGCTGTCACCTGTCAGGCCAGCTGTGCCTGATTCCTAAACCTGATTAACGGCGGGAAATTAGCTAATCAAGGTGTCAGTGTTGCCTTATCTATCCAGCTGTCTTCACTTCAGCAGATAGTCAAGAATTAGCTCTTGAGCTCAAACTGGGTTTGATCTCCTCTCATTACTTGCATCTCCAGAGAGAGATGTTGTGCGGCTAGTGATTTTATGCCATCTTATTAGCTTGTTGTGCACTCAGACCATATCAAAGACACGTTATGCCCCCTGCAGTTGATCTCAGAGTTTAATAACATCCTATCTGCTTCATATTGATAGGGTCATAAGGTTTGAAAGGGACTTCAGAGGTCCCAATGTCAACAGAACAGTCCTTATAAGATTTTAATAGCTATTATTAGCTGTGCTAATGCAATTTCTGTCTGTTAAGCTTGTTAGTTTGCATGATCCCGAGCCTCCTGCTGGTAGATGGTGTAACTACATCATCTGAAACCCCCCAAAATCTTTCTCTGTTCTCTATTTGCTAGTGAAGGCTTTGGGAGATGAATGGAAATGCTAGCTTTCTCTTTCCTCATGGGGACACGCGTTAAAGGCACTGGGCGCTCTAATTTGATAGCATTGTTGGGGAATGACTGACATTTCTACATCACCTCTAACAGATAAAGAATGATTATGTAAATGATCTGCTTTTAGGATTAAAGGTTACAGCTCCTATTTGTTCCCACGTTAACAGTCACTGAGCACAGAAACGAAACAGAGTCCATTTAAACGGCATTAGTCATGTTGTGCAAAAGAACATGTAGATCAAAACCCTCTGTGTTTTAAAATGACTCCATCTTCCATTCGCTTTCTTGTTGTGAGGAAAATGTCGCTGCCTTGTGGCAGTGGTGAGCTTGCTAAAATTTTGATTTGCAAAGATAAGACAGGAAAAAAAATGTGTAGAGATGAAAGTGAACATATGCTCTCGGTCCAAGGTAGAGCTAGAAGATGGACACTCACAACATCCGCAAAAAGACAGCTTTTTGTTTTATGCTGGATTTATTCATTGGATCCCTAATTCGTTTCTGTGCAGTTCACAGTGAAAGCTACTATATACTCTCAAGCTCAGTTTTCTAATATTTGTGCTGGAGAAGTACAGCATATCATCTGATTGTTGTATTATGCATCAGTATGCATTATTTCCAGGGGCACGGTGCTCATTAAAATCACTTTTTATTGCTTTTACAATTAGCTTTGTTGAGCGGAAAAATATATATATATATTTTATGGTTGAATCTTCCTTTGTAGCCAGCCTCATTTTCTTATGTTTATTGTTACGGCCAGAGTTATGTTTATTTGTGTGTATCTCTTTCATTGATCAAGTTCTCTCTTTCCTAATAGGCTCCGCCCCTGCGCACCTGCAGCCGGTTTAGTATCTAGGCTGGATAGCCTATATAACATCAGAGTGAAGAGAGAAGGAGCGGAACTTGAGGGATACGTTTGTTTTCCACAGCGGCGTGATCGTTGCCATCACTGTTTTAGCTCTGTGAAGAGCTTGACGTTCACTGAGGGAGAAGGGCTTGAGAGGATTGACGAGGAGTCCTGTGTGCGTCATGATGTTTCCGCCAGCCGCTGTTCAGCTTGTTTGAATGTTTTTGTTTCTATGTTGCGTTGGTCTATGTTTGGCTATCTCTGTCCTTTATCAGTTGCCTGCTGATACGTGAGTTGATCCCATAATAAACTATTTCTAATTGTTATCTTGTCATCGCGTTTCTTTATGTTGCTTACCCCTTATAACGAGCACTTTAACAACGGGGTTCGCTCGGTATCTCGAGAGCCGAAATTACGTAAATGTTTCAAAAAGCTGTAAGGATTCTTCTGAAAGTTCAAACGAGAATTTTTTTTTATAAAAATCATGTTTATTATGATTCTTGGGTTTAGGCCTACTCAGTGTAAAGGTCTTAATTGAAGCTCTACCTCACCTACAACCACAGAGACAACTACTGTAAATTTGTTGGTGGTTGCCAAGGTGTTGCAATGCAGTTGTGTAATTTTTCAATGTAAAACTAATTATCCAGTTGCAGACAGGAGTGTTTAGTTAGGAAGCATCAGGCCTAAAAGGTGATTTATACTTTGCATTTGTGATTTGTTTTCTTCTTTATTCTAAACTATTTGAAAAGGTACTTATTTTTGCAATACTATTTGATGACAGAAAAAATTACACACTTCATCTTTAAAAAAGGGTCAAAACTGACCGATTTACTTTCCATTAAGGTTTTCTAAATGCACCTTTTCATGTCCCACACACTCTTATGGCAATTCATAACTATTTTGACAAATTTGTGGCGATTGCGAATTTGTATGCTTTTGTATGATATAATTCTTATGAATTTATCCAATCTCTTTAGTATGTTTTTGTACAATCTGAATGAATATGCTAATTAGCCCCACCTCCACTCACGCCAGCTCAGAGATTCACTCGGCCAACTTACTGAGGTAAACGCTGCACAATGATATCGCTCTTTACAACGTCGGACACGTAACGGTAATTAATGTGATTAGCCATTTGCTTGACTAGGTTATCAAACAGCTAATAATGTGTTGCTAATGTTACACAAACTATGTTCCCGTTCGCCATCTCTGAGTCAGGCAGCTGCCTTATACAATCATCAGAAAGCTTTGAAGAAAGGCATAGTTCATCATAACATCGTAATATCATATCATACATAATATCATATTGCTAAATCTAATCGATTTTTCATATCAACAAAAAATATACCTGGATAACCTGGCTTCTCTTGAGAATCCCCTGCTAGCTTGCTATTAATGATATGCTAAAGCCCATGTTCTATGGACTGGTGCCTTGTCGTGGCGGAACAGCTTGTGAGTCCCAATGACCCTGAGAGCTAAGCTGGCGGGGGACTTGTACCCCTGGTAGCTTTAAGCAAGCCAGACAGGTCAAAGGCGAGAGACCAGACAAAACCCAGTCCACCCTGCTAGCCCGGCAGCAGGGGCGGAGCTGTGAGTAATTAACTTGATTTGCTTTGTGTGGATCAAGTTTATCCTACGCATTTTCCGGTTAGAGTAAGCCAACAGGGCTGTGCTTAGCGCCAGTTCTGGCAACGGTTTACTGTTTGTTGTTTTTCTTTTTTATGTTAGTTTGTTGTTTTTGGAGGTACTCCGGGGAGAGAGAAATCTCTTAATCGGTACCCTCTGAAGACTAGCTAGGTTGTAGCTAGTTTTCTGGGTAGGTAGGTAGGTCCGGGTTTTGCGTATGGGTTTTTCTTATTACTCCGCTTAATTAAAGCAAAATTATAGAATGGCAACTTTTGATTTGGACAGATTTATTGAGCAACCTAGTGTTGAGGGGTTAGATGCATGTCGGAAAAATGACTTGTTTTTAATAGCTCAGCACTATGAGATTTCAGTCTCTAAAACACAGCGCAAAGAGGAAATAAAACGTTGTGTATTGTCTCATTTGACTGATCAGGGGGTATTTCCTTCTGTTTCTCGACAAGTACCTGATCCAGTGATGACAAGTGCTGCAGGAAGTTCTCTGTCACGAGGGCTGGTTGGTTTGCTGGCTACTCCAGGCATAGTAACTGCTGAGGTAGGACCACCTTTTTCAATTCCTAGATTTGAACCGATTTCACTGTCTACTGAAGCATCACCCGATTTTCGTTCGTGCGGTTAAAGATCGGCTCGCTCGTTTACAGTTGGAGAATCAAGATCGTGCTCAGGCAAGACAGAATAATTTAAAACGTGAGTTAGAAATGTATCGAATCGATGCTGATACAAAAGTACGACTACGGGAGTTGGAGTTGCAGGCTGCTTCAGACTCACGAACGATTGTTCAAACAGCAATTAGTTCGGATGATGGTTCTCAGACAGCTCCTGGGTTGTTAGATTCGAGTATTGTGTCTGCTAGTCCTGGTTCAGCTGGTGCTGAATCCGAGTCTGCAGCTGTGTCATCTATACATTTTGATGTGGCTAAAAATATTGCTATCGTTCCACCTTTTCGTGAAAGAGAAGTAGAGGCATATTTTCAAGCATTTGAACGAATCGCGAGTGCTTTAAAATGGCCAACTGAAGTTTGGGCATTAATGTTGCAGTGTAAATTAGTCGGCAAGGCGCAAGAAGTGTGTGCATCGCTTTCGTTGGAAGAAAGTGTGCAGTATGATGCTGTGAAAATTGCGATTCTTCGAGCGTATGAATTAGTCCCTGAGCATTACAGACAGCGGTTTCGTACTACGAAAAAACCTGTGTCTCAAACCTATGTTGAGTTTGCTCGTGAGAAAGGCATATTGTTTGATCGATGGATTAAAGCGTGTAAAGTGACAGATTATAATTCTTTGCGTGAGCTTATGTTGATTGAAGAATTTAAGAACTGTGTTCCTGAGCGTACTGCTCTGTATTTAAATGAACAAAAAGTCAGTGCAGTGCAGCAGGCTGCGGTATTAGCAGACGAGTATGCTTTGATGCACAAAACAGTGTTTGTTAAACCTTCCAGTGATTTTGGAGGCCCCGTACGGAAAGATAATGAGAATATCTCTGATTTTAAGAACAAATGGGTTTCTTTTAGCTCAAAAACTCGCAAGGAATGTAGTTACTGTCATAAATTGGGACATATAATGACTGAGTGTCGTGTACTTAAACGAAAGCAAGAGCGACAGGAGTCTTCTATTCAGCCTCGAGGGACTGTTTTGTCAAAACTTTATCTCGCCACTTTCTACTTCTACAGCACCTGATGTATGTTTCCAACCATTCGTGTTTGACGGATTTGTGTCTTTGAATGAGTGATGAAAATCGCAAACCAGTACGAATTTTGCGTGACACCGGAGGATCTCAATCCTTTATTTTATCAGACACTTTAGATTTTTGCGCCGATTCTGCGTGTAACACCAGTACGATTGTACAAGGCATTGAGATGGGGTTTTTAACCGTTCCTCTTCATCGCGTATGGGTTACGTCTGATCTGGCATCTGGGTGTTTTGAAGTAGCAGTTCGTTCTTCTCTACCAGTGACCGGTATTGATTTTATAATGGGAAACGACATTGCTGGTGGTAAGGTAATGCCGGTTGTGCATGTGACCGATGATCCGCACATTGAGCCGCATTCTGATGTACTAATTAAAAGTTTTCCAGATGTGTTTTCAGCTAGCGCTGTTACTACACGAGCACAAGGAAAACGTGATATGCAAGAGAATAACCTCAGTGATTCTGTTTTCTCAGAAATCTTGAGAGACAATACGTTTCCGGAGTCTTTGAATGATGCTGAAATGACTGCGAGTTTACCTGTTTGTTTTGATCTCGTTTCAGATGTATCCATTTCACGGGAGACTTTAATTGACGCTCAGAAGAATGATCAGACGTTAGAGAACTGTCGCGTGAGTGCTGAGAATGGTTTGTCGTCTTCGCGTAATCAACAGTTTTACTGGAATGACAATGTTTTGTTGCGCAAGTGGAGTAGAACTATAAATGTTGAGCAGGCAGATGATTGGAATGTGGTGCAGCAGGTAGTGGTGCCTTTAAAATTTCGACAACATGTTTTGAGTTTAGCCCATGACCATTTTTGGTCTGGACACCTTGGGATAAATAAGACTTATGACCGGGTACTCCAGCATTTTTTCTGGCCAGGGTTAAAAGCTGATGTCTCTAGGTACTGTAAAACATGCCACCTCTGTCAGGTGGGTGGCAAACCTAACCAGCTCGTGCCGCCTGCTCCGCTTGCCCGATACCTGCGTAGGTGAACCGTTTGAACGTGTTCTCGTGGATTGTGTGGGTCCACTTCCTCGCGCCAAATCTGGTTGTCAGTATTTACTGACGATAATGTGCGTAGCTACTCGATATCCAGAAGCTATTCCATTAAGGAATATAACTGCTAAAACTGTGACAAAAGCGCTTACGAAATTTTTTTACGACTTTCGGCTTACCGAAAATGGTCCAAACAGACCAGGGATCAAATTTTTTATCTCGGGTGTTTCGTAATTCATTGAAGGCTCTCAAAGTTTCACATGTAGTGTCAAGTGCTTTTCACCCCCAGTCTCAAGGAGCGTTGGAGCGCTGGCACCAGACTTTAAAATCTTCACTGCGCAAGTACTGTGTTGAGACTGCGAATGAGTGGGATGAAGGAGTTCCTCTAGTGTTATTCGCGGTGCGTGAGGCGCGACAGGAGTCGCTTGGTTTTAGCCCTTCAGAGTTGGTGTTCGGTCACAATGTTCGAGGACCTTTAAAAATGCTGAAGGAAGAATTTCTCGATTCAGGTCCTTCTGAGAAGATCAACACTCTTGATTTTATCTCTCGCTCTCGTGAACGTTTACGAAATGCTTGCGCAGTAGCAAAAGAAGCTCTTTCTCTTTCGCAGGTGAAAATGAAACGCTGTTTTGATAAGAAGGCAGTTGTGCGCAATTTTTTACCTGGGGAAAAGGTTTTAGTATTGATTCCTAACCCTGGATCTGCTCTTTCTGCGCGTTTTTCAGGTCCTTATCTAGTTAAAAATAAGGTGAGTGACACAGACTACATCATACATACTCCAGAACGGAGGCGAAAAACTCGTTTATGTCACGTAAACATGCTTAAGTCATATTTAGGTCGTGATCATAAAGACGAGATCGTTAACGTTCCTGAAACAGTGGCACCGGTGAAAGAGCGAGTTTCATTGCTTACTTATACTTTGCCTACCAATTTGCTTACCGATGTGGATGATGGGTTAAACGTATCTATGGAGGTCTTAAATGGCGGTTGTTTGAAAACTCTGAGGTGTTGCAACTCTTTCCTCTCAACTGTCATATTTGTCTAGCGAACAGCTGAAGGATATAAGGAAACTGTTAGACAGTTTCCCGAGTCTTTTCAGGGATGTCCGTCCTGGTACTTCTGTCATTCGACATGACATTGATGTCGGTAATGCACGGCCCATAAAGCAGCATGCATATCGCTGCCCGGTGAGTAGAAGAGAGGCAATGAAACTTGAAGTAGAATATCTACTAAAAAACCGATTTGCTGTTCCGAGTGGTAGCCCATGGAGCTCACCATGTATTTTAGTGCCAAAGGCGGATGGATCTTCTCGTTTTTGCACTGATTTTAGGAAAGTTAATTCCGTTACTGTACCCGACGCTTTTCCTCTTCCGCGTATCGATGACTGTATTGACACTCTTGGGGCAGCGAAATACATTACGAAGTTAGATCTGTTGAAGGGTTACTGGCAGGTGCCTCTAACTGAGCGCGCTTCTGAGATTTCTGCATTTGTAACTCCTGATTCTTTTCTTCAGTATACACGTATGGCGTTTGGTCTCCGGAACGCTCCAGCAACGTTTCAGAGATTGATGTCCATGGTTTTAGGTGATGTTCTAATTGTAACGTCTATTTGGATGATGTAGTTATTTACTCGTCTACATGGGCTGAACATCTGTCGACGCTATATGATGTGTTCTGTCGTTTAGCTGCTGCGTCTTTAACATTGAATTTGAGAAAATGTGAATTCGCTAAGGCCTCTGTTACATACCTGGGAAAGCAGGTAGGAAATGGTCACGTACGGCCATTAGAGGGAAAAGTGTCTGTCGTACTAGAATATCCAGTACCTTCTACAAGGTGAGAGTTGCGTAGATTTCTTGGAATGGTAGGGTACTACCGGTGTTTTTGTAGAAATTTTTCAAGTGTTGTAGCTCCCTTAACTCGATTATGTAGTCCGAAAGTTGATTTTATTTGGCTAATGAGTGCCAACAGGCATTTTTGTCTGCAAAGTCTCTTCTTTGCAGTGCTCCAGTGTTATCTGCCCCGGACGCGTTTTCTCCGTTCCAGATGGAGGTAGATGCCAGTGCTGTGGGGGCGGGAGCTGTTCTTCTACAGGAGGGTGCTGACGGAGTACCTCATCCTGTGTCCTACTTCTCTGCTAAGTTTAATCGTCATCAGTTTAATTACTCTACACTAGAGAAGGAAACGTTAGCTCTTTTGCTGGCACTACAGCATTTTGATGTTTATGTGGGGGCCAGTATGTTTCCTGTTATTGTTTATACGGACCACAATCCGTTAATTTTCTTGAGTAAGATGTACAATCACAATCAACGTCTGATGCGATGGGCACTAATTGTGCAACCATATAACTTAGAGATCCGTTACAAGAAAGGATCTGAGAATGTAGTGGCCGATGCGTTGTCGAGGGTTTAGGTCTATATACTTTTCTCTGATTTTCAGAATCAGTTTTTCACCTTTTTCATTTCTCAGTACGAGAAAAGGGGAGAACGAGAAAAACTGTTTCTGTTTTCAGGGGGGAAGTGTTACGGCCAGAGTTATATTTATTTGTGTGTATCTCTTTCATTGATCCAGTTCTCGCTTTCCTAATAGGCTCCGCCCCTGCGCACCTGCAGCCGTTTAGTATCTAGGCTGGATAGCCTATATAACATCAGAGTGAAGAGAGAAGGAGCGGAACTTGAGGGATACGTTTGTTTTCCACAGCGGCGTGATCGTTGCCATCACTGTTTTAGCTCTGTGAAGAGCTTGACGTTCACTGAGGGAGAAGGGCTTGAGAGGATTGACGAGGAGTCCTGTGTGCGTCATGATGTTTCCGCCAGCCGCTGTTCAGCTGTGTTTGAATGTTGTTTGTTTCTATGTTGCGTTGGTCTATGTTTGGCTATCTCTGTCCTTTATCAGTTGCCTGCTGATACGTGAGTTGATCCCATAATAAACTATTTCTAATTGTTATCTTGTCATCGCGTTTCTTTATGTTGCTTACCCTTATAACGAGCACTTTAACAACGGGGTTCGCTCGGTATCTCGAGAGCCGAAATTACGTAAATGTTTCAAAAAGCTGTAAGGATTCTTCTGAAAGTTCAAACGAGAATTTTTTTTTATAAAAATCATGTTTATTATGATTCTTGGGTTTAGGCCTACTCAGTGTAAAGGTCTTAATTGAAGCTCTACCTCACCTACAACCACAGAGACAACTACTGTAAATTTGTTGGTGGTTGCCAAGGTGTTGCAATGCAGTTGTGTAATTTTTCAATGTAAAACTAATTATCCAGTTGCAGACAGGAGTGTTTAGTTAGGAAGCATCAGGCCTAAAAGGTGATTTATACTTTGCATTTGTGATTTGTTTTCTTCTTTATTCTAAACTATTTGAAAAGGTACTTATTTTTGCAATACTATTTGATGACAGAAAAAATTACACACTTCATCTTTAAAAAAGGGTCAAAACTGACCGATTTACTTTCCATTAAGGTTTTCTAAATGCACCTTTTCATGTCCCACACACTCTTATGGCAATTCATAACTATTTTGACAAATTTGTGGCGATTGCGAATTTGTATGCTTTTGTATGATATAATTCTTATGAATTTATCCAATCTCTTTAGTATGTTTTTGTACAATCTGAATGAATATGCTAATTAGCCCACCTCCACTCACGCCAGCTCAGAGATTCACTCGGCCAACTTACTGAGGTAAACGCTGCACAATGATATCGCTCTTTACAACGTCGGACACGTAACGGTAATTAATGTGATTAGCCATTTGCTTGACTAGGTTATCAAACAGCTAATAATGTGTTGCTAATGTTACACAAACTATGTTCCCGTTCGCCATCTCTGAGTCAGGCAGCTGCCTTATAACAATCATCAGAAACGCTTTGAAGAAAGGCATAGTTCATCATAACATCGTAATATCATATCATACATAATATCATATTGCTAAATCTAATCGATTTTTCATATCAACAAAAAATATACCTGGATAACCTGGCTTCTCTTGAGAATCCCTGCTAGCTTGCTATTAATGATATGCTAAAGCCCATGTTCTATGGACTGGTGCCTTGTCGTGGCGGAACAGCTTGTGAGTCCCAATGACCCTGAGAGCTAAGCTGGCGGGGGACTTGTACCCCTGGTAGCTTTAAGCAAGCCAGACAGGTCAAAGGCGAGAGACCAGACGAAACCCAGTCCACCCTGCTAGCCCGGCAGCAGGGGCTGGTATGCTGAGTATCAGAGCGCGTCTGCTTTTTTACAGCATCTGAGTTGGTCTGTCTCAGCCGCCCGGTGAGCAGAAGAGCATCTCGCCAATGGTCACGGGGAAATAGACCTAGTCAGTTGGTCACTGCGGGGCAACTCATAACTACACCAACTGTCACACACCTGTGTTCCGTTGGAATCTGTAGCTTTGAGTCCAGAGGTGGAAGTTTGACCTGGGCACGCATGCTTTCACTGAATTTTTTGCCCGGGCGCTCTCTACTATGAGCATCTCATCTCTCCATTATGACGTCCAACATTCAGCCTCCACGACTGGCAACTCGGGAGCACTCTGTCCTTAAGAGTGGTGTCGTTGCTCGGCAAGGTTCGCGTGTACGGCAGGCGCGACCTGGTCGTCATCCTGCAACTGTCGCATACACCTCCATCGCATGCTGGAATGTGCGTTCTCTTGGCGTAGTTCTGACATGGACTGCGTCTCACCTCGTAAATCAGCCCTGATTGATGCAGAACTACTCCGACTAAACATCACCATCGCTGCCCTGAGTGAAACATGGCTGACCGGTGTTGGCTCTGCCCGGGAAAAAAACTATACTTTATTCTGGAATGGATACCCAGACGGTGACAGACCAATGCACGGTGCAAGCTTTGCAATCCAAAACAAGCTACTATCGTCAGTGGAAAAACCTGTGCCCATCTCCTCATGCCTCTCCTCACTGCGCCTGCACACAAACTGTGGCCCAGTTACAATCATAGCCACTTACGCCCCTACACTGACTTCTGATCTAGATGTAAAGGAATCATTCTACAATCAACTTAGCCCATTGTTCAGAAGACCCCCTCAACCGAACGTTTGATGATCCTTGGTGACTTTAATGCCCGAGTGGGTGCTAACCCTAGTGCATGGCCTGACATTCTGGGAAGCCATGGATATGGCAACATGAATGACAACGGTCAGCGCTTACTGGAAGTTTGTAGCAGCCACAAACTCTGTGTCCCCTCCTCATTCTTTGAGGGCTCAAGCTCCTCCAAGGTCACCTGGGGTCATCCACGTTCTAAGCGCTGGCAGCAACTTGACCATGTACTGGTGAAGCGTGATCATGTGAAGGAAGTAACACACTGCCGATCACTACACTCCGCAGATTGTGACACTGATCATGCCCTTCTACGTTGCAAACTAAGGATGGTCGGAAACAAGTTTGATTAGGCCAGGCCAAAGCCTACTCCCCGTCTGGATGTTTCTGGAACCTATGTTCCTGGTTCGCAGCATGCGTTCCAGGAACTACTTGCTTCCAGCTTTGACTCCTCACCTCCTGATGCAGACATCACGGGTGCCTGGCAGCACTTCCAGTGTGCTACCACAAAGGCTGCATTGTCCATGTATGGAAAGCGATCCAGATCCCAGCCTGACTGGTTCAAAACCCATGGCAGCCAGCTCCTACCTGCAATTGACTCTAAGCGTTCAGCCAGACTTTCCTCCTGCAGCATAACACTCGCTCAAATAAGGCAGCTTTGAAGCAGGCATGCCGCAATGTCCATCGGGTCACTCGCACAGCCATGCAGGCTTACTGGAGCACACTGTGTGACCGTATTGAGTCAAGTGCATCCATTGGAAACATTCGAGGAGTCTTTGAAGGTCTGAAAGAAGCCTTGGGCCCAGTCCCTAAAAAATCCTCTCCACTATGTTCCCTATCAGGAGAACTTCTGACTGATTTGGAATCTCAATTGGTGAGATGGGCAGAGCACTACAGCCTTCTCTATGCTCAGCCTGTCAAAGCCAACACACTGGCAATAACTGCTGCTGTTCCTGAGCTCCCCCCTATGTCTGATCTGGATGCAGATATACCATTGAGGAAGTCAAATCTGCAATTAAAGCACTGAAAAATAACAAGTCTCCCGGAGCTGACGGCCTCCCCCCTGAGGCTTATAAGGCAGGCAGTGATGTTCTTGCCTCTGTCCTACATCATCTGGTTGTGATGTGCTGGAATGTACTTAGCACCTTACTATATGCAAGTGAGACATGGACAACTTACAGGAGGCATGAACATCGCCTCAACGCCTTCCATTTTCGCTGCCTCCGCTCCATACTGGGTGTATGCTGGAAGGACCATGTGCCAAACTCTGTCATACTTGAGAGAACTGGTTCCAGTGACCTGTACACCATCCTTCGTGAACGCCACTTCCGTTGGACTGGGCATATTTATCGAATGAATGACACCCGCCTCCCAAAAATCTTGCTATATGGCGAGCTGGCAAATGCCCCCCGCAAACATGGTCGCCCCCATCTACATTTTAAAGATGTCATTAAGAGGGATCTTCAGGCCTTCTCCATCGACCTGGACAACTGGGAGGCACTTGCAAATGACAGACCCAACTGGCACGCAGCAATTAACAACGGCCGCAGGGACTCTCAGGAGGCCTACAAGTCATTTCTGGAAGAGAGACGCTCAAAACGGGAAGCAGTTCGTCGCACTCGACATGAACGGCCATAGAAGAGAGAAAGCCCATTGGCACATTGACGTGATTGGTTACAATGTAGTTTGTGACGTCAGAAACACCAGCGATTTTGCGTTTATGAGACTGTCTTTTGGTTTACTGCAGTTTTAAATAGAAAATATTTAGCAATGGTGTTGACTTATGCATTTTGCATATGGTTTGTCTTAAAGCATATTAAAAACACCACGTAGACATACACAACATTAAAAACTTGATTTTCACCACGGGGCTTTAATATAACTCTGATTGTTTTCAGCTGAAATAAGAAAGTCATATACACCTATGATGCTTTGAGGGTGAGTAAATTGGGAGTAAACTTGAGCAAATTTTTGGGTAAACTATTCCTTTAAAAACATAATTATGTTAGGATAAATCATTTGTGACCCGTGTGGCAAAATGAGTCAGAATGTGCACAAGCTAATTACGAGCTACAGGAAAAAATTTAATTTTGGTCGAATATGAGTTTTTTACAAAAATTAGTTCATTGAGCCCTTGTCTAGCAAGCGATCCCAATGTTCCAAATAGCAAGTAAACATC
Organism: Leuciscus waleckii; assembly: GCA_900092035.1. Taxonomy (NCBI): domain Eukaryota; kingdom Metazoa; phylum Chordata; class Actinopteri; order Cypriniformes; family Leuciscidae; genus Leuciscus; species Leuciscus waleckii. The sequence goes on along the minus strand of FLSR01000253.1, from coordinate 132,996 downwards.
TAAAAGTATCTTTATTTGTACGTTTTCTAAGAGGAGTACCTTTCCTTTGCCCATGAAAAATGCAGTTCCCTTTCAGTCGCTCACGTTCGGCGTAACGTCGACGTGACGACGTAATTGGGATCATTTCAGGGAGCCCTATCAACTTCGAGTGTCTACAGAACGAGCCAATGAACGTTGGCGTGCGTGAATCGTGTCACGTGCCCCCGCCCCGCCGCGCGGGTATAAACAGGAAGCGGGCGCACGCACACATTGTCTTTCACTTCGGAGCCGAGCTTTTGCTTTCACTTCCGAACTCTACACGAAAAGACTGCCTTTGAGAATGAGAAGAGGACTCTCCTTGTGTTGGTGTGACGGCGCGATCAGTGGTGGCCGCAAGCATTGCAGCTCACAATTCCGCCCACATTTTCAATAAAAGAGCAATTTCTGAAACCTCCGGGCCCCAATTTTCAATAAAAGAGCAATTTCTGAAACCTCCGGGCCCAAGAGGGCGCGCTTGGCAGTCGACGACGCCGCCATGCCTTCTCACTCCCGAGCCCCTCTTTCTTGGCCAGCAGGCAGCAGTGGCTGTGTCCTGGACGCACTGGCGCCTCCGCACACTCACTCTGCCCTTCGACGGAAGCAGGTATGTGCTGCACCACACACTCAGACCCCACTTCGGGCCGCTGTGCTGTCCAAGTCGGGTCCCTGCATTCCGCCGCGCTGCCCCACCCCGGGTACGTCTGTGGTGCAGACAATTCAGATCATAATTTATTCATACCGCATGATGGGAGCCATGAATGAGTTTTGATCGGTGGCACCCAGAATGCACTGCAACATGCTTTAATATTGTCACCATTGTTGAGAATCACAGCTGATTCTTGATGTCTGTGTGTCCAAATAAAAGTCTTTTGATCAGAACAGCTTTTAAGAAATCTTTTTGATTATATTGAAAATGCTGCAAATAGTATACTGTAGAACCACAGGCTGCTGTAATCAACAAGGTAAACCTAACTCTCTAAATGAGTTTTGTGATTCTGGTCAAATGATGATTATGTCAAAACATAAGCAACACCACCTGATCAGCTTTTCTTGTTGTTCATCTGGCAGTTATAACTCATTTACATCAGCCAAACTAAATCTAACGTTATTTGACTAAGGGTCAAGAGCCCAACTAAAGCAAACACCGATCACAATAATGGCAACTTTAAAAATTAGATTTTTTCCTTCAGTGATTCTGCTTGTTAACATCAGGTGTCTTCAATAATGATCAATCATCACTAAATCAATCACTAAAGTATATCATTAACTTTAACACTCTGAAGCCAAATAAACTCCCAGGAGAGAGTTCATTTAACACTGGAGTTTTTGCTGTGTGAGTTCATGGGTGGAATAAACATATGGCAGGACTTTTACTTTCTGACCCCTGGACTTTCCACCTCTGCTTCCAAACACAGCCTTAGATGAAATCAACTGAAAATAAAATCTCATTTAAATCACATTAAATCTGTAAAGATCTCAGCAGAGAGGATTAAACTCCACAAACAGCATTACCAGCTTCACTTATTACTAACCAGATTGACTTTACAGTATTTCTGTCAGACGTCTACAGAAGTTATTACAGAGAATTAACAGATATTTAGATGTTGATTTTTTTTTTTTGTATAATAGTTTTGTTAACTTTTTAATGTTAGTTTATCATTTTTATAACAGTGTGTTTAACAAAACACATACACATGTGTTTTCACACTGCACGAGGTTGCAGTCAGTCGATCCATTCCAGTTGTGGTGCGTATACAGCAGTGCAGCGATCGTTTCCACACTGAGTCTATTTTTGCTATGCTGTAAACGCTGAATTAAAGTGACAGCGCATGTTTAATGCTCAAAATGAACACGATAGTAATTTCACCATAAATGTGTTTAATTAAATAAAATGTAGTAATCTCACCATAAACGTATTTAATTAAATACAACTTTTCTCCACAGTCATCTTTTTACTTTAAGAACGGGGTAAAGCAAGGAAAACTACAATTTAACTCAACAAGGCGACATAATGAACAACACTTGTCTCATTCGTGGAGGTGGAAAAACAACTTCTTTGTGACATGCAAGATTTATTGTATTAAAATTTAAATGCAAAAGAAAAGGCATGAGAGTCGGCTGTTTTTGTCAATTTTAAGTTTTAATATAAAATGTTTGCGATTTTAATATAAGTAGCCTGCATGGTTAAATCCTCTGAGAGAGGACCTGCTCTCTCAGAGACGGGGCACCCTATGGCACCCGCGTCCAGACCTCTGGAAACTCCATGTCTGGTCCCTGGACGGGACGCGGAGGTTCTAAGTGACCTACCCCCTGCGGTAGTTGACACCATCACTTCCGCTAGAGCCCCCTCTACGAGGCGCCTCTATGCGTTGAAGTGGAACCTGTTCGTTGACTGGTGCTCCTCTCACGAGGAGAACCCCCGATCTTGCTCGATCAGAGCCGTGCTTTCCTTCCTGGAAAGAAGGGCTGGAGCGAAGGCTGTCTCCCTCCACCCTTAAAGTGTATGTTGCCGCTATTGCCGCACATCACGATGCTGTTGATGGTAAGTTTTGGGAAGGCACGACCTGATCGTCAGGTTCCTGAGGGGAGCGAGGAGACTGAATCCTCCTCGCCCACTCTCTATACCCTCTTGGGATTTGTCTCTGGTCCTTTCGGCACTGCAGAGACCACCCTTTGAGCCTTTGCAATCAGCTGAGTTAAAAATCTTGTCCTGTAAGACAGTTCTCCTGGTTGCATTGGCCTCTATCAAGAGGGTAGGGGACCTGCATGCATTTTCGGTCGACGAATCGTGCCTAGAATTCGGCCCGGATAACTCTCACGTCATCCTGAGACCCCGGCCCGGATACGTGCCCAAGGTTCCTACCACTCCCTTCCAGGACCACTTCCCTTCGGAGGAGGCAGACCCAGCCCTGGCTTTTCTCTGTCCCGTTCGCGCTCTGCGTCTGTACGTGGACAGAACGCAAAGCCTCAGGACCTCAGATCAGCTCTTCGTCTGTAACGGAGGTCAGTAGAAGGGGAAGGCTGTCTCCAAGCAGAGGATGGCCCACTGGACAGTGGATGCCATCGCCTTGGCTTACGAAGCCCAAGGCATGCCCTGTCCGCCCGGGTTGAAAGCCTGCTCCACTAGGGGTGTTGCTTCTTCCTGGGCGCTGGCACACGGCGCCTCGCTGACAGACATCTGTAGAGCTGCGGGATGGGCACACCTAACACGTTCGCTAGGTTTTATAGCCTACGTGTTGAGCCGGTTTCTTCCTGTGTGCTCGCTTCAACTAGCCGGTAACACCGAAGTTCCCGCTCTAGTGTCGGTTTGCTGCGCCACTCTCTTCCTAGGAATGGATACGTGCGCTTTTTGCTCCAGTCGAGTTCCCCAATTGGCGAACCCTGCGAGTTCCTCCGCACCCCTTCGGCAGTCGGACGTTGCGGAGCGTCCGACGCCAGGCCTAGTGCTCGTATGCTTGTGTAACTTGTGCTAGGCTGGGTTCCATATGTGCTGATCCCTGCGGCGATCCCATATGGGTATTCTTCCACGACCAGCTCCCTGCGGTGAGCCCGTGTCTTCCCTCGGCAGAGCTGCTCTGCCGTCACTGTCGGTGTAGTCTCCCCCTTCGGGTGGAGCCACCCCAGTGACATTCCATATGTCGCACTGCCCCTTCGGCCAGTCCATATGTGTATTCTCCACATGTTACCTCCCTTCGGGCAGGATGTGGCTCCGCAGCGTTCTTTCCCCTGGAGAGGTACGCTTTCCCAGTGTTATCCAAGAGTTCCGCTGTGTGGGGTATAATGGAACAGCAGTTGAACTCCCTCTACGCAGGTCTTCCGCCCCAGCAGTTGGGGGTCTGAGAGTCTTGCGTAGGGCGCTGGATGTGGCAGCAACCGTGGCGTTTTCCATGGGATCCCAATTACGTCGTCACGTCGACATTACGTCGAACGTGAGCGACTGAAAGGGAACGTCTCGGTTACTGATGTAACCCTCGTTCCCTGAAGGAGGGAACGGGAGACGTAACGTCCCGTCGCCACCGTTGCTGACCATCGCTGCATGGCCGTCACAAATCTCGGCTCCTCAGCGAAAACAATGTGTGCGTGCGCCCGCTTCCTGTTTATACCCGCGCGGCGGGGGCGCGTGACGCGATTCACGCACGCCAACGTTCATTGGCTCGTTCTGTAGACACTCGAAGTTGATAGGGCTCCCTAAAGTGATCCCAATTACGTCGTCACGTCGACGTTACGTCTTCCGTTCCCTCCTTCAGGGAACGAGGGTTACATTAGTAACCGAGACGTTTTTCTCTGCTTCTTCTTGACGACTGGTGACTCAGCACAAGTTTGGTATCGTTTTTAAAGCGCAGCATTCCAAAATTGTGAATATTCATAGCAAATTCTCGATGGCATGAGTCTGAACAAATGAAATGTGATTTTTAAAACTCATGCTGAATATCTGTCTTGGCAGTATTTACACAAACATTATCTGTTATGTCTTAAGTGAACGTTTGGTTAACTGTTGAGGAAAAACATCTGATGTGTAACATTATATTAGATCTGTGCGGTGTAGGTCTTAATATAGGCTGTCAGTTTCATTAATGTTAATCAAACAATTGTGGTATCATGGGAAAAAAGTAGAATGTATATTTTCCCTATAGATATTTGGTTTTGACTTGGTGTGTGCCAAATTTGGTGTTATTACCAGGGATTTTAAGGTATGGTTGCTAGGCGATTGATTTTAATAGAGAATGTGAACATAACAATAACTGATTTTTTTTAATTTGCTCATTGCGACTTATTTTGCCAGCACGGGTCACATTTATAATAAAATACTGCACAAACCAAAAAAAAAAGAATAGTCAATTTAGATTTCATGGCAACTTTACCAAGCCACTTGATTTGAGGTAGGCCTATCATCAAAACATTTAGTGCACATTGAATGTTCTCACTAATATAATATAAATTAACATACTGATTTTGAAGTTGTTCCTTTTTTGACCAACAATTAACAGCAAATCTAGCTGTCAGTGATTATTTCACCCAGCAACTGTGTGCTAGCCATTTGCGGAAACACATGATAAACACAACCTCTCATCCCCATCAGTTAAGTACTGCCTTGACCAGATGTTCACTGCAGATGTTTTGCATTCGGTCCTGCGGCGGGACTCAAACTGACAACTTGGATTAGTGATGGACACACGAGCGAGGGGTTTCCCTGTCATTTGTGATGCAGATAGAGGGCTAGCGACCGCGTCTCACATCCCTCATCCCTCACTTCCACCCTCACAGACACACAGCAGCAGGCGGATTCCATTAAATAAGTCCGACTTCATAAAGCTGACAGACTTGCTCTGCAAAACGTTTCGACAGCACAAGCACATTAGGGGAGTTCCAGGTTGTGCCGATGGGACGCAGGATTAATCACAGGCAGTGCCGTGAGCAAGCGCATGAGTATTCTTTAATACATCAGATGCTTCCCACTAAAAGTTCGGTTTGATTTAGAGATAGTAAATATGATTTGTTCGGATGTGTTGGCGGAAAGCGGGGAGTCGCACATTTCGTTTGAGAAGAGGCCGGATATTATGATAAATGATTCAGAGACAGTACAAGCATAGGAGACTGGAGTGGTGTACTTGCAGTGTTCCAGAAAAACAGTAAAAAATAACTGCACCACTGCTTTTATTTCGGTGTAGTCACAGAAGTATTTGTCTTTAGCTCCATCCAGACTAGTTTTCCCTGAGGAGGTTAGTTAAAGTCTTACTTTGTTTTATACTACATTGCTAAAAAACTATGGAGCAAGTGCATCTCTCTCTCTCTCTCTCTCTCTCTCTCGCTCTCTCTCATTGTTTTTTATATATAATATAATAGAATAACTACTTTTTGGTCGCACTTTACTTGTATCCCTCCTCAATAGCAGCAGTGTAAGTGTTTTTCAAGAACAATATAATTTTACATTGTTTCTGATGTAAGTAGGCCTACATAGTAGTTAAGACACCTATTATACATTGTGACCTTTTTCCATTTAATTTGATATTGTTATTATCTGGAAAACTTTTTATTCTGATTCTCTCTCATTATCTACAAGTAAACTATAGAAATAATTTCAACTCAATTTCAATTTAATTTTTTATTTAATTTTTTTAAATTTTTTGTGTGGTCATTTACAGGCTGATTTTTCTGTTTTAAACACCTTCAAATCACATACTGTATGTAAGTCTTGTTGATTTCAGTTTTTTAACTCTTGTAATTCAGCATGACCTTCCCTGACCTCCAGACAACAGACACTCCCACTTTAGTAGCCTAATAATTACAGAGATCCCAACGTTATGCCAATCAGAACAAAGACTTATGCTTTAATGAATGTAACTCAGATATTGTTTAGAAAACTTGATATCTTGATCTGTGATTAAAATCCAGTGACACATTCAGGTTGTCTTTCCTTTTTTTCGTTTTGGTTCCATATTCGCATATAACACACTTCAGCCGTCTCTCTCCGGAGGTGAAACGATGTTGCTGTGGCACTTTAATTAAGACATGGAGACATCCCTTGGAGACATGTGATTAAGTGACAAACTATAATCACTTCCTGATTACCCTCATCTTTCCTCCTCTTGTGTTCTTTTTTTGTGTTATTTTGCAGTTTTTGTCACAGCTCATTAGAAACGCCACAAAATTAGCATGCTGCCACACAATGGCCACCATTGTAAATAATCACAAATTAATGTGCTGTCGCGTGTAAGTCACTGTCATTTGTTTCCACCCTCCTGGTAATGAGTATGCATTTTCACATTCAGTTTGCTGGTGACTTTCCCTGCAGGGATGTTCAGCAGTATCGTCAGGGGGTAAAATACATAACTTAGGCTTATCTGTTCCAGTCATAACAGGGCATGTGCTTGTGTCAACCCGAAATGGGAAGTCAGATTCGATAATGGTTCGCTGACATGTAAAACTGAGTTCCTGGCAGGATTTTCCAGGGATTCATCTGTTTCGGACAATCTTTCCAACATGGGCATCAACATCCCTCTTACTGTTTTTAGTCTTCCATTGCCAATGCTAACTTTAGCTGTTAGCATGAAGTCTTGGGCAACGTAGAGCTTCTCTGGCCAAGAACTTACTGAAAAAGAGGTGGTCTGGAATCAATAATACTGTGATAATAGTCCAGCATGTAAAAACATGCAGTTTCTGCAAGAGTTTGTACAGGCCAAAGAGTTAAGTATTAGCTAGTTAGCATCTGCTGGTATGTCGTAACTGTAGCAATAAGCATCTTTCTCCGTTGACAGCCATTACATTTTTTATATTTTGATTAAATTAATTTTGACAACCGCTAACCCTAACTATTTGCTATTTTAGGCACTAAACCCAACCTCACTGCAAATAGTGATAGATGCTATTTACGCTAATTGAAAATAGCAGTATTTTCTTTGCGCTAAGTATAGTAGTTAAATGCTATTTACTTGGTGCATCTAAATTGAACTTAAGAGTATTGTAGTATTATAAACCAGTGTGCAATAATAACAACATAGTCAGTGTAAATAATTAAATGTATTAAAATCATAAAATGGATGCTGCCTTATTGGGACATTACTTGTCCCTAAAGCCCCATACACCTAACCCTACCCATTAAAACACTTTATTCTCAATATTAAATGTCCGTTTGGCACTTTATTCGAACTATACACTTGTCGAATATTTTCCTAATTTTATATATAAGATAAATGCTACTCCGAGCTGATACGCTACGGTAAAAGGGAAAAATTAGTTAAGAAAAAGACAGAGACCTGTCCTACCCTCAATGCCACTGATCCTGTTATCAGCAGAATATCTTGTGTCATTTTGTCTGGCTCAATCAGACAATGGGCAGAGTTAGTATAAATAGCATGTGCCAACAAGGTGGGCTATTTTCACTTAATGTAAATTAAACAGACTTGGCTTAGTTAGTTCAGCTATGAAACATTCAACAAAAACCACACGAACACTGTTCTTCCTCAAAAGTCTTATTAAAGGTTGGTAAATAAAACTTTGTAAATAATAAAAAAATTAAAGTTGTGTCACAATCAGATTGGAGCTTGCAATGTTGCCGTTTTGAGTGCAATATGTAGCAGAAGATTAATAATGCCCATGGGAATTCTGTATATATAAAAAAAGTTTATATATATAGTGAAATAAGTGAATTTTATATAAGTGAAATTAAACAATTTGGAGAAGTTACACCATTATTCTGCTATATAAAGAACTGTTGTGCTCATGAGGACTGAGGCTCGAGTCTGACCTGGGTTGTCGGTCATAAAAAAATGAGTCATCATTTCCAGTTTGACCCATGCACTCAATTTGTGAACATGACAGTTAGGAATTATCGCTTTGACAGGGTAATGAGCCAATCATAGCATAATGGAAAAAAACATTTGCATAATCATTTTAGTGAATATTGCACTAAAACATGCAAATAAACCAGCCATGCAGTACTTTTATTCTTATTCCAAATAATTTATGCCTGACAAGCCAGACCTACATCAAGATGTTAGGTCTGGCAACTCACCATAGACACGGCTCAATCCGAGGGGCGGGATAAATGGCTGTTTTTCAAATTCCCTCTGCATGCAATAGGACAGCACTTCAACCAACCAGAGCGTTTTCCCAACAGCGGAGCTAACGTTACTTGATAGATTCAACTTTTGCCATATCTGGCCGGCAAAACTACGAACACATCTTCTTTTTTTAAGAATGACTTAAGTGCCGTTCTTTGTTCTTTTCTCAAAGAAAAGCTGAACCCCAATTCCTCCAGAGTCGCTGCCAAAGCTGATTCGAAAGACCGCTGTTCGTCATCAGCCATTCTTTGTTTTCAAGTAGCAGGGAATTCACACGGAACCGTCACAACTCTGTCGTCATTATGTTAAGCCCGCCCACCGACTCTATACACGATGTGATTGGCCTGACCCGAGTTTGGTTTTTCCAGCTCGAAAGTCAACGGAGAGTTGCTAGACTACCCTGGAAGCAAAATAAATTTTGCTGCCGCTAGAGTGCGTCTAGATTTCTAGGCTAAATAATTTACCCAGTGTAGCTATTATTATGTCGTCACTTGGACGACTGAAATCAGATCACCTCTTACCTGAGAAATTCGTAATATCTCAGAAGGAAATACAGTATTTATCTTCATAAATGCACAACAGTAGCAGCTAGTCACATTCACTACTGAACCTTTCTCTCGGCTAAAAGATTTAATGACAAAAGCATTAGCACAGCTGAAATTTCCCCAGCAATTGTATTTTCCAAACCTTTTCAATAACCCCATTCTGCAGGAAGGTGAAGCCCTAGCTTGTCTGTCTTCATTGATCTGGCAGTGGACTGCACAATAGGCGCATTGAGTGCGATGCCTGAGTACAACAGCCACTAATACTGCATACAAACATCAACACTCCAACCCACTCGGGCTCTCCACATGGCACCTTCATCCTCTCCAGCCCTCAGGGCAAAATCAATGGTTTTAGTTGGCTGTGCTGACGGAGGAAAGAGAATAAACACTGGAGTTAAACTGCTGTTCGACAACACCACGCCACTGGGCTCTTTTCTTTTGTGGAGATGTGTGTACTTAAGATTATGATAGGAATATAGTGGGATTGGAGAGCTTGAGTGTGTGTGGATAGCTACAGAATTTGCAGGTTACATCAATATGCCACAGATGGCGACCAGTTACTGAGTTTCTGAGTCGTTCATTCAAACAAATCATTCAAAAAACACAGATTCATTCTGTCTTTATAAGGATCATTGACCTTCGCTGCGTCCGACCACTACTTCTCATACTATATTGTAGGCGAAAAACAGTATGTAAGTCGAGTAGTGTGTCCGATTTCATAGCATTCATAAAACATTATAGGCAAAAAGTTCCCGGATGACCTACTACTTCTGGCAAGATTTTAAAGTGCACATTCGATGAACAGGATTTACTATCCTGTGAGGCCACCAGAGAGGATTTGTGATTGGAGGTGAAGCGACACAACTGACGCCGTAGGTCACATGCCAATGAAAACATGGCGGATGTAGCTAGTACGTCTAAATTTCATTCATGCTACACACATTCATTCTATATAGAACACACTTTTTAACTCTTTCCCCACCATTGACAGAATTTTCTGTAATTTATGAGTTTTCACTGTTATAGGTAGGGAGCGCTATTACGAATCTTCTGAAAGAGTACAGAACCTCCAGATCAAAACATGGACATAAACGAAGCAGAAACAAGCAATAAAAGCATTGCTTATGCATGTTGTAGTCTTTTTCTCAGCCTTTCTCATCTTTCACGTGATTTTCTCAGCTTTTTGTTCAAAATACTGTTTTTATTTATTTATTAAACTTACCCTCAATCAAGTGTTGATAAGAAACGAGAATAAGAACTAGAATAAAACAAGTAAACCCACCCAACACTGGTTATTTTTCATGTACTAATATTTCATCTGACTCGTGGAAGTCCAGAACATGACAAGAAGCATGAAGAGACTATAGCCTATAATAGTAATTCCACACAGAACAAACTCAGGTAAGGCAGGTATAGGCAAAGTAATACATTCACATAACACTGACGATACCAGACAAATGAGGAATCAAACACAGGAACTTAAATACACAGATTAACAAGGTGAACGCAGCTGAACAGGATAATCAGAAACCATAGCAACACATCACACACGCACACAGGAAATGAACATAAGGACAGAAAACCAAACTAAACAATATAATTGTGACAATTTAATTGTTTCTGCTTATAGATGATTTATTTTTATTTACCTTTGTTTAACATCAAAATAAATTCATCCAATCAATTCCCAAAGTACTAAATTAAGTTCTGGCATACATTTTTTCACACTGAAATACATTACATTACAAAAATAAACAGGATTGCGAACATTTCATGTTGACTTTAATAATCTCCTTTATATTCTAAACAGGATTTTGATTTAAAGTCTAGTCACATTTACTGAGTATATCCTCTCTACAAAGTGCTACCATATTCAAAACATTCACTGGTCAATTTCAGTGTCTCTTTTGATCTCCATTGCATTCCTATACCCAAAGCTTTCATGTGAGCCGCCAAAGCAAACACGAAGTGAGCAATTGATGAGTGATGTTTTATTGAGAGTGTTTGGCTCTGTGATATCCTGGCCTCTGTTCCATTTCCTGTTAATTTCTTTTTGACCTCGTTTTCTCTCCCTCTGATACCTCACATCCATCTGTCTGTTTCTGTCAGAATCTTCTCAACATGAAACAAGCGGAGCTGGCACGAAAACACAGCGCTGCTGAGAATCTCCCTCCATTCCATCTCTTAGCCTCCCTCTTTTCCTGGCTTGTTTGACGTGTGAGAAAATGAGTTGAAGTGGCATTTTCGGTGTAAACAGCGGAGGTTTAATTTGGTCATTCTTCTGCAAGCACATTGATTGATTAAAACTGTCACTATAATTATGCAGGAAAAGTAGAAAATGACACCAAAGTGTGGTCTTTTGAAGTGGTTTCCCATCGTTTGAAGAGAGTCAACAGCTCTGTTCCAAAACCTAGTGAGCTGCCAGAGCATTTAAGTCATGTTCCCTGAATCCCAGCACAAAACCTTTTCAGTAAGGTTTCAAAACCTTTTAAGATACCATATTGTGGTTGGACTCAAACACATAAATTGTGTTTATTGCTGGAGACTGTATTGTTAATCAAAGTACTGCTGGATGCCCTCATATTATTGGTGGGCTGCGTAACTAACTGGCCATACCTTTTGACAATCTGATCACAAATAGAGATAAAACAATAAGATGTCCCTGCTGAAAATGATCATATTAAACCAGCCCAGTATTATTTTAGTATCATTAATATGCTATTGTCATTTTTATTTGAATATTAAGTTGTAATATTTTTGTGATTACAACAAGGACACTGTAAAATAAAGTGTTACAGAAAAAAGGAAACTGTAAAAAAAAGGTTTTCAGTTTTTTTTTTTTTTTTTTATATGTCGGTTTCGCTTCATTTTGATGGTTCCTTTAAACCATTTCTGTTGATTATAAGGGTTTCCTCACACTAGGCATGGTTGTCTTGTACCGTGCCCTGGCGTGCCCATTACTCGCAAACTACAATTCCTATTCATCGAGTCCAACTGAACTGTGCTCTGGCCCACCTCTTCCAAGCTGGTTTAGCAAACCATTCCCGGGCGCTAGTGTGAGTACACCTTTAGTAACGTTGCACCTACATACTAACTCTATTCAAGTGTTAGTAGAGTATTAGTAGACTGGCAGGGTTAGGGTTAGAATAAGTTGTCAATGATAATAACCCTGAACCCCTGAAGTTTTTTAGAAACTTTTTTAGCTGCTAGACCAGCTAGACCATCCTAAACCAGCTAGCCAGCAAGCCAGATTAGGCATATTCATTCATTCATTCATTCATTCATTCATTCATTCATTCATTCATTCATTCAGGATTCATTGATGCTGGGTTCATTCATTCACACATTTGTGCATACATGCAGGGTTCATTCATTCATTCATTCATTCATTCATTCATTCATACATTCATGTAACCAGGGTTAATTCATACATACACACACACACACATTCATGCATGCATGCAGTGTTAATTCATTCTTATTTCATGCCTGCTGAGTTGATTCCATCATTCCGTCGTACATTCATGCATCCAGGGTTCATTCATTCATTCATGCAGGGTTCATTCATTCATACATTTATGCATGCATGCAGGCTTCATTCATTTATTCATTCATGCATGCAGGGGTTATTGATTCATTCGAAAATTCTTTCATTCATTCATTCATGCATGGTCCATTCATTCATTCATTAAAAAATTATTTCATTCATTCATTCATGCATTCATTCACACATGCAGGGTTCATTCATTCAGTCATTCATTCATACATGCAGGGTTCATTCTAATTTGACAAGGAACTTTTGCCACTAGAAATAATGTTTCTATGCTTATTAGTTCCATGGTGTTTGTGTAGCAACATCAACCTCTGTTGGAATCAAAGTCTCCTGTGTGCTCTGTGTGAGGAGCTCTATTTGTGTGGCTCACTGACTTTCTCCATGTGTAGACAGTTCCAAATCAGTCACTTATGAGGTTCCTTGACACATAAAGCTCTCTCAGAAGGCTGCTGACAGAAGGCAGTATACAGCTAGGCCTCTGATTGGGTTTTGAATCAGAGCTACTGCCTCTATTGCTGTCAGACATAAAACATGACAAAAGAACACAGGCAACCACTTGTTTTTAATATCACTTACCTTTCTTATTGTTGATACAATGTTGATAGGATCAAAATAAAAGTAATGAAAACATATGTTTATTAAAAGTGAGAAATGTCTGGCAAGTTTTGAATTTGGCAAGTTTTGCCAAACACCCTGTAAACTACATACCTACAATCTGTCACCCAATTCTTCTGATGTGAAGTGGTGTGTTACATTATTTAATAGCTACCGTACATCGCACGTATTAAAAGAACTCCTGCTGGGGAAATCAGTCAGAGCATTTTGAAATAACAGAAAAAGCTTAAACCTGACAAAAAGTATAATTTCAAACACTAATATTCTACAGTTTTGTTACATGACCTCATCATGTTTCAGTTTAAGTTATCCAGTTGTCATATAAAGCTATTAGAATTTTCAATTAAATTTTGTGTAAAAAGTTTTGCCAATTTTATCAAATTATGACATCACACTGTCAATTGGTGAAACTGAGCGCATTGAATTGTGAGATATTATATTCCACCTAGTATTCTCTTGTATACTGCACACACTTGAGCAAACAATTACTTTAAAAATCACCTTTTAGAAATGTAATATGTTACATTTCAAAAACCCCTTTTAAAAAATTAAAATTTTAAATTTTAAAAAAAAAAAAAAGTCCTTTAACATTCTTGTACTCAGAAAAATAAATGCATGCAAATTCCCAGATAAGTAACTGAACTTCATTCAAAATTCCTGTTACGTATGACCAGGAGGATATCTAATAAAACCAGGGACATTTCAGTGTTATCCAGATGTTTCGGTGTGGCGGACCCAAATCCTTGCACATGGCCCAGAGGGAATGAAAAAGACATCAAACACCGCGTAACCGCTCTGTCTCAGTTCTTCTAATGCAGTGATGTCCTAATCCACCACTATGAGCACCTCCGTTAGAAAATACTATGTGTTCATCTGCAGAAAGCAGATAAAGAGAAACAGTCCACTTGTGACATCAAATCCAAACCAATTTTTCCAGGAACTTTGATCTATTAAACCCACATACAAAAAAAATGTAACAAATTTTTTGGAGGAGATGAAGGTGGGGAGATCCATCAAGAGCTCCACAATCAGCCAGAGCAAGAGTTAGAGGGCCTGGAGAGTCCATTAGTTTTCCGTATAAACCGTGCAGCAGCCTTAGATACCGGCTGATTTAAAATCGTAATACATAATGTAATAAGGACATTTCAGTGGTTTGTTATGAGGTGCAGAAATCTTGTGGCGGGAGGATTCCAGCAATATTCTAGCTCTCTATAAAGTCTTCAAGTCTCCATCTCTGGGGTGCCACTTGTAATGTTTGATGAATGGCTCTCTTCACAAGGGTAAAATTCCGTTTGCTGCCTCAAATGCTTTTCTCCCACTTTTCGTCAAAACCCCTGAGTAGAGTTCACATGATGGATGCCTTTGTCTTGTCAATGGTCATTTGCAAAGCACTGTGCTCAAGTCTGCTGCGCCAAGGCATCTTTCTGTCAGCGATGCCTCACACACTGCAGTGTAAAAAGTGAATAATGCTGTTAAGAAACCTTTTCTGCCTCGAAACCTTTTAATGCTTTAATGTAGCATAGGCCTATACATTACCGGTCAAAGTTTGGAATCAGTGCACATTTTTTTATTAGATAAGGACTTTAAATCATGTAACTTTCAACACATTCATAATGGTTCTCAAAATTGTTAATCTTGACTGGCATGGGCCCTTTTTCAGATGCCACCAACAAAACCCCTGTTCAGGATGATCAGTGTTCCTGAGGAGGCCAGAAACATTTGTGTTTCATAGACATTTTATGATTTCAATTCCATCCGAATGGAATTCTAGTAAAAGTTACAGAGCATTTTAACTACTGTTTTTTGGCTACCTCAGGTGTCCTCTGAGAAATTTAATCTCGTCCAGATAGAAAAATACTTTCTTTCTTTTTTTTCTTAAAAAAAAATCCCATTGTGCTGCCTGGCACGCGTATTTGTTATCGATTCAGGCTTCTTCTTTTTTTGCCAACTTTCTGTGTAAAATAACAGCTGGTGGTATAAGTTGTGCCAAAATCACAACATAAAAAGAAAATTAAATCAATAAAGAGATCTGATCCCGGAAACTGCTCCGAATGGCTATTGTTAATTATATTATTTCCTTACTTATACGCAATGCTATAATTACATAATTAATCACATATATGCAGCACGACCTTCTATAAAACCCACATTCAGAAAATAGCACTCCCACCTTAATAATTACAGATTCCATTCCCATTCCATTTAGTTCAGGAAATGTCAGACTTCTTTGTAACTCAAACCCCATTTATAAAACTAATCCCGCCTACTAAACATGCTGAACTTCTACTCGTTGTACAGGTGGATTCGGCAGTGCGAAATAAAACCGACAGCTCTTTTTATCCTGATGAATCCACTTGAAATTGCTCTGAAAACTGACATAACGAGTTTCTGTCAGCGGAATTCTTCTCCGCTCCCTCTCGCTGTCTTATTACCTTGTGTGAACCCTTAGTTCTCCTTTGGTTTTATTTAATGTGTTTTCTTCCCTTTTAACTCGATTAAAAGCCTTGGCATTCATTTCACGCCGTACAAACACTGTTTACCCTCATAGGAGTGGAACATCTGCTCGACTCTCCACATATAGCTTGTGGTGAAACCATCAAAATCCTCCTTAGGATAATATAGACTTTATGAGCTTGCTCTTCACAAACCAATTGAGAGTCTTAATACATATGGGCTCAGTGACAATTGCACACTGGTGGGATGGGGTGGACTGAGATGGGGAATTTTGGATGGGGGAGGTTCAATTGAAAGGTTTGTGGCATGAGAATAATAATTATTTTCTTTGAAAAAGACCATTGATTATCGCCAGAAGACCCGTTGAAGCATTCTGAGAGAGTTCGATAAGCTGTCATGGAATAATTAAGTCAAATTAGCCTTGAATCACTGGCTGTGTCCGTTGAGGACTTTAATTTGAGAGTATTTCACGCTCTAAACACATAAACTGAAAATACAAAACCAGAAACATTTTTAGGTTATTAATGTACATTCAGCAGCAGGGTGCTTTAGTAAAATATTTAATTTTACAGCCTCATTAAGCACATTACTGCATACTATACCTCAAGTGAGAAAAGTTTCTGTGCATTTACTAAATGGCCCTCGGTGACAGAAGGAAATGAGGTATGTGAACAGTGGCGTGAAAAGGGCACTCTATTAAGGAGCTTTCGGAGGGCATCTTTGCGGCCTCTTCCAGTCAATACAGATCCCATGAAACCTAATCCGGGTACATGCAAACACTGTGCATCAACAAGAACGTTGTTCAAATGATGTTGTCACAGTTACAGAATGTCACAGAAGACACACATTTCCCCGCCGTTATTTATAATTCAGAGCTTTTCGAATGGGCAAAGGATCTCTTTACGCAAGTCAGAATAACAAACAGTCAATTTTTAGGATTCTGTTTTTATGAAGACAGAAGCTGGTGAGTATAAAACAATAAAAAGTCTGTGTGATACCATAAAACCGTGTTTTGGGGCCCTACTAAAAAAAGAGTTGCAATAAAGATGGAAGTAAAGATGGAAGTAAGAAAAGTTGCCAGAAAAAAAGGACAAACACATTTAAGAGTTTGTGTACGAAAACTTATTTGCATACTGTTCAGAATTGTCTACGCAAATAACAAGCAAAAACATCAGTAAATCAAGTAATATTAAATCAAAATTGTATTTACATTTTTCATGATTTTGTTTTATTAAAGGTCCCATGGCATAAAAATTTTCACTTTATGAGTTTTTTTAACATTAATATGAGTTCCCCTAGGCTGCCTATGGTCCCACAGTGGCTAGAAATTGTGATAGGTGTAAACCAAGCCCTGGGTCTCCTGCTTTGCATTTGAGAAAATGAAAGCTCAGACGGGCGAATCTGGAATCTTCCCCTTATGTCGTCATGAGGGGAAAGGTTACCTCCCCTTTCTCTGCTTTGCCCGCAAAGAGAATTTGGCCCGCCCATGAGAAAATGAGCTGCGCGATATTGGTTTTTCCTCAAGAAACATCATGGCTTGCAAACGAGCGAAGCATGGCAGTTGCTCAGTGTTTGGATGTACAAATGAACACAACAGGATTTTTTTAGTTCCTTCTCCGAGCCTCTGAAGAACCAGTGGATTATGTGAATTTCTGATGTGTAATTGTTCAAGTTCAGACAGATAATCTTTCTCTCAAAGTCATTCAATTCTGTTTATGCATCAGTAAATCAAGCCAGTGACTAAAATATCAACTTTCAAATCGTTTCTCTTAGTAGGATGAAAATAATCTTATTTAAACTCTGATTAAAATATATACAGAAAGCCATCAAAGAACAATCCCTTTCCAATCGCCCAAACTGTCAATCACACAGCGTGAGTTTATCTGGACACTTGCCAAAACTCTTTATGAAATCAATGACACTGTTACACTGCACAACAAAGCTCTTACTGTATTTGCATAATGTTTGCATTGGTGAAAGCATTAGTGAGAGTGCAGAAATGCGTTGCAATGATAAGATCTTCATTCACGCGATCAACAGACTGTCATCTCAATGCTCATCACTGCAACCTTTTATGTGATGGGAATAGATCTAAATACTTTAAAAACTTCCCACGATTCATTAATCTCGATAGCTGTAATAGTAAAAACGTATAATAGCTGTAATAGTCAAAGTTTTCGAGAGAGTTCCACATGTAATGCTACATATTTCATATGCAAGCATGTCAGCCAATCACAGCAGTGGGCGTTTACACTTAAGTCTCACAGCCAATCACAGCAGTGGGCGTTTACACTGAAATCTCACAGCAGACACGCCCCTTCAAACAGAGTGTTCCAATCAGAGGCTAAAATCAGGCTAGGTAAAATGCCTTTTATTTCTAAATTATGACAATTTTTGATCTAAAAAAAAACATACTAACATTATAAGGGCACCCAGGAAACATAAAATAATAAAATAATCCATGCCATGGGACCTTTAAAACTTACTTTTTACTGTGCCTCAGTCATTTTGCTAATTTTCAAATGCCTTTTATTTTAATCCTTTATTATGATAAGTAAAGAAAGATTGAAATCATGACAAACAAGTTCAGCATTTATTGTACATTTTTATACTTAGTGTATAAAGTTTTAGTCTTATGTACCATAGGAAAATCAAGGTAAACATTGTAACCAAATATTTTTCTGCCATTTCCAATCAAACTAATTTTGTCAACTTATGCCAAAAAAGAAAGGAAAATCTTATTTAATTGTGTGTAAAATTGTAAAGTGTAAAATGTACATGCATAAAATGCTAACTGTGAAATGAGCCTGAGCAAGACATATAGCAAAGTTATTCCAAAAATGCATACAACACAATTTCCATAATACATGCTTTGGCTTTTGTTGGCTCAGAAAAAAATATGGTTCAAAATAGATTCAGGAATGATTTCATTTATTCCAATTCTTCTTTTTACTGTATACAGATAAAACGTACATTTGTGAAATTTTATACGGCTGTGTTTTTCCCTCATTTCTCATATTTGAAGACAGCCAGCCATGTGAAACATATGTGTGTGTTTCTCCTCTAACTGTGCCTATATACACACACTGTTGATAAAAACTGTTTACGGCAGTCTGGATCATAGTGAAAAGATTGCCCTGCCAGAGTTATTTGTGGTCTGGACAGCGAGTGATGTCCCTGATGCTTCTGTTGATTTTAATGAGATGATGATCCACTGCCTGCCAAATCACTGCTTCACTGCATCTGTGGTTCAAACAACACTAAGGTGTGAGTTTCTTATGGACACTTATTCCCATTCTCAAATGAATATGTACATTTCAACAGATATTTGTAAAAACTTGCTTGTTTTGGATGATCCTGCAATATTTTGTTCTCCTTTTTTCAGGATACTGAATTTTAAATATAATATTGTAAATTCCAAATAAGTTTTACAGATCTTTATTGTAAAGGGTTTAAATGTTTTCAGGAATTTTCAAAGAACCAGAACAATTACTGCACAATCGCCTGTGGAGCACCTGTCCTTAAAGGGATAGTTCACCCAAAAATGAAAATTCTTTCATCCTTTACTCACCCTCAAATTGTTCCAAACCTGTTTGAGTTTCTTTCTTGTGTTGAACACAAAAGAAGATATTTTAAAGAATGTTGGTAATCAAACAGTGACTTAACTATGGAGGTCAGTACCGTCAACTGTTTGATTACTAACATTCTTTAAAATATCTTCTTGAGAAAGAAACTCAAACAGGTTTGGAACAACTTGAGAGTGAGTAAAGGATGACAGAATTTTCATTTGGGTAAACTATCCCTTTAAGACACTAACAGTTTATAGGCGGTAGATAATTAAGGTCACAGTTACAATAACTTAGGATGCTAAAGAGAGCTTTCAACTGACTCAGAAAAACAAAAAACACCAGAAGAAAGATGGCCAGGGTCCCTGATCACCTGCATGAACATGCCATAGATCTGTTGCAGGAGGCATGAGTACTGCAGATGTGAGCAGAGCAATACACTGTAATGTCCTTAATTAAAGATGCCTATAAGACAGTGTACAGAGAGACAGGATGCCTTAAACGGATAGTTCACCCAAAAATGAAAACTCTTTCATTATTTAATCACCCTTATGTTGTTTCAAACCAGTAAGACTTTCATTCATCTTCTGAACACAAATGAAGATATTTATAAAGAAAACTGAGCTATTTCGGTTCCTCCATTGAAAGCTACGCAACTACCACTTTGATGCTTCAAAAAGGTCATAAAGAGATCGTAAAACTAATCCATATGAGTTGAGCGGTTTAGTCCAAATTTTCTGAAGATACACGATTGCTTTATATGATGAACATATTGAATATAGGCTTTTATTCACATAAAAACATTGATCAGCGAACATAAACAGAAGCTCAACCGAACCTTCTTGACGCATGAGAACAAACCTCATTGGTTCTTGCTGAAGCTCAAACATGATGCGTAACACGAGAATGAACCTCACCGGTTCTCGCATTTATATGTGAATAAAAGCCTAAATTCAATCTATTCAGTGTGTGTGGGCACGCGTGTGTGTGTGTGTTCTTGTATATATGGTTTATGAAGATAATATAATGACATGAGTATTACAACGTAAACATGGTTTATAAGAACACTTCCCATGTCCTTGTAAAATAAATGGCTTAAAAACATACTAAATCCTGCCTCAAGTGGAGGAGTTCAAGTATCTTGGGGTCTTGTTCACGAGTGAGGGAAGGATGGAACGGGAGATTGACAG
>FLSR01000253.1:66442-112369 GCA_900092035.1 Leuciscus waleckii | reverse complement strand
AGGGAGAGGGAAGTCTGGGCATCCCTGCTTAGACTGCTGCCCCCGCGACCCGGCCCCGGATAAGCGGTAGAAGATGGATGGATGGATGGATGGATGGACATACTAAATGGTGTTTTTTAAAATTCAAAAAATGTCAAAAGTGTTCTGTGATGGTAGGTTTAGGGGTAGTAGGGGGATAGAATATACAGTTTGTAGAGTATAAAAACCAATACACCTAAGGAGAGTTCCTGTAAACAAAATTTCCAAGTATTTGTATCTGAATCTGGAATCATACGGAGTACATTTATTATATTTTTATGGCGTTTTCATCCTTTTTGGAGCATGACAGGTCTATGGAAAAGAGCAGTATGAACATAATGAAGACAAAATTGTTTGGGTGAAATATCCCTTAAAATCAACTAAAGACATATAATTGAAGATAATTATCCTTGATACTGATAATTAAAACAAAAACAAAACAGAAATAACAGATGCACCTGCAATGACACCACAGAAACGTGTAGTCAGCGAAAGATCTCGTTTTGGAGCACAGGTTCAAAGGCGTGTGAACCTCACCTCTCCTCTGATGATATTCATAATTTCCAGAGCCAGTGAACAGGCCTGTGCAACCCAAGACCCTCAGAAACAAAGGCCATCCAAAGCCCTCACTGTGATAAGTCTGCTATCACTCTCCACACTTCAATGGGCTCTGGAAATACATTCTCTCTGTCCCACAGGACCTGACCTTTTCATATCTGAGGCTTTGAGTTTTTCTATTAGCTCTGAGGAGATTACAACAGACTCGGGTCTTTCACTTCGGACTGCCATTCATAACAATTTCTTTGGATGTGACCGGATCTGTCGCTGGATCTGTATACATATTAAACAGGATCATATGTATTTGTGAAACTAATTTCTGGGTGATCTATGCAAATGTTCACCTGCTTCTTATGGCTTTTTCATAAAAGTTAACGAAACTCTGGAAAAGGAACATTTCTGCACACCTACTGGGCTGGAGTGTGAAGTGCAGGAAGGCGAACAGGAGAGCAATGGCAGCCGCAGCAATTGTGTGTAAAAACTTGGAATTGTGTCACCAAAACTGAACAGATGACTTATTTTCTTTGTCCCTCAGAACAGGGAGTTTGGAATGATGTGAGGGTGAATAAATGATGACATAATTCACATTTTAGGGTGAACTATAGCTTTAAATTCAAAATGTCAGGAAGAGAGCAGCTCAAATTCCTCCGACTGGCCAAAACAATAGCATGCAGCAGTCAGGCACGGCCAAAAAAAAAGCATGCAGCAATCAAAATTTTTTTTTTTTTTTTTTTACAACAAAAAGCCTATGGCTGCATGTCAGAGAGACAGGTGTGATATGTGTCAGGAAGTAGGGACATTTTCTGCATGCTGTTCCGTAAAAAAAGAAAGAAAAAAAAACACTTACAGACCTTTAAAGGCTTTTTGTGCCTCCAAATTCTGTGTGAAGTTGCAATGTCGCATAAAAGCCATACTGAAATATGCTGACATATTTTATTCTTTTGCTCTTTTATGGCTTGGGTTCTGTTCAGAAATGCAGCATCAGATGCTAGCATTCCTGTAGCTCAAACAGCCTGCGGCTAACAGCTCCAAAAACATGGGTTTGAAGCCTATGAGGGAATATATGAATGGATTAAATCTATACCATATCCTTTGGATAAAAACGTCTGCCAAAGGCATTAAAGTAAGTGCATCCAAGTTGACTTTGTCAGTTAGTGTGTGCAGGATAATCATCAATCAACTTTCAGGCATGTGATGATACAATGTTTCTCACAATCTGTTTATTCCATCTGTCTGTCTATATATATGTCTATCCATTCATCCATCCGTTCGTCCGTCTGTCTATCTGTCTGTCATATATATATATATATACGCACATGGCATTATGTCTATCCATGCATCCATCTATCCATCTGCCATCTGTCTGTCTGTCAGTCTATCTATCTATCTGTCAGTCTATATATGTCCGTCCATCCGTCTATATATATATGTCTATCTATCCATCCATCCATCCGTCTGTCCGTCCGTCCGTCTATCTATCTGTCTATATATATATATATATGTTTGTTTATCTATCTATCTATCTATCTATCTATCTATCTATTGTCTGTTTGTCTGTCTGTCAATTTTTTTCCCTATATTTTCACATTCAAATATGAATTGCAGCTCAGGAACTGAACCAGAATTTTAAAGGCATTCTCAATTAAATTCTGACTGGTGCACAAGCCTGGCAAAAATGCACCTTTTCTAGCTACATATGCCTCTTCAGATCACCTCTGAGCTGTTCAAATCCTTTTAGTGACAAAGTATAAAAAAAAAATTTTTAAAAAATTTTTTCCCAGAACTATCCTACCTAAATATCCTTTTTCAAAGCAAGGCTTTGAAAACGTCATATAGTCAGCATATTTCAGTATGGCTTTTATGCGACATTGCAACTTCACACAGAATTTGGAGGCACAAAAAGCCTTTAAAAGGTATGAAGCCATTGCTACAGGAGTCGAGTGGGCCAAGTGCTCCCGCCCCTCCAAACAAGCCATCGCCTTCGTCAGAGCTGGAGAGCAGCCAAGACCAGCTGCAAGAACATCTGCAGGCATCCTGGCCACTGTGTGGGACTGGCAGCTGTTGGTGGACTTGTAGCGGCAACTCAAGTTCCCCAACCACGTTGTGACCACCACCTTAAGACCAGATGTCGTTCTCTTGTCTGAGTCCACCAAACAAGTGGTTCTGTTGGAGCTTACAGTCCCTTGGGTAGACCGCCTGGAAGAGGCTTTGAGCGGAAGCTCGCCAAGTACGAGGGACAGCAAGTGTCGACAAGCCGGATGGAGAGCAAGGTGTCTCCCAATAGAGGTAGAATGCAGGGGCTTTGTAGCCCGATCCCTGTCCAGAGCCTTCGGTCTGTTAGGCATTGATGGAGTGAGGAGGAGAAGAGCCATCCGCAATACCACTGAAGCGGCAGAGAAAGCCTCAAGATGGCTATGGCTCAAGAGAGGAGATTCATGGGGGCAGGGTGGCTAGATTTGCCAACTGGACACAAGCTGGGGTCTGATCAGCCACAGCTGGGTCGCCTGGATGAGGGTGTATGATGTTGAAAGACCCGAAACACCCAATGATTCCAGGAACATCACTGAAGATGTGTCCAGTAGCAGTGGTAGATGTATTTGCACAGTAAGTGGTTTTTTCCCCTTTCATTTTACGGAGAAGCATGCAGAAAATGTCCCTGCCTGACACATATCACACCTGTCTCTCTGACATGCAGCCATATGCTTTTTGTTTGTATCCTTTCTAACTATCCTTTTTCAAAAGTGTGTTAAACTTCTTAGAAGCAGATCTCCTAGAAGTGGTAAATTCCAAGCCCCTCCTGAAAAAGAGCAACATATTGAGCAATTACAGACCAATCTAAATCTTCCTTTCATAGGCAAGATCACTGAAAAAGTTGTCTTCAATCAGCTGAACAAATTCTTAATCTCAAATGGATACTTTGACAATTTTCAATCTGGTTTCCGACCACATCACAGGACAGAGACAGCGCTCATAAAGATAATAAATGATATTCGTTTAAATACTGATACAGACAAAACATCAATTCTGGTACTACTCAACCTCAGTGCTGCATTCGACACTGATCATAACATACTTCTTGACAGGCTGGAAAACTGGGTTGGGCTTTCTGGGATAGTCCTAAAATGGTTCAGGTCATACTTAGGAGGGAGAGGTTATTATGTGAGTATAGAGACCATAAGTCTGAATGGACATCCATGACATGCAGAGTCCCTCAAGGCTCTTGCGCCACCCTGTTCAACCTGTATATGCTCCCACTGAGCAAACAATGAAAAAGAACCAAATTGCTTACCACAGCTATGCAGACGATACACAGATCTACTTAGCCCTATCTCCTAACGATTACAGCCCCATTGACTCCCTGTGCCAATGCATTGATAAAGTGAACAGTTGGATGTGCCAAAACTTTCTTCAGTTAAACAAAGACAAAACTGAAGTCATTGCGTTTGGAAACAAATATGAAGTTCTCAAGGTGAACGCAT
Source organism: Leuciscus waleckii (assembly GCA_900092035.1). NCBI lineage: Eukaryota > Metazoa > Chordata > Actinopteri > Cypriniformes > Leuciscidae > Leuciscus > Leuciscus waleckii. The sequence goes on along the minus strand of FLSR01000253.1, from coordinate 108,314 downwards.
ACCTCCACTCTAGGGGTCAAACAACTAAAAATCAAGTCAGGAATCTTGGTGTGATTCTGGAATCAGACCTTAGTTTCAATAGTCATGTCAAAGCAATAACTAAATCAGCATACTATCATTTCAAAAATATTGCAAGAATTAGATGCTTTGTTTCCAGACAAGACTTAGAAAAACTTTCGTCACTTGCAGGGTGGATTATTGTAATGGACTCCTCACTGGCCTTCCCAAAAAGACCATAAGACAGTTGCAGCTCATACAGAACGCTGCCGCCAGGATTCTGAGCAGAACCAGAAAATATGAACACATCACACCAGTCCTCAGGTCTTTACACTGGCTCCCAGTTAGATTTAGGATTGATTTTAAAGTATTATTACTGGCACCTCCTTTTGATTCTAAACTCAAATGGCACTGAAAATTGGATAAAAGACAAACATAAATTACTTAATTGGAGAAATTGAGAGATGAAACCATGCTGATGCTGATGGCTCCAACTGTGGTGGAGTAGTGAGTTTGATGTGTCAATTAAACTCGAGGTTCTGTGGGATGCGGACTGGATCGACTCCGTCCCTAGAGCTTCCGAACAAATGGGTTTTTTGGGGTGTGGACTGATGGGGCAGTGAACCCAAGGAGTCAGTCCTGGAGGACAATTTTAGGGAAAAATCGGGTCTATTGGAGACGTCAATAGATTTTTTAGGCGTGTCGAAAGATCACCACAGACACTGTACAATCCACATGCGATGATCTCACAGTATAACAAGCAGCTGTACAAAATTGATACACCTGTTTTTTCCAGTTTATCTCTTTTAATTATTTTTATAACTGTATCCACTGTACGTCCGTCCGACCGACTGACTGCACTGTATTATTCCTTTTGATTCTAAACTGAACTCAAATGGCACTGAGAATTGGGTAAGAGAGAAACATAAACCACTTAATTGGGGAAATTGAAAGATGAAACAATGCTGATGACCTGGGTCTGTGGTGGAGTAGTGAGTTTGATGTGTAATTAAACTCGAGGTTCTGTGGGGTGCGGACTGGATCGACTCCATTCCTAGAGCTTCCGAACAAATGGCTTTTTGGGGTGCAGACTGATGAGGCGGTGAACCCGAGGTTACCCCGTGAGTCAGTCCTAGAGCTCAGGTCCATCGGAGACGTCCAACGGAATTCTTAGGCGTGCCGAATAAACACCACAGACAGTGTAAGAGTAAAACTATATGCAAAATAAGATAGACCGGTGTTTTGCCAGATGAGAAGTTTATGTATAATCTTTTTACTACTTTAATTAATTTTACTCTAATTAATTTTATAACTTTATAATTTATCTCTTTTAATTCCTTTTATGTCTGTTTTAATTTCCCTTGCTTTTATTTTGTGCTTATTTTCTATGCAAAGCACTTTGATTACCATAGTGTGATATTTGAATTCATTTCTATGTAAAGCATTTTGAATAACTGTTTTAATTTTCCTTGCTTTTATTTTGTGATCATTTTTATACCTTTCTATGTAAAGCACTTTGAATTGCCATAGTGTATGAAATGTGCTATATAAATAAACTTGCCTTGCCTAAATAACACTTAATCCTATTATGTCTGACTGCAAATAACAGCTATGCATCATTGCCATGTGATTATTATTCAAGTATCTGTGCAGGTTGATATGAGTTTTTTTTTATGCGTGTCAAATCCAAGGTAATCCAAGGTAGCTATGAATAGAGTGTGGTTTTCCAACAGTGAGATTGTTATCCACGCCATAATACAGAACATCACATTTAAGGAAGACTATTCCATCCGATTAATATCTCCAGAGTGCTGCTGTCCCACCCAAAAAAAATCTCAGCATCAGGATGCGTTGCACTCCAGAGTATGGAAATGAGCGGTGCTTTGTAATGAAGTAGTTCAGCCGAAACACTTGCTCACTAGCGGGTGAAATATAACAGTGAATGAGCTTAAAAACTGAGGAGGAAGGCTTGTGCTAATAGGCCTTCTGGAAGCTCCACTCAGCCCCTCGAGAGGGCAAAATACAGTCCTTGTAATGAGCAGCAGAAAACTGATGTTAAAGAAGGAAAATCCTGTGAAGGTAAAACGATCAAGGGCTGCTCTCCCACCGAGCCCTGAGGCCAAACCGACACAGAGGAGCCGAAATGAAAAGGGAGGAGATGAGGTGAGGAGGTGGAGGCGATGAATCACATCTTAAAATATGAAGTGACGCACATCAGAGTAGTACATACCTGACATCTCTTTTTTCAGTGTTCTAACATGAATACTTAGGGTTATTTGGATAGGATACTTCAAAAAGTGTGCATCTGTTTCCCCCAAAACATCCATATAAATCTACAACATATTATGAAGAAACACTTCCATATGTCATGAAATGAATCGTATTGAATAAAATATGCAGTATTCGCAGGTGCTCGCTAATTAGATGACAAAAATACACATGGTGGCGCTTGTTATGTACCAATAGCACCATTATAATATGTTAACATGTCGCAATAGAATACCAGATGCCAAGTTGTAGCGCTCTAATTAAACATCTGCTGGAAACAAACCATATATAATACTTCCAGATCTGTTCTGATCGTTTAATTGGGAAACTCACCTTTGTAATCTTCATTGTTTCATGTAAAGGCCAATTTATCTGTTTTCACACAGGCTCAGAGCTCTGGAGGAAGTGCAGTTTTTCTCATAAACAAAATTAATGATGTGTCAAGAGTCCAGACTTACAATAGTAGATGGTTTTTGTGGAAGTGGACCACACTACAACCGAGGTGTGCTGTTCTGTTTAACCCTAAACAGAAGCATAAAGAGGTCAGTCCTCAGGGAGGTGATTATCTTTCTGTCTGCTTAATGGTCCTCATAGACAGGCCTTAATGAGAAATAACGAAGGGCCATAAGACCCCACATCTCCAAATCCTCACAGGAATCTCATAAGGATAGCCTATCGGATACATGTTTCACATGGCTGTCGTCTTTGTCACATTTTTCACTGTTTATTAATCATAATTTTTAATCTGCACTGTCCTGAAAATTTGAAATCTGAAATTTAAAGGGACAGTTCACCTAAACATGAAATGAACACAGGTTTGGAACGACATGAGGGCAAGTAAATAGCCGCGTTTCCACTGTCGGGTCAGTGAACGGGCGTGCCAGCTAAAAGCCTCGGCCCTGTAGCACCATGCCCAAAATCTGCTGCGTTTCCACTGTCGGGCCAGAAGCTACATCGCTTCACTAAAACACACCCGCAACACGCCTCTCTGGAACAACATCACACTAACCCCTCTTTTCACCAACAAATGGAAGTTTTATCAGAAAACTAATCAGAAAGAAATCACCGGAAACAGCGTGATCGCAAAACAAACATGATAAAAGCGACCGTTTGCTGGCATTTTCGTTGTTTACTTGAATATTTGAAACCCAAGAATAGATATTTTACCACATATTTAGATAAAAAGTGATACATTGACCATAATTAATTAATTTGTGTCAAAATTGCACATTAGTCACACAGAAATAAAGTAGTTTACCAGTCTATTTCACACAAAAAAGAGGACACACTTATTCAGCGAAACAGAGGAAGCTCCCGAAAAGAAAGTTGCTTTATTTTATGATAGTCCGGTATAAAGAGATGAGACGTAGGCTACTGACAGATAAAATAAAAACAGGATTGTAATAGCCTCCATGATTTGTCTGATTTCTTCAAGCGTTCATATTTACCATGTTTACTATGGTAATGGTTAGCGTGCAGAGTCTTTTGCAACATCACAAACAGAATGCATTCAAACATGAAAGTGAGTTTTGAGGTAAATGATTTTAAAAGTCTTTTATGCTGACAGAATCATCGGCGAATCATCTGAATCATCTGCCCGAGCTGCCCCGCTTTGGACCAAGGTTTTCGACGGGCCAGAAAATCCTGGCCGTTGGCCCCAAGTAAGCCCTGATCAAGCCCCGGAAGTGACTAGCCCCGCACTAGCACGCCCGGCTCTGGCCCGACAGTGGAAACACGGCTACTGATGATAGAATGTTCATTTTTTGGATGAGCTGTCCCTTTAAGTGATCTTTATGCTCATATATCACAAACTGACATCCTGACAGTTTATTTTTATACTTGTCCTGTTCGATGTCATAAGAAAGTCATGCTCAACTTTTCTTTGAGAGATAGACCAGTTTAACCATTACTCAATTATAGGATCGTTTTTAGGTAATTAGGAGGACCAATGTTAACTGTGACTTGAGTTAATTGTGATCTAAATAGCATCTGATGTTCTTATCAGTAAATGAGTTCCACAAATACACAGCCGACAACAACACATTCTGATGTGGAACATCTTTCTGTGCTCTATATGCATGACACTTGTAAATGATGAGCGTCTCTCATTGGCACCATGGTTATTATTGATATTAAACTAAAAGCAATGCAGTTTTCAGTTACAGATTCCTTTGTAAAAATACCTTTTGTTCTAACATATTAATATATTTTATTAATTTATCAATGTATTAGATAAAGCCAGCTTGTCATGTGATCTCATCTCAACATGTCTGCTCCCATGAGAGGGCCCACTCTATACAAGACACATCTGCTTTCTTTAGTCTTCAACTCATGTGAGTGTAAATGATTTTTGTAGAAGAGGAGGTCAGCAGCGCCATCTGCTGGACAACATTATTATCCATCCAACAAATATACCAACAAGCCACAGGCCTTGGCCACAGCCTGCCAAACCCCAACCCCCTTTCTTTGAGGAGCTTTCACAAGTATTGAGGAAAACCCAAATCAGACACACTAATTTCCAGTCACCACCTCCTGTGAGCAGAGAGACTAGCCTGTCGGCGCACCAGTATGCCTCACCATGCGGCAGTTCTCTGTAGACCCAACCAGAACCCAAGTGCACAACAGAGAAGAGCCCTGGATGAAACCATTGCCTCCTCCCCCTGAACAGAGACCGAGCCAGACAACCCAGCTTTCTTTCTATCAAGAATCAGCCCCAGAGGCCTTTCCAGTACACAGTCAGTTTGCTTCAGAGTCTGAGCCAATGCCAAGAACTGTCTACCCAGTTACAACATCTCAGTTACAACATCTCAGATGTAATCCCTCATCATATTGGGTTCCAACAGTAGAAGGCCCAACCTTCCCAGATTTTATTGAAGAAGACAGGGCCCAGTATGTTGAATTTAAGATTGCTCTGGACAACCTGCTTCACCCACAATTACCAGAGCATTATAAGTACTCCATCCTTCTTAAGCAATTGAAGGTGCCTAATGGTCACAGACTGGTGTTAGCACATGCAGAGTCAGTCATGCCTTACACTAACGCCCTGCAAGCCCTTGACAGAAGATATGGTTGTTCCTTCCAGTTCGTACTTAAGGACACAGAGACTTTGGAGAGCCTTCCGCCTATCCGTGCTGGTGACGAGCGGGCATTCAACGACATTTTTCTCAGAGTCCAAGCAATAGTCGGCATGCTCAAAGCCCTAAAGGGGGACAGGATTGAGAAATGTCAAATGTGAAACGTCTTCTGAATCTTCTTCCTCGTTCACAACAAAATCAATTCAGGAGGCATCACCTCAAGAGAAACCCAGATAAGACTAAGTTCTCCCTCCTCGAGTTTGCAGATTGGCTGCAGTTAGAAGCTAACTGAATGGAATTTGACCCAACTGACAAGACAAGAGCCATAAAATGAGATCAAAGGATAGAAATTCGGGGACAAAGCAAACACACCACCATACTGCATGGCGTGGAACAAAGACAAGTCATAGAACCAATAACCAAGCCCAAGGCAACTCATCCCAAAGTACCCACCAAGCCCAAAGCCATCTGTCCATACTGCAGTGCAGAACATTACCTTAGCCAGTGCACCACATACATAGCATTAACCAAAGAGCAAATGGTGGCTGGATCAAAGACAATAAACGGTGCTGTAGCTCTCACATGGCTAAAGACTGTGACCTAAAGAGGCTTTGCCACCTTTGCCAAGCCAAACACCTCTACATACTCCACGACATCAACCAAAGAAAGGATTTGGTTACCAGTGAGAGCAATAGCCTATACAACTCCACCACAGAAACTCTATACTTGGACCAACCTCGATGTGGCAGGAAAGTGTTTCTGAAAGTCATTAAGGTTACCATCCATCATTAGCACAAAGCTTTAGACACATTTGCTGCACTTGATGATGGCTCAGAGCGCACCATTTTGCTCGCCACAGCTGCACAACACCTAGGTTTAAAGGGCACACCCTTTAAACAGTTCTCGACCTTTGAGGAACTCCTGGAAGCTACTTCCAGATCCATGCATGGGGTGGCAGGAAAAACAGGTGACCCAGGACTACCGGAGTACCAACAGGCTGAAACAAACCTACTAAGGAACGCCCAATTAGACAGTTTTCCAACCGAATATCAGGCTCTTACAACTGGTAAGCCAATCCCTTCATCCAGTCGTCTGCTCACATTGTCACCAGAGTCAGACAAAACGACTGCACTCATCCGTGTAAGAGGACAACTACGTCAAGCTACCACTTAAGTTACAGTACTGTACATCCCATAGTATTGGACCCAAAACACCCTATAATTCGCCTCCTCATTAAGCAATGCGATACCAAACTCTGTCATCCTGGTCCAGAAAGGGTATTCACAGAAATGCAAAGATATTACTGGATCCTCAGAGGGAGTGAAGCAATAAGGCGCCCTCAACATTCCTGTGTCGAATGCCAAAGATGGAGAGCCAAATCTAACATACCAAAGATGGCAGAACTTACTCCCGCCAGAGTCCGCCTACTGAAACCAGCCTTCTTTTCCACAGGGGTAGATTGCTTTGGCCCATTCCAGGTAAAACGAGGGAGGAGCAATGAAATGAGGTGGGGAATCATTTTTAAGTGCATGACTACCCGCTGTGTCCACTTAGATACTTACTGATAACATGGAGACAGACTCCTTTCTGATGGCTCTTAGGCATATGGTTGCTTGACGTGGAATTCCTTCTAAATCCTGGCGGATCAAGGCACCAATTTTTGAGGAGGTGATAAAGAGCTACAGACAGCTTTCACTTCCATGAGTCCACATCTCCAAACCCAATTAGCGAAACAGAAGATACAGTTTCGGTACAACCCACCAAACGCTCCACATTTCGGAGGTACAGTACGTGGAAGCACGAAATCCGCTCAGTTAAAACTGCCCTACCTACCATAGTAGGGTCTCAGATCCTTACAAAGGAAGTCCTCCGAACACTCCTTATAGAGGTTGAGGCTATTCTCAATGCAAAACCACTGGTGTATGTCTCTTCCGATGTAGCGGATCCAGATCCAGTGACCCCGAACTACCGGTTGATGGGGCGGCCAGATGCATCACTACCACAAGTGATTTACCCAGAATCCAAAATTCTTAGTCGGAAAAGATGGCGGCACTCACAAGTATTGGCATATCAGTTTTGGACAAGTTTTATTAAGAATTACTTGCCCACTCTGCAACCACGTCAAATATGGATGAGCAGCAACCTCACACCCGGGACTGTTGTTATGGTAATAGACCACCAACTTCCCGTGTTCTGTGGCCTATCGGCAAGGTAATAACTACATACTAGAGATGTGACGGTGATAATATTCTCCCACCGGTTAATCGACTTGTGACAACACCGGTATTACCGGTTTCATCGTGGTGGTGGGGGGTGTTAGAGTGACGTAATTATTATTTTTTTTTACATGGCGTCAATTCATCATTCGTATTTAGTTTGATTGACATGCGATCTGACCAATCAAATTCCACCATTTTTGTGCAACAAAGCAGTCAGAAGAGTGATTGATTAACTTCGGTGGATTTGGCTTTGGCTTTAACAGCTTAACTGAGGCAATCTGTCACGACACATTAAAGAGCCAAAAAATGGTAGGCCTATTTTATTTTTGTTTGACTGACCAAATTTGAAAGTTGAGACTTTGTTTCATTTAAATATTACCTGCTCGGTCCTGTCTTTCAGCGCGTTGTCAGTGTCCTCTATTTAGGTTATATTTCAGCACTTCGCGAATGGACAGCGACTCTTAAGTAGCACGAACGCGTTCTCGCGCATTCATGTTAAGTGCATTTTTGGGAAACGCGCGTGGAATTGCGTCGAGCGTTCGTAACCTTGCACATAGAGAACGCTCTTAAGAGCTAAGATACATCGTTATCGGGAAACCCGGCCCTGGTCGCCGCACTAGCCTAACTGAAAACTATGAAATCCGTGTGACCGGCCAACCGGTAGAAAATAAAATAAAAAATACATTAAAGAAACTATTCCCCCTGATTTTGTTTCATTAATAAATTTTGACTAATCGCAGCAGTCTCGCATTCGTTTAGAGCTCGTGTGAATTGCACGTATAAAATTAAGTTAACGAACAACCTCGTTCCATTAGGAAACGCCACATGAATTTCACTGCGCTTTATTAAGAGTTTTTCTTTTGCGTGAAAAAGCCGTTCGCCGGAGATGTGTTAAAATATTCATTCATGCACACAAGAGAGTGCATTCATGATTATTAGGCTACCGGTATACTAATCCTCCTGGCGCCGGGTCAGAGTGAGTAGGCCTATTTACTCTCTTACCTTTGTTCTTTGATTAACATTAATGACACTCCATCTGACACGCGTCCCATTTTCTCACAAATCTCTACATTCATTTATGATATTATTTAAATCATTTGCTCTTATGAGGACACTAGACAAAACGGACATTTTGGCATAATTTGTGTGTGTTATGTTTTGTTCAAGGCCGAAAAGAGAACTCGATACTGACGCGCGTATTTTCCGTGTGTGTGTGTGTAATAGGCAGGACTTACAGCGCGATTTCTTGTTTTGTCACGCTTGAATGGTTGAGCGTGATCATACAACGCTAGTAGACTGGTGACAGAAAATACGGATCCTGCGTAATTGCTTTAAAAACTATTTTTTGCGGTGCAGCGGTGGGCAAGTGATGAAACCGGTGTTGCGACTGACACCGACTATCGTGCCAAGCCTACTACATACCCTGGTCGGATGGCCGGGTCCGCTCCGCAAAGATCGAGGTAAAAAACAAGCTCTACCATCGACCATTGTCTCGTCTCATCACACTGCCTGCCATTTCAGATAATGACCCTACAACAGACTAACAAAGAAGATGGAAAGTACATTTGCAAAGCAAATGTAGGGGCGGCTGTAGAAGAGGAGGTCAGCAGTGCCATCTGCTGGACAACATTATTATCCATCCAACAAATATACCAACAAGCCGACATAGTGATCATGCCCCGGTCACGCTGACGGACAGCCAAACCACAGCATTGGTGGGTGACCGTGTGCAGAACTTTTTAGTTTCGTTTCGCTTTATCATTGAGAGATGGTTCGTGTGTTGTTTTTCTTCCTAATTTCTGCCAGAGTTGTGTGCGTCAATGACTAAAATGACATAAGATACCATCCATTCCAATGTATGACTTGATGGACATTAAAGTCATTTAAATGGGTTTCCTGTCTCCGTGTCCTTACCGACACACCATGGCGATGACCAAATCTACCTAAGAACCAGTCCACCTTCACTACAATTTAATTTGAACATGTTTTTCAAAACTGCTGCTACTAATTCTTTAGGGGAAAACCTTTTAATGAGGAATTAATTATTGAGTGGACCTTTAAACAGCTTCTTCCTGCTTTGTGTTTTTAATAAGTCAGACTCTGATGCCTCTTTTAGGTTCTTTAAATGAAATGCCTCCTAAGTGCCACACAGGTTTTTTGCTAATTAAAAAGGTTTTCAAGAAAGAAAATGTATTTTGTTTAATGAAGTCTCTTATGCACACCTGCACGTGTTTGAAAACACAGTAAAAAAGGGAATATATATATAAAAATATTTTTTTTTACAAATTAAAATAACAGTATTTGACTATATTTTAAATTGTAATTTTTTTCCTGTGATGGCAAAGCTAATTTTTCTGCATATTTACTCCAGTCTTCAGAGTCACATGATCCTTCAGAAATCATCCTAATATGTGATTTTCTGCTCAAGAAACTTCCTTATTATTATCAATGTTGAAAGCAGTGTGCTGCTTATTATTTTTAGGAAACCATGACACTTTTTTTAGTTAGTTAGTATTGTTAGTTAGTAAAGTAATCCGTTACATTACACATTTAAGGTAATATGATCTGATTACTTTTTGATTACTTTTAGATTACCTTTGACCTATCTTGTCTATGACATTGAATTGAATAGGATAATATTGTGCCATATTGATATAAAAATACAAAGAGCTTTGTTATCAACATCAACGAGTGCATTAAATATTACATCACGTCAGGGTTTCTCAGACTGGGGTTCGTGAAGGAACTGCAGGGGGTTTGTGAGTTTAATGAAAAGCAAATAATTTAATAAATCATAAAATATTTAAATGAAAATAAATAATTTTAAAATAATAAAAATGTGTTTTGAAAGACAAAAGCCTTCCAAAGACAGCAATACATGGTTAAATGACTTGTTGAGTGATAATTCAAACAATAATCAAATGTTGTTTGTCAGGAGTTGAATCGATGTGCAATGTTGAGGAGAGACACTTCTTAAAAATAAAAATTATTTCTGTAAATCCAGTGGTCAAATGCTTTGTTTGCAATCAATTTCCATGTTATAGTCTCTCTGTNAAAATTTTCATGTTATACACTCCTTTTAAAAAAAAAAAACAAAAAAAAAATTGCTGCCTTAAATTTTAAGTACAACCAACCTAGATGTTTAAGTAATTTTAACTTAAAATGATATTCAACTGACTTACAAAAATGAGTTGAATCTTGTAAAACGTATACAAAAGTAAAAAATGTCTCAACTTATTTTGATGAGTTAAAGCAATGTAAAAACATGTTTTCATAACGTATTAATCATATAATGTTTACAGTGTGTGTGCAATTTTACAAAACTAGAAGACTTTCTGAATGTAAATAAGCAATATAATTTTTTTTGTTTTTTTAAACATGAAAAAAAAAGAAATTGGGAGAATCAATAAATGATGAATGATTTACTGCCATTGTGTAAAAAAAGATGTAATCAAGTCATCAAAAAAAAGTAACTGTAGTCTAAGTATTTTAAAAAGTAATTTAATCTAATTACAAGTACTTCATTTTTGGAATCTAATTACGTAATCCAGATTACATGTAGTGTGTCATGTAACACAACCAGCCATTCAACTGAGTTACAGTCATGAGTTATGCTGTCATGACAATCAGCTGTCAATCAAGACAACCTTGTTTTGGGTTTCTGTTAAAAATTCAAAAACATGGTTGGCACTGTACTGCGAGTTTAAAGGCTACGAGTAAAAAAAGGTGCTCATATAAAAAGCTCACGGGTGCTCATCTCTATTCTCTCAAAACCGCCACATGAAATGTTTCAGGGTTATTTACAAAAAGTCTGGCTTTGGCACACTGCAGCAAGGGCAATCAGAGCAGACGTTCCTCTGTGGAGCGAGGTTCTCTCTGGAACGAATGACTGCAGTGGTCAAGTTTGGAGCCCTGGCAGCCCGAGTGTCCTGGAGGTCTGGCACTCGTGTGTGATCGGGCCTCTTCACACTGTAATTAAACTGCCGTCCCTCAAAAGTCTGTCAACACGAGAGACCGTTCCAAGAGAGAACTGAATGCCAAATGCACTGTCCTCTATATAGTCTGATTATAGTGCCCAAGCATTTCTCTTCTTATATCTTTAAACTTCAGTGCTAATCCTATTGCAAATATCAATAGTGAAGTGTATTAGATTTTAGCTGCCATCACATGAAAGGCAAAATGATGATGCCCTTCATCCTGGTTGCATCTAATGCATTTCTGTTTTTATAAGGCCAGTATTGGCAGCGGTTATCTGTTTAGACTGATCCGAAATCAGTTTTGAAGAAATAATGCAATAGTTTATGGCCTGACAAAGAAATCTGCTCACTGTTTAGCAAGTATGGATCGATACTGAAATATTTCAATGGTGCAAGACTGCCACCTGCTGGTAATTTCGTCATTACATCCATGCTGTTCAGAGTTTTTTGAGCAACACTGCCAATAAGTCTGTTGGATGGGCAAAGCAACCATCTGTTACCATATTCCTGTTATGTTTAACAGAGCGTACTTCAGAATGTGCCTTGCCCTAATCACTGTTTTGGCACACTGTGAGACTTTGTAATCTTTTATTCTTTTAATCGTGCATCCATATGTTATTTGACATGTAATTTAAAGGGGTCCTATTATGCTTTCCACTTTTTCAACTTCAGTTAGTGTGTAATGTTGCTGTTTGAGCATCCTTTTTCAACTTTAGTTAGTGTGTAATGTTGCTATTTGAGCATAAAAAATATCTGCAAGGTTACAAAGCTCAAGTCCACTCCAAAGGGAGATATTTTATTGAACAGAATCCCCTTTTCAAAAACTACAACAAACGGCTTGTTTGGACTACAATGCGATTTTTCCGGATCTTATGAAGTCACAATGTTTCTCATTTAAATAATCCCCGCCCACAGAATAAGCACAAAAAAGGGTGCGAGGCCTTAGAGGCATTAGAGAAGACAAGTGTTGTTGCTGTCAAAGAGACGCTGTTTTTTCCCACAACGCTTCTAAAACTCATTTGTTTGACCTTCCTAAGGCTGATGAACTTAGAGTAGTTATTTTATTTTAAGCACTGTTCCTGAACATTATTACGCCAACGTTTATCTGTGCGCTGCACATTTTATGGAGAACAGCTTGTTTTCTGTAGCTTTTGTAATTCTCACGTTTGTGAGACAGTTCACCGCTCCTTTGGAAAATTAACCATGGTTTTGTGATCGATTAGTTTTCTAACAAAAAATCACAATTAAATGGTGGATAACATCGCTTATATTGTATAAGAATATTACAAAAAACATACCACTCTGAAACATCCTGTGAAATCCGTTCTGCGTGATCCTCTTACTCGTTAACATTGTCAGGGTCTGAAACTGAAATTGACGCCACCCTTAATATTTACACTAGAGAAGAACTCGCAGTAATTGCAGTAAAAATATGCCGGACACGTCAAACTACTGCTTATGAATTAATTTGTATGTAATATATATATATATATATATATATATAATTATTAATAACTTTTCGCACCATTTTTCACTTGTTTTAGAGAACTGCAACCCTTTTAAACTGTGGTAAAGCTCACATGCATAGCTATAAGCAAAGGTCAAAGTTGTATTAAATATTTTAGTTGAAAATATAGAAATTTGATCTGAAACCAAAATGTATGAAAATCAGAAATAAAGAAAAAAAGACAGGTCTGTCTTGAAAGGTTTATACATTATCCCCTGATTTCACAGACTAGACTTAAAGGGATAATTCAAAATGAAAATGTTGTCATTAACTTACCCTCAAGTTGTTCCAAGTATAGATTTCTTTCTATTGTTGAACACAAAATAAGATATTTTGAAGAATGTTGGTAATGTAACAAGACAGTTGACGGAATCCACTGGTTACCCACATTCTTTAAAATTAAAAGAAACTCATACAGGTTTGGAACAACTTGAGGGTGATTCAATGATGACACAATTTTCTAGCCTAGTCCCAGATTAAAATGCTTGTTTGAGCTGTTTTAACTGAAAGCAACTTGTACTTATATAATAAAATATGTCACTGCCATTGTCTCAAGATGCACACCAGGAATCTTTTTTTTTTTTTTTCACATTTATAAAAGCTACTAAAACTTAAAGTGATACTTCAGGATTTAGCATTAAGCTTTGTATTAGTAGAAAACCTGTAGTATTTCGAATTCCCATGCTTTCCACCCTCATATCCCCCTGAGAAGAGAGATTTATGTATTTTTTGTCTGGAAAAAATCCTCCGATGACGCAAAAATCGTCATTTTGCGTCATCAGAGGATTTTCTGGCCAGAGGCTAAAGACTACAGCCAGTAGTAGGGGCTGTTCCGCATGTTTTCAACCCGCCCATAGAGGGTGGGATCTCACTCACAGAATGTACACAGCGTCAGCCGTCTTTCTTTGGAAGCTAAGCTATCAGGCTCTTGTTCTGTGGAGAAAGCTGAATAGTAGGAGAAAGCTGAGTAGTAGGGGTTACCATCCTCCTTTTCCCGGACTTGTCCGGCGGGCTAGATCGTTCAAAATGTCCGGGATTCAGCTTTTGCTTTCTGCAGTCGCCATTCATTGTTTACAGCACACCTCTTGTTTCAATCTAACTGAATTCATTCGGATTGGTGAATCTGAATGTAGTGTTTACATGAACGCTAAACATGTGATCGGTTGATGTGCGTTTTAACATTGTTAAGAAAATTCCCGCACCTCCGTGAGAGATGCGAGACCGGCGCGTCTCAGTAATGACGCCACCGGCCTCGCGCCGTTCTCCCGCGGCCCTCAGTCTCGTCCTGCTCGCCACAGTAAACATAACGAATGGCAACTGTAGAACGCAAAAGCCGAATCCCAGACATTTTGGGCGATCCCGAAATCCCAGGCAGACTCGTCACAGAGACTCACTGGTAGCCTAACCTTGTTGTTTTCAACTGCGCTCTCTTACCGGTAGGCGTGGCCTCCTAGGGCAGCGAAGCAAGTGCATTCTGGGAGTTGTTGTCTTTCATCCACATAAGCCAAAAATACATTTTCTGGCTTTTCTCAGTCTAGAAAGCTCCAAATTAAAAAAAATTCTTCACATTTCTTCTAAATAAATGACCTATTTTAAATACACATTCATCTTTCCAGAGGTGAAGTATCCCTTTAAGCTACTTGAACTAATCCAAGTCCTGTCTCTGAAATCAGGCCTTTAGGTTTTAGATCTTTGGGCCTTGACTATCCTTCTCAGAACCGCAGGAGAGAAAAGCTTTATTATTGTGCTTAACACTCCTCAGTGATACACTTTAGCCTACAGTGTCATTCATACTAAAATAGAACTGTTGTTTTTGTATAGCTGAGTCTGCTGTCAGTTGCCTATATGTTCTGGGTGAGTAATACATTTTGTTAGTGTAATTGTGCTTGCTTAGTTAAGCCTAAATACTGTATACAATGCCCATTACAATTATAGACAAACAAATTAATCGGGTAAATAATTGTTTATAATAAAATCCTAAATATTGTACCAAACAGATGAAGATCAGAGACAAAAGTAGTAAGATATCTGCATAATGAAAGGATAGGTGGAAGAGATGAAGCAGAAGAAAAGCATTTTGAAGAGCAAAATAAGAGCACGAATATGCAGGAAACCTACAACCTCTTAAACTTATGTTTTGGGCTAATAATAAAAGGTCAAACAGACTTATCCATTGTGTCATAGTTGGTGCACCCTGCTGAGGTGAGACGGACATACACGTACTGCATTGTTTTGTTAAAAAAGTTAAGAAATTGCAGCTGTAATAGGCCACCACTCTATATAAATGACATTTATATAGATCAGATTGCAGTGCTGTTACACATTCAGCGTGAGACTCACGCAATTGACACTTTTCACACGCCACACATCCATTTTCTCACGCAGAGAAAAATCGTGGAGCAAAGAGTCAGAGAACACTGACACCGACAGACTAGACAGAGCAGGTTACTTCTGATGTGAAACAAATTCTCAGCTCTCAGGTTCTGTCCATTTTATTACGAAATTCAGACAATAAATGCCGTTTTGGCGCTTGTAAATGTGACCTGACAGATCGCTGTAGCGCCTCAGTTCAAGTAAACCGATCATCTGTTACTTTTTATTTTAAAGGTACAGTACAACTTACCGAAAGGTATATGCCTCATACATAGGGTGACCAGACGTCCTGAAAAATTCGGGACAGTCCCGAAATCTAAACTGTTGTCCCGAATCCCGATCCGGCCCTAATTGTCCCGAAAATTATACTAAAGCAAAATCTTGAGTAGTTATTGTCTTATAAAACATGAAAAACTGTCAGTGCAGGTTGAGTCGTCCTGCAGCCAGCCCCTGCTAATCAACAGCAAGGTCCTGCCTGCAAACTGCCCAGCTCACATTATACACAATGCAGTAAAACGTGCCAGCAATGCACTGCAAACAGATGTGGAGACTATTGTGATAAAATCATTCAACCATTTCAGCTGTTCTGCCAAGAGAGTTTCCACCCTCAAAGAAATGTTTGAATTTGCTGACATGGACTACCTTACCTTGTTGCGCCACGTCCCGACACGCTGGTTGAGCCTGCTCCCTGCAATTGACAGACTTGTCAACACCTGGCCAGCTGTGCGGAGCTACTTCTTCAGATGGGGATGAGCTTGACTTGGATGAGCTCTATGAGAGCGGTGTTCTGAAAGAGATATTGCCTCATCTATACACAGTCACCCTGTAGGTGAGCTTCGGGCCCAAGCACTCAGGAGCAGGTATGCCAAGTTTTGAGCATCTCCGTGAGCAATGCATACTCAGAACGGGTATTTTCAATTATGAAAGGTGCCTCGACCGATGTGAGAAACAGGTGCTAATTTAACCTGGTCCACAGCGAAATCAAAGTAAAAATGAATTCGGTGATGAATTGTGCAGAGTTCCATAAATACATCCTGGGAAAGACGGGAGTGCTTGCAGCAGTGAAAACCTCCGCGAAATATGCTGAAGTATATCTATGGAAGTAAAATAATGCCAAAGGTTTTTGAAACAAAAAAGCCTGCTGAACTGCACTACTTGAAAAAAATAGGCATTGCATTAACCATGCTTGCATTTTGCATTGTATTTTTAGGGCTTGCATTTTTATGGGCTGAAATTCAACATGGTTGAATATTTAAGCTGTGATCATTTCAATTAAAAACATTTCAAACACATTTTCATTATTACAAATTCAATAATCCATATTCACCTTTCATATTACACTTCCAAAATATTCAAACTTTTAAAAATACAACCTATAATATTGAACAGGCATTTTTCGGTCTATTTTATTTCGCTTTGCAAATTCGCTTCCACAAATTCGACAGTAAATTCAACATTGACATCCAGGAACTGCAGGAAAAGCAGTAGATTGCCGAGAATACTCTCCATCTGCTGTTAGTCAACCTCACCAGCAGGGGGTGCAAGTGCGTGTTGTTGACGAAGACCAGCAACAGTCAGAGCAAGCCATTCATTCATAAAATGAAAATTATTATCTGTGTCAGTATATATATGCGGAAAAGATGATAAAGACACAAAAGCTGTGTTTATGTTTCATTCAATAACTTCATTATTACTTTCCCTGTGTAGCCTACATGTTATCAGCTTTCTCTACCATGAACAGTTTCCCTCAATACCTCTTACTCAAGGATCCCCTTCCGTCGGGACAAAACGCTTAACGTAGCTTAATGGACTAATACAGTGATATAAAATACCAAACTTGCACTAAGAATATTCATATTTCAATATATTAATAGTTCATGATGAACTTAATGCGCAAAGTTTCATGCTGAGCGTTTTGTGATATACTGGCATAAAATCAACACTTGATCAATTAATGCTAACACTTTCTATTCTATTCTATTCAATTCTATTCTATTCTCTCTCTCTCTCTCTCTCTCTCTCTCTCTAGATAGTAGGCCTATGCCTACGCGTACTGCATTAGCTTAAACTGGGAAGAGTCATAGCACTTGCATAATTGTTGTCCTCCTATTGTTAGTTTAACTGTAAATCGCTTTGGATAAAAGCTTCTGCTAAATGATTAAATGGAAAATTGGCTTGACATTGGACATTCACTACATGAACACTTTACAGTTGGTTTTATGACTGTAAGTCGTTCTATTCAAATGCTATTGAAGTTAGAAATGTGTATACCAATGTCGTATACACTTTAGAGACGGTCTTTAAATGTGCGAATGTCCAATGACAAGCCAACTTTATGCCAGTCTATCACTGGGAAACGCTCAGCATTAATCTTTGCGCGTATTCTGAGACCATCTGCTTGCCTGCGAGTTTGGTCTTTATATCACTGTAATTAGTCCATTAGGCTAAGTTAAGTGTTTTATATGTCCAGCAGGGGAATCCTTAAGTATTGAGGGAAACCCTAATAGCCTGCATGCAGCACATCGCCACAATATAAAGTTAAGGCAACAGAACAACCAAGAGAAATATATGTCAACCTCAAAAATGTAACATTGGATCTATATATCCGCATCGGGGAATAATATTATAATCTCATTCACGGTAGAGAAAGATGCATGTAGGCTACACAGGAAAAGTAACCGTGAAGACACTGAACTTAACATAAAACAGCTGTCATAATAATCATAATAATAATTGCTCTTACTGTTGCTGGTCTTTTAGAGCACCTGCTGGTGAGGTTGACTAACAGCAGTGGAGAGTATGCTCGGTAATCTACTGCTTTTCCTGCAGTTCCTGGATGTCAACATAGTATTTTTCTGTCGAATTTGAACCACTGAATTTGTGGAAGCGAATTTGCAAAGCGAAATAAAATGGACCGGAAATTGCCTGTTGAATATTTTAGGTTGTATTTTTAAACAGTTTGAATATTTTGGAAGTGAAATATGAAAGGTGAATATGGATTATTGAATTTGTAATAATGAAAATGTGTTTGAAATGTTTTTAATTGAAATATTCACAGCTTAAATATTCAACCATGTTGAATTTCAGCCCATAAAAATGCAAGCCCTAAAAATGCAACCATGGTTAATGCAATGCATATTTTTACAAGTAGTGCAATTCTCGAGATCTAGAGATCTCTAGATCCTCTTCAATTTGCGTACAGGGATAAACGAGGTGTAGAGGATGCAGTTGCAACTCTCGTACATTTAATATTTCAGCATTTAAAGAAGCCGGAAACTTCTGTTAAATTACTTTTTATTGATTTTTCATCTGCCTTCAACACCACTCAGCCACATATTTTAGTTGAGAAACTCATTAAAAAATTTGGGTTGGATTTTTATTTAGTAGGCTGGATTTTAGATTCCTTGTGCAGAGAACACAGAGAGTCAAAGTAAATGACTGTTTTTCTGAATGGCTGGTGTCATCTACTGGGTCACCTCAAGGATGTGTCCTCTCTCCCTTGTTATTTATTCTGTACACTTATGATTGTAAGAGTAAATTTAGTAATAGGCATATCATAAAATTGGCTGATGACTCTGTAATTGTTAGCTTATTGAGTGAGGAGGATTCTACGCATGGTCCTGTGGTTGAGGATTTTACTGTTTGGTGTCAGAATGCTTTTTTAAAACTTAATGTTCTGAAAACTAAAGAGATGGCTATTGATTTTAGATTGAGGGGGAAATCAATCAATGATAAGCAAATAAGTATTAATGGAGCGTTATGTTGTTGTTTTTTGTTGTATTTCTTGTATGTGTGTGTGACATTGTTTTATGTTATGCTTGTATGCTGCAATCAAATTGCCTTCGGGAAACGAATAAAGATGAACTGAACTGAACTGAATTCAACAGGCTTTTTTGTTTCAAGAACATTTGGCATTATTTTACTTCCATATATATCTATGTATATGTTTAGTTCAGGTTTGAAATTCATTATCTTTTATTATTAAATAAAATAAATACAATTATTATAGGCTATGTAGTCTAATAATACTAAAGTAATAATACCAGCTGATAGGGCTCTCTGTATGTTTACAGCATTATGTGAGATATATTTTTTCTTGAGAAAAAAATTAACATGTAGGCTATCTACTGTAGCCTACCAAATATTTATCCAAATGAGTCAATATTGAATCAAGATTAAAATCAAATCCCAAGAATTGAATTTGAAATCACGAAAATTGTGTTAAGCAATAACACAAACATTAGCCTACCAGTTACCAAATGTTTTGACAATCACAATTACACCTATTGTGATGGAAGTTGTTGTTTTTTCAGTTCCTAAAATGTTATATTTGTGATTATTCTGAGAAGTGGTGCATGGGTCTTTTTTCTTTACTGCATACTCTTCTAATTTAAAGAAACAATACAATACTTCAATTATTTGTATTATAAACTTTTTGGTGCAGTGTTTAGAACATATTGTGACTACTTTTCATCTATGTTTATTCTCAAGCTAGGGCCAGTGGGTCCACATTAGAGGAGAGTGGAGAGGAGAGAGGGCATGAGGCAGGAGAGGAATGTGAAGAAGAGAGAGGAGATGAGAGTAGACAGGAGAGAGAAGAGAGGAAAAAAAGACAGAGGAAAAGAAAGAACACATGGAGAGGATAGAGTACATGGAAGAATAGGAGATAGTGGAGAAGTAAGAACATACACAGTAGAGGAAAGTGAAAACACTTATCAACAAATTGATTACTACATTCGTCCCCACCATGAAAGCTTAAATACCTTTTTTCAGTATCATCCTCAACAAACATCAAGTAATCCAGTAGTGCAAAAAAAAAAAAATTCTGGTGCAAGGATGGCACTAATAGAGGGTGGCTTACTTCTGGTGCAAGATGGCACTAATAGAGGGTGGCTTACTTACCACCAAGAACGTCATGCATCATGGCAAATGCTATGCAGACAGAGCAAAGTCAACTGACAAATCTCCCTTCATAAGTGGTATGACAGGCTGGAAACATGTGCATCAGCGCATGAACATGAAAGAGGAACCTCTTAGAGGAACATGAAAAGAGTATGGCTCACAAAACTTGTGCAGAAACATACTTTTTATATGCCTCTAAATCTGATGTGAAAGTCTTACTTAGTGGAAGTCAGTTGTCCTCACACAGGAAACAAATCTGAAAGAAACGACAAGTACTGGAGCATGTAGTTGATGTTGTAAAGATGAAAGAGGCCTTAGCTATAGGTCAGAGAATGAGGCTGCATACATGCTTGATGACTTCAATATTGACCATGGTAAATTCTTGGAGGTTATTATAGTCCTGTTAAGCAAGTATGACATCTGTCTAAAATAGCATTTAAAGGAATGCATTAAAACATCCAAGAAGATTCATCAAACTGGGGCAAAATGCAAAGGTTCCCTGGTTTCGTTACTGTCCGCAAGAACCGTTAATTCTGTCATTAACACCATTCAGCAGCTTATCCAGGAGACCATTGTCAGAACATAAAGAATGCTGAAATGTTCTCACTTCAGATTGACACCACACAATACATCACCTCACAAGACCAGTGTTCTGTTGTTGTACGATATGTTACAGACAAAATTTATGAAAGGCTTATCAGCATTGTCAAGTGTAAGGAATCTTGTTTAAGAGCTTGCTGAGAAGCTCAATTTAGACCTGAGCAAGTGCATCGGACATGCTACAGATGGTGCTTCTAATATGCAAGGCCAATACAAAGGCTTTTCTCAGATGTCCAAAGTGGCACCAAATCAAGTGCATGTTTGGTGTTATGTGCATGTAATCAACCTAGTTCTGGCTGACACAACCCAAACAGTAATAGAAAAGTGGTTCACTGTTTGCAGTTCTCAATGATATTACTCTGTTCTTTCGCGAGTCATACAAAAGGATGAATGGTGGGAAAGTGAGAGCCAGGGTAAGCACCAGAGGTGACTCTGACCAATTGGCGAGACAAGGTGGTGGGTCAAAGATAATGCTCTCAGGAAAGTGTTTGGATCATTTGCAAATCCAGATAATTGTCTCTATGTGGATGTCATCCTTGCATTGACAGCAATACAAGAGGACATGACCATGAAAACAACTGTTTGCCTTCAAGCACTAGGATTTGTTGAGGCTCTGCTTAAGTATGAGATGATACTGACAGCACAAACCTTCCTCAGGATATTTGAGCAGACATCAAAAATGTCCAAATACCTCCAAACACAAGGGATGGATATTTTGTCTGCCCACAGAATGGTTATGGCAACACATGAAAGCCTGAAAAGCATGTCAAGAGACTTTGCCTCAGTCAATGCAGCTGCAGGGAAATTTCTTCTGTGGGCAAGATTCCTCATGCTGAAACCATCACAAGTCCAGAAAAGGTTTATGAAGTCACAGTCCATAATCAGATCATGGACACAACTACTGAGACGTTGCACAGGATATTTCTGGGTCATGGAACACTCTATGCTGACCTTGAATTTCTAGACCCCAGGAACTTCACTCAGTAAAAGACGTCCTCTCTCCACCATTGATGTTCCAAGAGCTCAGCAAATGTCTGTTGAAGTTTGACAGTGAAGCAACTGCGGAGAATTTACAATGTGAATTTAGAAATGTTATTCTTCAGTGGGAAAAATGTAAAATGTATCCACTAGATGAGTACAAGGTCAAAACATTGGAAGACAAGACCGAAGAAGAGGGGGTTGAAATCCGATGCAAGGAGTGTTCCTCGTGTAAAGAATGCCCACTGTGTTGCTACCAGATTCTCGGGAGGTTCAATCTGATGTCAAATGCCTACCACCTCCAAGGTCTGGCATACAAGTTCCTGCTCACCCTGTCCATCACTCAGGTTGCCTGTGAACGTACATTTTCAACGCTTAAGTTCATTAAAACCAGACTGAGAAGCAAGCTCTCACAGGAGCACTTGGAAGATTTTATGTGATGTCAACGGAGAGGGACATGCTTTTCTCTCTTGACTCTGATGTGATCATTGACAAAGTTGCAGAGAAAAGTTAACTGTTTACTAAGCTTCTTCTGTAGGCCCTGGCAGTGATGTTGCACCTCATGAAATATAGTTACAGCAGAAATTGTGTACCTTAAGCATTAATATTTTTTATTAGAATAATAAGCAGCACATAAATGAAGACCTTTAGTTATTTACAATAAAGCCTGATAAAATCATTTGCATTTCTTGTTTATTACTTTAATCGTTTTTCTTAGTTTTGGTAGTAAATAAATTCTAATCAGTCATTTTACATGCAGATTAATGCACGTATAGACATGTAGTGTGTGTGTGTTTGTGTGTGTGTTTACATGTGTAGTGGGCCGGTCTGGATGAAGTCCAGGGCAGATTTTTTTGTCCCAGTCCAGCCCTGGTGCACTAGCTAGTGACTGGTCAATGTCAGATAAATTAAAATAGTTACGGGGTGTTGTTTTGACACCTTTAGGACTTAAAAAAAAAGATCTTGCATTATGTCATGTCTGCAGAGATGTAAGCAGACATATTTTGATACAACGGTACTACCATCACATAATCAGTTCTTATGAAAATGCACCCACTTGATCTTACAGCACAGAAGAGACACCAAAGAACTTACATTTAGAAATAATCAAACATATCAGAGCAGCATACAGTAGAACATATATAAGTAAATGTTAAATAAATATGAAAAAAGAAATAAGATGTTTTAAAACGACTTTAAGACCATTTACGTGTCTATGATTTCCATACTGGTTGTGGTTGAATGTTTGTGTTCGCTTACTTCCCTATTCGTTTTTGGAGTATAATTTCATATCCACAACTGCCCACACAGCCAGTGAGCCAGGCAAGATCACCGTAGTAGTCGCATCATCATCCCACAGCATCCAGCAATGAATGGCCAGTGCGGATGACGTCACGACAGGGCGGGGTTGCGCCATTTTGAATGTTGAGAGAAGTGCAGGAGCAGGAGGAGGATAGAGTGAGCTGAGGAGGAGGGTGGGTTGCAGGAAGAAAGCCAGAGAAAGCTTAATATTTAAGAGTGAACTAAAGGACTACCGAGAAGAGCTTCTTTCCGAGGTTCGTCTTCATCGATTCCCAGACGAACTGCTTGCAATAAAATAAACCCGGCAAAGTTATCTGGATAGTTCTGAGACCAAAAATTAGCAGCAGCAAGCGAAGGTAAGAGCCGGAAGTGACGAAATAGCGGGCCCTGACGCGTGATTTTCCTTCAAAATACAACTAGAATAATCTGAACTTTTATTCAAGTTTAATATAAACATTATGTCATAAAATGGAATAATGTGAAATAAAGCTTTTTGTTATATATATTTAATTACATTGTAAATATTTTATTTTCAAAATGGTGTAATGATATTTATTTTATGGCACATCAAATGATCACTAATAATCTAAATAAACTGCACTCTGAAATTAAGTTATTTGGTATATTTTACATTCACTTCAGCATCATGATCTCAGTATGATATATTAATAGATTTGTAAATAATTGATCAATTTAATGCAGATTAATTGTTTTATGAAAATCAAAAAGAACATTCAATGTTGGCACATCATGTAGCCTAAGCTCTTTAGACAGAATAAAATGGGCATATCTCCACTGCACGGTGGCAAACACCAGAGATGCCTGCTATATAAAGCTCTTTGGCAATCATTTACCTTCCCTTCAGTATTAAATATTTCAGTATACTTTACTGTTAAATGAGTTGATTGAAAAATAAATGTACAGATTGATAGATAGGTTCAAGGAAGAATGTATCAGCCCCAATGGATGAAGAAAATAATAAAATAAATAATATGCATGCCATGAATACATTGTTGCAGTAGACATTACAGATTTCCAGAAACATTGCATTGTGCAAATATGTAATTTATGAATCCATGTAGGCAGACAAGACCAGAAGTGCCTCTTGAAAAACTGTAATGGAAAAACAGGTGACTCTTGGAATTCCAAGATTTGCAGAATAACTCATGGAATAGGTTCTTGCATACAGTACAGGAGGACTTTGCTGTCAGTTTGTTTTCCTTGTAAAAAGGAAAACTGTAACACAGAAAAAAATACTGTCCTGGACTGCAGTTACCCCTGACTTGCATTAATAACTTTGAAAATCTCCAATCAGATATTCATTCACTTTTATCACTAAATCTAGTATTTAGATTTTCTTTTTGTTCCCTTTTTTAGATTGCTACATTTTTCAGAAGTCCAAGCACTCTTATTTTGAAAAACTGCATTTCCGGTGGCTCTCTTGGAAATCTTGCCCTGGTCGCTGCCTTCACACTGCTTATCAAGACTAGGGTCCGACATCGCCACTCTCGCCATGGCAGGTAACTTGACAAGTTTATGAGCTGCTCAAGCAGAGATTGCATGAAACCAATGTGATTACAGCCATTTCTTCTATCTGTTAGAGTGAGCGCAGCGGTTGTACGGAATCCATCATCGGAATCTCTGATTCACTGACAGTAGCCTAGCCGTTTAGCTGCCTCGTTTCCCTCCAGTTAGCCAGCAAATCGACAAAACATATTTCAGTCGGTTTTACTCATAATGTAACGAGCGTTTGGGCTTGTGTTCAGCAGTACTGAGGCTTCTCTTGATCGTGCTTGGTGTTTCACTGATGAGCTGCATTTGCGTGGGAATCTGTCTGGCTAACGTTAACCCACTCAATCAATTGTTAGCGGGGATGCGCGGTCAGGCTACGTGATTGTTAATATGTCGGTTATACAAATGAATTGGCGTTGGGAAACATGTCCTGCTTCTTCTTCTGTGTATATGTATGTATCACCTGGCCTGATGTATAAATCTGCTCGACATCTCGGCCTCTTTAAATCGTAACCTCCATTAAAGTAGCGAAGTTTAACCGGCATCTGCAGAGTCATGTGGAGTCAAACCGCCGCGCGCTTCCCTCACTGACTTTAAACCGTTAAAATCACGGAGATCCGCACGAATGACAAACCTAAATGTTTTCCTGTGTCTAGCATTTTAGTGTATTAGTCTTATTCAAAAGACAGAATCTTTAAGATTAGTCGTGACGCTACAGGGGTGGGCGGATTCAGGTTTTAGAATTGTAATAGATTTTTTATATTTTAAGGATGTATACACGCATACACATGTCTGGTTCACGATTTTTGTGGGGACTCTGCATAGACTTAATGGTTTTTATACTGTACAAACTGTATTCTATATCCTTACACTAACCCTACCCCTAAACCTACCCATCATAGAAAACTTTCTGCATTTTTACATTTACAAAAAAATTCATTCTGTATGATTTATAAGCTTGTGTACCCATGGGGACCTCAAATACACAGTATATATGTCTGTGTATGTGCTTGTCTGCATATATATATATATATATATATATATATATATATATATATAATACACACACACACACGTGCGCGTCGCGCATACAAGTATTCGGTTTTAACAGAATTTACCCAAAAATACTGAAGTATGGTAGTGAAGTACTATTACCCAAATCCTTAGGGCGTTTGTTGATCCTGTCATTCGGTCTCCTGTAGCCACTTGCCCTGTGAAAAACCCAACCAGTTTCGCTCTGCCTCAAACAGCCACTCAGGATTTTCCTCAGTTCGTTTCTCCCCCTCATTAAAAAATGATGCAAGCTATCATTTAAAATTTATATGAATTATTGTGAGAGTAGATCCTATTATAGTATTGTTTCCTAACATTTTGGGTGAAGAAGAAAGGGTAAATTTGGTTACTCTGAGGAGAGCTCTCTGCCTCATTTTCACGCTGACTACTGTGCATCAGTAGTGCCGTCGTCATTGTAGTATTACTGTTATTTTTCTTGTTTTGTGCTATGGAAGAATTTTTTTTTAATATCAAATCCAATATAAATGTTCCTTATAGGTTCCTGAAATTGCTTTAACCCGCTTTTCTGATTTCAGGAGCCGGAGGCGGGGGAAACGATGTGCAGTGGTGCTTTTCACAAGTGAAGGGGCGATCGATGATGACGTAGCCGAAGGTGAGTACCTGTCTGAATAGTATCTTCCTGTCTAAGCGGGGGAGTCATGGACAAGACTTTATGCCGATAATCAAAGTACAATCAGAAAGACAATAGTTGTGTCCCATATAATGTGTTCTACACTAGTGGTTCTCAACTGGTTTGTCCATGGGACCCATTTTCCCATGGTCATCAGGCCATGACCCAATTTTTTTCGAAATCTGACATAATTCCTAAATATATGTATCGGGCCTAATACTAACTTTTTTTTGCCACACCTGCCAATGAAAATGTACTGGCCATAAATATTTTTCACCGGCCATGAAACGGCAGTAAAAGCAGTTATGACACCAACATTTTAGATAGCAGTGAAAATTCACAATCCTCTATTCCAATTTCGATACCACAGCTAAAACAATGGAATTGTTTGGAATTTGGAAACCTTACCGTTCCACTATGCAAGGAAAACTGCTGCTTTGAGTACATTAAGTGTCCAACTTTTTCAGGTATTTAATGTGTACTACTTCTAGTAGGAATTTTCAGTGTGAACACTACAAAATGAACAGTGCACATATACACAAATTGAGACAGTTGTATGCTTATTAACAGTGCTAGACAATGGTGAAGGGAACAGCTTGCATATCGGACTAGCTTCCTCTTAACAGCAGGATGTCAAGTGAGAGACTGTGTGTGGTAGATTGTTTGACCTGTAATTCTTCAGAGCTCTCTCTCCAAGAGTCCTGCCGCCCATTGTGTCTCTAGCAGCCAGTCGGCTAATTTCAGACATTAAGCTTGGATGCATGTTAAGTTCTCCGCAGTGCAGTGCATTTTTGTGTAAGCTGCTTAAAAAACTACAGTTTGCTCTTTCCGGTTGTGCCTATATTAGCTTCACTGTGAAAGGTTCTTATGTCTCATTTACATAGATCTGGATCTTGTTTACTAAGTTACAACGATCCATGTTTATGCTAAAGCTGATTGTGAATCTTGAATTCTGTTAAGGGTGAAGGTTTTACGTGATTTTGTAGATTTGTTTTGTCTAGCATTGCATTTATTGAACAATCAAATTTGTAAACTAAAAATAGGATGCAATTCACTGCGAAAAGAACCACTGCTCTAAAGTGTTAATAGTGTTGTGCAACACATATATATTTACATACCGCGATATAGGCCTACACAATATAGCAAAATCTCTAAAATTGTATACAGTCACCACAATATATACCACTTCTGATACTCATAAGCCGCCTCATAACTATTTTGAATCATTTGTTCATGCTTTTCACTGACAGTAATAATGTAGTTCTTTCAGCTCCACTTAACATGTTTTTTTCCATGTTTAAATGCATTGAAAATATCTTTCCTCAAATTCATTGCAGAAAAAGTCTGCAGATTCCGTCGAGACGAGAAACTAGTCTACTGACGCTAGTCTATTTTCAGTAAACTTCATGACCCAACAACATCATATTTTTCATGATGTTGGTTAATTATCTCACGAAGTATAGGATATATCATAGATATTCAATATATCACACAGCCTTACTGCCTCTCATCCATAGCTGTAGACTTGTAATGTCATGATGCCATATGGATAATCAGAAGGTTCTTGTGCAAACCTAAGTCCCAGCAGATCTTTGCCTGAAGTCTCCAGCACACATTGTTACAGGCTCTTGTGCTAGTTTCCAATGGGATGTCATCTTATCAAAATGTCTTCCGGCCTGATTCAGTGACTTTCTTTTGAGTTTTGCACGCACTAAAGGGGGAGGGGGGTCCGACTTACACAAAGGACCCTTACTTTATTATTTTCTCCAGCGTTCTTCTGCTCTACTGGTTTAAAAAGGGTTAAATTGGTATGAGTCAGTCTACAGCCCATCCATGACTGATGCAGTGATCTCAAAAGTGTGTGGCAGGAATCTAGGTTGCAGATTTGCGTGTCACTGTGCCGTTTTCTCATCAGAATCATTTCATTTAGTCAGTCAGTGACTCTCTTACCTCTGATGCTAATTATGTTTGAAGCAAACCGCTCATTAAGTTATTAGACTCCTGTAGGTTTTTGTTTGGCAGAAGCCCAGTGGCTGTGAAGTAGGGCTTTGTTGAAAATACAGATTTCTGAATTGATTCTTAATTCAAATGTCGACTTTTAAATGAACCAATTTAAATGGAAAAAAAATATTCTCAGATTGTTATCCACATAAAACGTGCAAATTAGGCGCGTCATCTACTGCGGAGATGAGTCAGCATCATTGACTTAATCTCTGCAGCCGAAAACATTATCAATAAATTATTTAAATGTTTAAACGTCTTCTGTTTTTTCACGACACACTTATGATTACTTTTGCAGCTGCGCTGTGGCAAGCTTTATGCGTGTGTTTAAGCGCTGAGTAGGCTATGTATACATGGGCAATTAAAGGCTCATTTTTATGATTAATGGCTTATTAATATAAACGCTTGATTAGTTGACTAATCGCTTGGACTACTAGTCGACTAGAAAAATCTTTAGTCGAGGGCAGCCCTGATAGTAATGTACCAATCGACAGGGTTCCCAGCATTATTTACGTTTTTTTTTCTTCTTGAGAGTGAAATGGAATCTGTACCTGATATAGTCAATATCCAAAGTAATTGATTTTGAATCAAATTAATGCAATAGTTCAAAATCTACCGACTTCGGTACCAAGTCTTCGCTACCGACTTCGGTACCAAGCCAAGTCAAAAAATAACTCTTTGAGCTTTGTTGTGCGGAATCTTTAACACCTCTGATTGGCCATTGTGTTCACGTGGTCATCGGATATGTCTGTGATTGGCTACAATGATCAGCGCACGGGAGTGTTTGAGAGCACACGGAAGTGTTCACACTGTTCCGCTGATAGACGCCTGCTTTCAAATCAGTGTTAATTTCGGCAGCCGTCTTCATCTTCAGATGAAACTGCTTATTGGTCTTAGTCACATTTGAGTCATTTTGTCTTTCATAGTTTTAGTCTAGTTTTAGTTGACAAAGTCATTGCATTTTTTGTCAACTTTTAGTCAAACTGCAGTTACCGACATTAATTTTGGTAGTTATTTTATGTAGTCTTTAGACAAACAAATTCCTTATTGTTATCTCTAGGCCAATTCAATTAAGCATATGAGAAATGTAAATTAAGGTAACAGGCTGTATTGACATTGCACTCTTTAGCAGTAGCACTTGTGCAATTCTACATACCCCTTTTTCTTAGTTCAATGGTTCAGTGGTTTTTAGAGTGCCCTACCCCCTGGTACCCCCTCTCTTCCACTTAGACTGCAGTCACACCTTTTCCATTAAGGGACAATATTTGCCCCCTTTAATACATTTTTCCAGTTCATTTTTTACCTTTATAAGTACCTTTATAAAATAAATAATGCTTTAAATTAAACAATGTTGAATAAATATGCAATGATGGTAAAAACGAAGTGATACTTTTAAATATTAAATTAAACTGCCACTGTCTTTGAGTGAGTCATTCATTCATTCATTCATTCAATAATGAAGCAAGTTGCTATATTTATGA
The DNA here is from genome assembly GCA_900092035.1 of Leuciscus waleckii. NCBI lineage: Eukaryota > Metazoa > Chordata > Actinopteri > Cypriniformes > Leuciscidae > Leuciscus > Leuciscus waleckii. The sequence goes on along the minus strand of FLSR01000253.1, from coordinate 78,439 downwards.
ACGGGTCATTGAATCTCACGATTTGTTCAAAGCCACAGATTCGTTCACGAATCACCACTGTGTTCTGCTATGGCTTTAGTTGCAAAATAGAGCAATAAGCCTACTGACAATACTGTTTTAAATAGGGGTGTAAATATAATCGATTCGTATCGATGCATCGATTATACAGCCGACGATTCGATGCATCGATGCGTCCGCAAGAGTATCGATTCATGTGTTTATTTTGCCGCCTGTCTATTTTCAGCATCTGCTCCGACATATGCGTACAACCTACTAAGCTGCGGGTGGCGCTAACCTCATTATTGTCTTCTACTTCACACCGCTTCACACGCGTTACTTACGTTTCACAGTTATCTATGTTCACACACATTGTTGAGTCTGACTCTGACTTTCAAGAGCAATGACAGTGAAATGTTACACACTCCAGTCGGCGTCACGTCATGGGTGTGGTGTGGATGTATTTTGGCTTCAGGAAAACAGATGGAGCAGTGGTAAGAGATGTTGCCGTTTTGTCTGATTGCGCCCGTTTCACACATACGCCGTTTGCAGTGCGTATGCCTGCGTATTTTTTTCAGTACCCATGTGAACAGGTCAGAGCTTTCACACTGCACGCGGTTGCGGTCCGTTTATCCGTTCCAGTTGCGGTGCGTATATAGCAGTGCAGAGATCGTTTCCGCACCGAGTCTATTTCTGCTGTGCTGCACGCGCTGAATTAAAGTGACAGCGCATGTTTCGTGGTCAAAATGAACACAGATTGACATGAAAATGTAGTAATTTCACCATAAATGCGTTTAATTAAATAAATTGTAGTAATCTCACCATAAATGTATTTAATTCAATTCTACTATTTTTCACAGTCATCTTTTTTACTTTAAGACCGGGGTAAAGCAAGGAATACTACAATTTACCTCAACAAGGCGACATAATGAACAACATTCATTCGTGGAGGTGGAAAAACAATTTCTTTGTGACATGCAATTGTATTCTGTATTCTCAATAAAAGGCAAATTATATATTATATTTGTTGATTTATTTTAAACTTAATAGATATCATGTAAAAATCTAGTATTGAATCGAATCGTATCGCGGGGAATTCTGAAGTATCGAAAATAATCGAATCGTTGGCTTAAGAAATCGGTATCGTATCGAATCGTCATTAGGCTCCGATTTACACCCCTAGTTTTAAATGTAGTACATCACTTAATGTTACCCTTCTGTTTGTTGAACTGTTGTATAAAATCAATGTCACATTTGAAATCATGTGGATATTCAGGAAACATTGCATTCTTGCTCATATAATATGACCAACATTAAAAACACTGCTGGATATCAGCCTGCATTTTGATCGCAGATTTAGTCGCACAGATAGCGCAAGCGGCTCGTGGCAGAACACAGACCGACTGAACGACACTTTAATTAAAGTAGAAAATCTCAAATGAAGATCGCTGAACTCCAGCTTACTTGTCTGTGTTTTCAGATCATCCGCGCTTCTTCAGCAGTGTAGAGAGCGCGCTCGCATGGTTTCCAGATACTATTGAAAAGACCGGGTAGAATATGTGTTCTTTTAACAGAAAAGCTCAAATGGGGGTTTAATTATTAAAAATCTGGCAACCGTAAGCCTGAACGCTCGTAAAAACAGTCAATGTGTTGTCGTCTCCTTTATTTGACACAAACAAGTGGTTTTGGTCAAGTTAAAAAAATGTTTAAACACATTTCAGTCTCGTCTTTTTTCGTCAACGATATTGCATGTGTTGATATAGTCACAGTTATCGTTTAATGACATGGGGTGGTCTCTCATCGTCTTGTCTTAGTTAGGGAAAAAAAGGTCGTCAACGAACATTTTTCGTCATAGTTTTCGTTAACGAAATTAACACTGTTTCAAATGCTCCCGAGTCCTGTGTGTTTCTCTGTAAGCGCTCAGTGGAGAGCGTCATTAATGTATATTAGTGCTGGGCAGTATGAGGGTATATTTATCACGGTATTTTTCAATATTATACCGGTTTCGCGGTATATTAGGGCTGGTCGGTATGACGGTATATCGTTACCGCGGTAGAAAATGTCAACTGTAACAGATTTTTTCATTCCGTGTATACCGCGACATGTAAATAAGTTGGCGTGGTTAACTCACATGCAGCGTGCGTGAGACTGAGACACTGAGATTTGTCAAAGAAACATGGAAAAGCAGATCAAGAGGATCCACAAGGGAATTACGTTTTCTAAAGGGTTGTTGTTAACGTGATATTTTCGGGGGAAAAGGCGCAGCAGTCAACTAGAGCAGTGCAGCACCCGTAGGCTACAGTTTAGAGGAGTGCACGAGCGCAACGGAGAAAGCATGAAGCTTACTTGACAACAACAGTTCATATATCAATATCGTAACCAATAGAAATAACCTTAAATAATGTTTAGTTATCTGCATCTTTGTCTCGTATGTATAGTTACTTTTTAAACACGAAACTCGCATTCAGCATGACATGCGAGCGGTTGCCGTGGTAATGAACAACCTGCTTGTTAAAGCGAATGTATAATCCTGTATCTAAGGCAAAATTACAAAATATGCAGCGCGAGTTATATATTTCTAACTCCAAACAATTGGCCACTGAAGAGCTGATAAAATCTTGCTTTGATTCAATGCGTGATTACAACTTGTCACTCAAATTAACCGATTGCATTCTACTGATGCAAAAGACGCGCGCGTGCACACGCACTGAGAGTGTGTTGGTGTTCACCGAGCAATGTAAAATAATGACGCAGTTACAAGGTGTGTATAATTCACACTACTTAGTCAACACTAACAGTAGCTGCTGTTCGGTTTTCATACTGCTGTTCTCCTAGTCACTTATGAACTTGATGAACTTGACACTTCTGAACCTCCAGGTGACGGGTTGCCAGATATCACAAAAAGAACAAAATAAGCCCTTTAAAAGCAGGGATACAAAATGGCAAAAATGTACCGGGAAAACATTTAAAATAACTAGTATCTAATATCCTACCAATTTAAAAGGAAGTAACTAATTTATTATGAATAGAATATTTCAATATAAAATATTCAGATATTATAAACTGATTGATGAAGTAAAGCAATAACATGAGATTGAAAAATTATTCAGACAACACTTTATTTAAAGTTGAATTGCACCTATGAGTTGTATTTAATATCAATCAGTTGGGGGCAGTTCATCTAAAAGTTGATGAGTGTTTTTTTACTATATTTAGCTATTAAAAAGTTTACCAAAGAAATAATTTACCAAATAAAAGAAAAAGAAAATTCAAACAAAGTGAAGTATTTTTCATTTCTAAAATATTTGGGTTTATTTATTATACAAAGCCCTTTTTGTCGATTTTTCGAGAATAACTACAGATATAAATAACTATATCGTTAAATATATTGTTACCGTGAAATAAAATGAGTCATACCGTGAAACCGAATTTTGGTCAGACCGCCCACCCCTACGGTATATGATGGTATTTATTTATTTTCCAAGCATGACTGAGTGTTAACCACATTTTCTACTGATTGAGAGAGGAAATACTGCAGTAGATTGACTCAGAATACCCTATTTTACTGTCATGAGTGAATATTGTAGAACAATTCCACACTAGTATTAAAGGGCACCTATTATGCACTTTTCACAAGATGTAAAATAAGTCTCTGATGTACCCAGAATGTGTTCGTGAAGGTTTAGCTCAAAATACATTTTTTTACGTTATGTTTAAATTGTCACTTTTTGGGGCTGAGAAAAACGCACTGTTTTAGTGTGTATCCCTTTAAATGCAAATGAGCTGCTGCTGCCGGCACAGAGCGTGTAGCCTCACAAGATCGTTCTTCAGAGACAGGACAATCTCATCTTAAAATATCAAAACACAAACTCTCAGTAGTGGTGTTCATTTCGACCCGGAGTCGGACAATAATGCCTTCAGAGTCAGAGAATGTATGCTGTATGGAAGTATAAGGAGTGCACATTAAAGTCTTATCCATAAACTCTCTCTCTCTCTCTCCCTTTCATTATCAACATTCACAGTGAATTACACAAAACACTCGTTACAACTAACAGTACACAAATATATACACACCTTTTCAGTGGGTGCTTAATAAACTGGTAAACTTTATATCCATAAAACGACTTGGATGAACTGTAATAAAGTGTGCGCTCTCATTTTCATTTCTGCCGTGATCATTAACGTTATGCCTATCGCTCCGGAGACTGTAAGCTGGATCATCACAGTTGTACTGATCCATCCTCGAGTAACAACGAGAGTAAATGAAGATGGCCATGTTCATTCTTACATCCAACAACAAAACACTTCAATCGCTTAGGAGACATTCTTATCTAACAGCTGCTCTGGCGTCGAAACAATGTTGGACTGTGTTTAGCTCACTCAGCGCGGGACTACGCTAAAACTGCAGTGTCAGTCAACAGTTGTGGGAGGGGCTTGTCAAAAGTACGTCACATTGCCCCGAATCTGAGAACGGCTTGTTCTGAGACAGTGCTTATGATTTATGGGGATTTAAAAAAGCCACTGGGTGGAGTGCATTATAATTATCATTATAGGGTGGATGTGTACACACACTGCCAACACACATTTATGCTCAAACACCATATAAAAGTGATTTTTGGATTATAGGTGCCCTTTAATACAGGTTTGCAGGCCCAAAAAATGATGCTGTGTATAAAGAGGTGCCAGCAGGAGGCGCTATAGGAGCGATATCTCTGAGGTGTCAGAGGTGTTTACCATTCTGCTCAAAGCGTCACATTTTTTAAATTTCAGTACCGACTTGGTACCGAAGTCTGTACTTTTTGACAACACTAATAGCAAGCTTGTGAATTGAAATCGAATCGTGAAATTTGTAACCTACTGTTAAGATGATTCAGATGTCTGTATCTTTTGGGGGGGCGAGGGTGGAGGAAATCTAACAAATGTCGTATGCACATCCCCTTATATAGCCGACATCATCTCTACTGTGGAGTTCAACCACTCAGGGGAGCTGCTAGCCACAGGGGACAAAGGGGGTCGAGTTGTCATCTTCCAGCAAGAGACCGAGGTAAAGGATCAACCGATCATTAAATCTGCTTTCATTCCCACATGTCTTTCTCACAAAAATGTATATTTCTTTTTCCAGAACAAGAGTCAGCCACAGTGCCGTAGTGAATACAATGTTTACAGCACATTTCAGAGCCACGAGCCTGAATTTGACTACCTGAAGAGCTTGGAAATCGAGGAAAAGATTAACAAGATCCGCTGCTACCACAAAAGAACGCTGCACAATTTTTGTTGTCCACAAATGGTTAGTAGAGCATTGGGGCATTTTGTAGGTTTGTTGTTAACGTTAACCCTGAACCCTAGGAGTTCAAGAGTTCATTATTAATCACAGTTAAATTAAGATGCTAAACGATCATTTAATCTCTGGGTGTACTTGAATAGGTCATATGGGTTTAAAAGTTCAGCACTTTATACAGACTGATTTATGATTATTTAATGATACGTATAATACAGCCAATACAGAATCCTCTATATATTTCACTGGAGATGCATTGGATTACTTCTGTGAGTTGATTTAAGCTCTGAAAATTCTCCAGATTTTTCTCTGACTCACTGAAACATCTCCATGTTGTCTAAAAATATGAACTCTCTGCTGTGTTATGCAACCAGTGTGTATTTAAAACTCTCTTGAATGGATCGAATGCCGATGTTCTGTTGACCCACATACTGGAGAAAGATATTTATGGGATAGTTCATATTAGACGTGGGAAAAATGACCAGATGTTTTCAAAATTTGGTGATCTGTCAACTTGATTCGTTATGCCAGTCAAACTACCTCTTTTTATACATGAAAATTGGCTTGTTTTTTTCCCCAGTTCACATAATTAGTTTAGCATGAGTTGTAAGAGTCATCTGGAGCATCAGGGGGTGACGTTGTTCTGTACCTTTGACTGCAGATAAAACTATAAAGTTATGGAAGATCAGTGAACGTGACAAGAGACCGGAGGGATACAATCTTAAAGAGGAGGATGGGCGCTACAGAGATGCTGCTACCATCACAGCTCTACGGGTGAGTCACGCACGCTTGTCTACACTCAAGAACACTATATCGACAAAAAAACTGCCCAAATCTGATCTTTCCATTATTCTTAGGTTTGCAGATTTTATGTATTTACATTACCATTCAGAAGTTTGGGGTTGGTAATATTTTTGTCTTATGCTCACCAAGGCTGCATTTATTTGATCAACACTGCAGTAAATGGGGCTTATGAAATGGGGGTGCGGCGGCGGCATCTTTTTGTAACCTCTTTTTGCCAAGATAACAGCTCTGAGTTTTCTCCTATAATGCCTGATAAGTTTGGAGAACTCCTGACAAGAGATCAGGGACCATTCCTCCATACAGAATCTCTCCAGATCCTTCAGATTCCCAGATCCATGTTGGCTCTTCTTCTCTTCAGTTCAGCCCACTCATCTTCTATAGGGTTTAGGTCTGGGACTGGGACAGTCATGGAAGAAGCTTCCTTTTGTACTCAGTGACACATTTGTGTTGATTTTGATTGTTGTCCTGATGGAAGATCCAACCACGGCCCATTATAAGATTTCTAGCTGAGGCCGTCAGGTTTTGATTTTTTATCTGTTGGTATTTGGTAGAATCCATGATGCCATGTATCTGAACAAGATGTCCAGGACCTACAGCAAAAAACAGGTCCACAACATTAAAGATCCAGCATATATTTAACCATTGGCATGGGGCACTTTTTATCCCTGTTAGCACCAAACCCATCCTTTGGGTTTGCTGCCAAAAAACTCTTTTTTGTTTTGTTTCATCTGACCATAGAACATCATCCCATTTGAAGTTCCAGTCGTGTCTGACAACTAAATATGCTGGAGTTTATTTTTGGAGGAGCATTTTTCTGATTCGTAACATCTTTAGTTAATTGGACCTTCTTCATTTTTACCCTGATGGTGGAAATGGGGATTTTCAATGCTTTAGCTCTTTTCTTACAGCCACATTCTATCTTGTGAAGCTCACCAATCTTTTGCTGCACATCAGAACTAATTCTTTGGTTTTACTCATTGTGATGGATGATGAAAGGAAATTTGGCCTTTGAGTTCCCTCATATTTATACTCCTGTGAAACAAACAGGTCATAGCTAGAAATTTCATGTTTAGTCACCCGGGTATGATAAAAAAAAAGTAATATTCATGAAAATATACTTCAGAGATATTTTACTCATTAAAAAATTCTAGGAGTGCTAAAAACTAAATGTTTTAAATGAAAGATCAAAAGGATAAACAATGCAGATTTATTTTTACAGCCATCTTTGGTCATATTTACCAGGTTACCAATAATTCTGACCACAACTGTATATATCTTATGTCACTCCATGACAGTTATAAATTCATAAAACACTTGTGGTTTAAAACTTTACTGAAATGGCAAATAAACGTTTAAGCTCTTTGTGCAGGTTCCAGTATTCAGGCCTATGGATCCCAAATCTGATCATTTCCATTATTCTTAGGTTTGCAGATTTTATGTATTTACATTACCATTCAGAAGTTTGGGGTTGGTAATATTTGTCTTCAGCTCACCAAGGCTGCATTTATTTGATCAACACTGCAGTAAATGGGGCTTATGAAATCCGTTTCAGTTTTTTTTCCATTTAAATGTTTTGCAACAATAGGGCACCATGAATTTGATTTATTTATCTTTTTAAGGATTCATGACGTTAATAGAAATGTATTATCAAAAAGGTGGTAATTAAATGAAGACAATACTACATTAATGTATTTTATCTTTTAAAATGTAATCAAATGAAAAGTAAACAATTCCTTTTATTTGTTGGCAAACAAAATGCTGCACAACAGGTAAATAAAATTAATTACATCACATGATCTTTCAGAAATCCTTCTAATATGTTGATTTGCTGCTCAAGAAACATTTCTTATCAATGTTGAAACCAGTTGTGCTGCTCAATGCTTTTGTGGAAACCGTGATCGTTCTTTTCAGGATTTTTTTGATAAACGGAAGGTTATTTGAAATGGAAATCTTTTTGAACATTATACATGTCTTAACGGTCACTTTTGATCAATTTAATGCATCCTTACTGAATAAAAGTTTTACTTTTTGTTTGTTTTACAAACATACTTTTGAATGGTACTGTAAATTTGTATTTGATAATAGATAGATAGATAGATAGATAGATAGATAGATAGATAGATAGATAGATAGATAGATAGATAGATTTCAGTATATCTTCTCAATGGACAATACTATAGAAATGAAACTTGGATAGATTTTTAGAGCATATCCCCCCCACCCCCACAGTTTTGTGAATGTTTTGAATGAAAGATCAAAAGGATAAACAATGCAGATTTATTTTTAACAGCCATCTGTGATCATATTTACCAGGGGTGCCAATAATTCTGACCACAATTGTACATATCTTATGTCACTCCATGACAGTTAGAAATTCATAAAACACTTGTGGTTTAAAACTTTACTGAAATGGCAAATAAACGTTTAAGCTCTTTGTGCAGGTTCCAGTATTCAGGCCTATGGATCTCATGGTGGAGGCCAGCCCCCGGAGGGTCTTTGCCAACGCCCACACCTACCACATCAACTCCATCTCGGTCAACAGCGACAATGAGACCTATCTGTCAGCAGACGACCTGCGCATCAACCTGTGGCACTTAGAGATCACAGACCGCAGCTTTAGTATCCTAGAAAGTGATTTCTTTGGTTAAAAGCATTGATTTGGGTTGTGAATGCACGTTGAAATGTCTGAAAATGAAATTTGTGTCGGTTGAGCTGTTATGTGGCTTTAACCCTGCGTCAGACATTGTGGACATAAAACCAGCCAATATGGAGGAGCTGACGGAGGTGATCACAGCCGCAGAGTTCCACCCTCACCAATGTAACACGTTTGTCTACAGCAGCAGCAAAGGCACCATCCGCCTCTGTGACATGCGTGCATCAGCACTTTGTGACAAGCACTCTAAATGTGAGTTATAAGAGCCGACTACGTCATATGACAATCCAATGAAACGCTATAGTGTTTTCTAAATGGTAAATGCTGTTGTGATGTCATGGGTTAGTAGTATAAAGGTGATTGTGCTACAAGTGTTTTCTCCTCTACTTTGTCTAGTGTTTGAGGAGCCTGAAGACCCCAGCAACCGCTCTTTCTTCTCTGAAATCATCTCCTCCATCTCAGACGTGAAGTTCAGTCACAACGGCCGCTACATGATGACCCGAGACTACCTGTCTGTCAAAATCTGGGACCTAAACATGGAGAGTCGACCCGTTGAGACATACCAGGTGAGAGTTCATAAATAGTGATTTAATCATGGAAAAAAAGCTCGTCAATGTACATTTTTCGTCATAGATTTCGTTTACGAAATTAACACTGCTCCATTATCTTGCGGATTTGACCACTGTACAGAGAGTAAATTGCCAATATTTTGCTAGTCCTGTATTATGGATTATTAAAAACGTATGGATTATCGTATGTTTACTTCAAATATCTTTAGAGAGCAGTAATTATTATTTTTTTTTTTTTTCTAAAATATTATGGAGCGCTAAATTCGCATGTAATTTGTTTCATTCATACTCTACGCCAGAGGGCGCCCTCGTGCAGAAACTCCACAAGTGAGACTCATGAATAACTTCTAGAGATCTGAATAAAATGCAGATAGTTGATTGAATGATTAAATGTAGAGGATTACACACCATTGCAACAGCATATGGTTTATCTGTGACTTAATACCTGTATATAATACTATAAAATATATTTTCTTTAATATTTGTATTTGACTGATAGCATTATTTATTTACCGTTATATATTTAATGTTATCGTGAATATCTTTTGCCATGATAACTGCAAAGTGAAAAATCTGATATGGTGACAGCCCTATTTCACGTGAAATGCATGCAGATCCATCGACAGAAACATACATTAGTGGAACTCTTTCTCATCTGTTTTATTCTCTGTTTTCACCAAACCATATAATAGATGTCGTCAGATTAACTGTGGTGCAAATGACACCATTACAGAACCAAGAAACCTGAAAAAAGGAATGTTTACTCAAAAATATTAAGCAATACTACTTTTTTTATATTGATGATATTGAAAACAGTTGTGCTGCTTAATATTTTTAGAAAACCGTTTTTTCCAGGGGTTTTTGAATAATTTTAATATCTATTCATCAAAGAAACCTGAAAAAATATCCTTTTTGTCAATAATATTAGTATTGTACATTAATATACAATGAATGTTAAAAAATATTAAATATATTCAACTTTGACTGTAAGAGTTTTCTTGAAAGCCAAATCAGCTTATTAGAATGTCATGTATATGTTTAAATAATCTTAAATCTTACTTGGTTCAATTTTAAAATAATTTGTCAGCTATGTTGAGCATATTGTAATGGCAAGAAAAAATAGTTGTTGGCAATTGCACTGTAATGTCACATTCCATCAGAAAGAACATTCCAGTGTGTGCATGAAAATACTTGCAAATACTATTTTTGTCAACATTAGGGGGCGCTTTCTTCACTATTTTAAATTGTAGGATTAAAGGAAAAGTTCACTTAAAAATGAAAATTGTCATAATTTACTCACCCTCAAGTTGTTTCAACCCTATATGAATTTCTTTCTTCTGCTAAACACAAGGGAAGATATTTTGAAGAATGTCAGTAACCAAACAGTTGATGGACCCCATTGACTTCTATAGTATTTTTTTTTTCCTACTATGGAAGTCAATGGGGTCCATTAACTGTTTGGTTACTGACATTCTTCAAAATATCTTCCCTTGTGTTTAGCAGAAGAAAGAAATTCATATAGGGTTGAAACAACTTGAGGGTGAGTAAATTATGACAATTTTCATTTTTAAGTGAACTTTTCCTTTAATCCTACAATTTCAAATAGTGAAGAAAGCGCCCCCTAATGTTGACAAAAATAGTATTTGCAAGTATTTTCATGCACACACTGGAATGTTCTTTCTGATGGAATGTGACATTACAGTGCAATTGCCAACAACTATTTTTTCTTGCCATTACAATATGCTCAACATAGCTGACAAATTATTTTAAAATTGAACCAAGTAAGATTTAAGATTATTTAAACATATACATGACATTCTAATAAGCTGATTTGGCTTTCAAGAAAACTCTTACAGTCAAAGTTGAATATATTTAATATTTTTTAACATTCATTGTATATTAATGTACAATACTAATATTATTGACAAAAAGGATATTTTTTCAGGTTTCTTTGATGAATAGATATTAAAATTATTCAAAAACCCCTGGAAAAAACAGTTTTCTACAAAATATTAAGCAGCACAACTGTTTTCAATATCATCAATATAAAAAAAGTAGTATTGCTTAATATTTTTGAGTAAACATTCCTTTTTTCAGGTTTCTTGGTTCTGTAATGGTGTCATTTGCACCACAGTTAATCTGACGACATCTATTATATGGTTTGGTGAAAACAGCGAATAAAACAGATGAGAAAGAGTTCCACTAATGTATGTTTCTGTCGATGGATCTGCATGCATTTCACGTGAAATAGGGCTGTCACCATATCAGATTTTTCACTTTGCAGTTATCATGGCAAAAGATATTCACGATAACATTAAATATATAACGGTAAATAAATAATGCTATCAGTCAAATACAAATATTAAAGAAAATATATTTTATAGTATTATATACAGGTATTAAGTCACAGATAAACCATATGCTGTTGCAATGGTGTGTTAATCCTCTACATTTAATCATTCAATCAACTATCTGCATTTTATTCAGATCTCTAGAAGTTATTCATGAGTCTCACTTGTGGAGTTTCTGCACGAGGGCGCCCTCTGGCGTAGAGTATGAATGAAACAAATTACATGCGAATTTAGCGCTCCATAATATTTTAGAAAAAAAAAAAAAATAATAATTACTGCTCTCTAAAGATATTTGAAGTAAACATACGATAATCCATACGTTTTTAATAATCCATAATACAGGAC